>CM038793.1:247847925-248272534 GCA_021764765.1 Vicia sativa
CACATCAATCATAAAGCTCACATTTTAGAACAATGGGTCATCCCCACACAAAGGATTGTCTCCTCTAACGCGACGCGGCATTCATTGGTAATCATGGAGGCCTCCACGACAACAAATGATTCTCTACAAGACAATGTTTGATGCTCTAGGCTCGTAGTCACCGAAGCGAGAAACGACGTAGATTTGTCGAACCCTCAACCTCTAACAGGCGATATATGGAACGATTAGGTACCAAAGAACTCCAAATCGCTTGGCCTTGGCATCTTTATGGCAAGAGGATCCACAAGAATATTGTCACATTTAACAATCAAATGGTAATCGTACGCCCAAACCTCAAGTGCAAACTCATGGCGTGAATGTTCAAGGATGTAGCCATTTTATAATAGTCTCCGAGATTCTCAATTACTGTGCAACCGGATTTAAATCCGTGAAAATGGTGATCATTTCACGGCTGCAAGAAGAATGTAAGGTATCTACCATATTCAATACGCCAGACCTTACTAAGTCCCTCCTCGATCGCATGGCATGATTCAAGAAAACCATAAAGGTTTCACATCCGAATCAAGAACATTTCAGGAACCTTCTAGAATACCGCCAACAATGTAATAATTCAATTCTACCCCTTTGAATTATTATGAAATCAGAGTTATAAAATTCTTTTCAACAAACAATCGAGTATTACAACTAACTAAAACAACAACACGCTAACATAGATACATAACACCTAAACTCGAATGAAACGAACATGAATCAATCCTTATTAATATTAAGCCGGAACCACATTAATCAACTCGACGTCATAGATATTTTCAACTTAAAACAATTTAAAGTCAATAATTACTTTTCATATATCAACATAGTTATTCAACAACAAAATCAAAATAAAACAACTAGCGTTTCATCCCGAGTGTTAATGATCGAGCGACAACCGACTCGAACTAATGAAGAACTAAACCTTCGTTTCTTCATTACCCGAGACGTTACCCACGTAGAGGCAACATCACAATATAAGGGTGAGATATCTAATAATCTAATAAATCGTATGATAAATAATATATTAGAATTCGATAAGTAAATCAATGCTTCAGAATTATTCATACAACCAATAAATGACTAAATAATAACAAGAAGATATTTTATTTAATCAACGAATAACTTAAATCAACACAACCTAATAAAACATCAACTTATAATAATAAATAACTTATATAACAATAACTTATAATAAACTTATAGTAATAAATTTATAATAAATAATAACTCACAAATAATAATAACTTATACCAACAACAACTTATAATAACATCACAATGATAATCAATAATAACAACGAATAATACCAACAACTTTAGCACGCCGACTCAATATGTGACTCAACTATTCAAATGCACGGGTACCATTCGAGCGTAACTCCCAACTTAAATCATGCCAAAGTTATCGAGGATTCAACAAGGCATAAGCCTTCAACGTGCTATCAAGGCCAAGGCATAAGCCTTCAACTTTCAACGCAGCTAATCCAGCCAACTTAATCATGCAATGTATGCCATGCGACCTCAACTTCAACAACAAATACACAACGATGCAACAACAACAACAACAACATACAACAATAACTAGATCAACATCGGTCATTCGACCACAACTCAAGTATGTCCATAAATTAGAATAATTCAACTTATTCAATATCGACTATGACCTACATCTTCATCAATCGTGAAACAACTTATCAACATTGGTCATAATGATTCACAACTTCATCAACGATCAACAATAATAATAGTTTATTAATAGAATTAATAATAGCAAACAACAACCAATTTCATCACAATTCATAATTTCGTAATTTATTAACAACATAATACCAACAAACAATAATAATTACTACACCATTTATAACTTTGTAATTTATTAACAACATCAATACCACCAAACCACAATAACAATTCAACGGAACACACGACACAATTTATCACCCGTAATTATATAACTTATTCTATACTCTTAACTCATAAAATGTCATAATAATATATAATTATAATTGACATAATTCTCAATAAATTATAAATCACTCTACCACGATCCCTACAATTTAAAATAACTCTAAGGTGCTCAAAATTTCACCGACAACTCTTGTATGTAAAATAATATTTATGAAAATAATTGGTTAATGATCCGACTCAAGTAATAGTAAAACAACCTAAAGGGTCAAATACTACTTATTAGGTTTAATTTTAAATAATTGAAAACAATGTCGATAACCTGTATATGTCGAATCACCCAAAACCATTAAAGTATGACTCTTTAATAACTCAAAACAACTCGATAATTTTATTGATAATTTAACAACTCTATTAACAACTTTAATAACTCTAATAGAATCGAAATAATTTAAATTAATCAATTAACCAAATAATCGCTCTTACTCAAAACTCTTAATTTATCATATTAATAATACTAAAACTATTATAATTATAAAAGCTAATAGTTAAATAGCTAATATTATTCTCATAAACAAAATTTTGTTATCAATATATTAAAATTGTAAATTAACAATTTAAGGTTGGGATTTTATCAAACATTAACCAATCAAATAAACTAATGCTACAATGTATGAAATATTAACTTAGATTTTCGCTTACTCTAATATATCGCATCAGAACGGATACTTCCAATTATCTACCCAATTGTGATGTCTACCAAAACAATTAAATTAATGAAAAGTTACGACACTGCGTATATAAATATATTTGATAAAATTTCATACATACGTGGATAAACATGGTTATACACTACATATATATAAATATTATAATAAAATAATATATACATATTCAACTCCACAAAATCAATTTAGTAACTTAAAACTCAAGACAAATTTCATCATATTCAAGAATAATTTCAACATAATCGACATCAAATAATTTCTCACCAAATAGAATAATCATAAATACATAGCAAAATTCTCCATTATCCTAATTTATACTACTCATCATATAACCTATTAGAAAGTCGTAACCTACCTTATTTCGATTAATTCGCCTCTAATTTCCGATCGATTCTATCTTTGCTCATTGTGTACTTCGTAGATCCCTCTCCTAACTCAGGTTTCCTCCTTCTTCAATTTGGTTTTTTCTCACGCATAAACCCTATTCCTATTATTTTCTTCCTTTAAATACTCCTTTATATTCTACTTTATTATTAATTAAATTAATTATTCAATTTTTAATAATTATATTATTTCATATATTTTATTAATAATTAAATAATACTTCATTTTATTTCTCACATTATAATAAAACTCACTAAATATTTTAGTCAATTAATTTCTACTATAATATTAATTCTCCGACTAAACCTGTTATTCACTTAATCCTATTTTCTTTCTCCCACATACAACCTTTTCCCAAAATCTTCACTAAACCCTTTATAATTCTCCTTTATATCTCTTATAATTAAATCCAATTATAATATATAATAATTTATTATTTCTATTTGGCTTAATTTTCACACCTATTTCTACTACTTCTAATACCAATTAAATAACTCTATTAATCCACACTTATTTCTAATAATATTCTATAATAAATTAATTCATCATTAATTAATCTCAACTTCCGATAATTCACTTAATCATCTTAAATCAACTTATAAATTAATTAAGGTTCTTTATAATTCTACCGATAAATCCAACTTCGATTAAATTCCAATAAATAATTCCTATATAATTTAATTAAATAATTTTCTGTATACAAACAACTTCAATGAGTCTATAGCGCAGTAACTGCCACTAATAATGGACAAAGTGATGAATCAAACTCATTATATAAGGGTGAAAAAGTAAATATAAAAAGATAACAAGATGCCAATGAAAGGTCTAAGCCGCATAAGAGGGACCAAGACCAAAGATCATCAAAGGTACCCAAATTAAAGATAAACCATCAATACGTATTCTACATGTAGCTGTGGCGATAACGCCTTTCAGGCCTACACTTCACTCAACATAAAGCGGTGCATATATTGTCAATGGCCCATCTCGTCATAAGCTAAAGCCTCCACGACCTCATAATGGTAGGACTAATGATGGAAAAGGACGAAGGCCCCGTGTATATCTCTCGTGTGAGACCATTATACGAAATATCATCAATCGAAGAAATTGAGATACTTATTTAAAGGGTGCTATTGTCGACGTGAAAGATGTCAAGGGAGCAGAAGAAAATAAGCTCTTCTTAGATCGATTCAAGCTCGGAAATCCTCTCTACTAAGAAGGGGAAAATGCTTAGAGGTGTGCGGCTCGGGTAACCACACACCCTTAACATTATATCGTAAGAGTTTTGTAGGTGAGACAAACTCAACAGAAAGAGGTACGACATAGTAGTAATGTATGTTACATGTAGGTTATTACCAAAGAAGGATATGGAGAAATATGTCGTTGTTATTTTCTTAAGACAAGACTCAAAAGATGTGTTAGCTCATGAAAATTCCTATACTGGTCAAGTTCATACATAAAATCCATTATCCAAAGTGGGTGGTTAATGTCCAAATAAAGACTATATTCTCGCTTATCCGATGACTAAGCCCAGAGAGTGATGAGGTCTCCACGGGCCGACACCTGGCCCGTATGTTACGTCCAACCCGACTCTCATAAGGATGTTATGCATAGGCTTATTAAAGCGTGTAATCGCCAATTTACACCGACGGTTAATGCTATGGTTTTTGCCATCATTTTCAAAGGGTGACGCTTCGATCTTAAAGACAAGCCCCGACACGCACTGAAGGTCTCAACGTTATAAAAATGTTGATTAATGAGGTCTTTGGCACCCTATAAATAGGGCCCCGAACGAGGGACAAGACATTTAGCTTGGAGCACAAGTAATCTAACTTCAGCTTTGAATTCCTAAACATATTCATATAATTATTCTAGCAAGAATATTTCGTGCCCATCTGCTGGGCCTCAGAGAAACATTCCTGTGCCAACGATTATAATTACAAGCAAAACAATGTCTACGACACGCTCACAGAAAGGTGACGCGCTCGAGGATGCGAACGCGAGTTCGGATCTTCCGCACGCAACGATTTAAATCTTTGATTTGTTAAAGATGCCGCGAGCATCAAGCTTTATTATTTTCAACACAAGAAAGATGATTTAATGATTATGAAAAGGGAAAGTCAATACCTCAATTGATATTGTATGCTGTGAACGACCAGCCGTAAACTAGACGTAACGCATCTGGGGAGATTCTCGAGTAAGCGGGGTTCGTATATAAAGGGAATAGTATGGAGACCCTAAATATATGTAGTTATCTACAAATTTTATATATGAATATGTTTGATATGTCAGGTGTGTTTTAATTGCTATTTCTATGATCGAAAGTTTCTCCTTTGGATTTTAAGAAACAGATTATGTGGGATTCTAGGTTTTGTTATTATTGTGCTCGCAAAGATCCGTGGATCTTCCGCATACATATCCCCCAGTGGAATCTGCAGCATTTGTAGCTCGGATCTGGCTGTGGTTCTATGGTTTGCTCTGGTCCCAGGGAGAAATTGTTCTCGATGTTGAAAAGTATCAGAAGTTCCCACTTATAGTGGAAAGCAACAGATGTTAGTAAGATGATGCACAATGTCATCTTAATGAAAAATGTATCTAATTTATTTCATCACATACACTTTTGAAAAGTTTGATTGATTAAAATCTTTCATCGTGGTATTAGGTGTTTTGCCGAGTATACAAGCCGCCACCACTTACATGTTTAAGAAAGATGTTTGAAAGAGATGTTCGAATCTTTTAACCGAAGTATCGGTGTTTTGCTTGAGTGTACAAGCGCTACTACTTACCGTTAAGAGATGTTTTTGTTTGAAAACAGCTTTGAAAAGTTTGAAAAAGTTTTGAAAAGTTTTTGATCAGATGTGATGTAATGGATGAGATACTTCTTCCATGTAGATGATAAATGTCTAAATCTCTTAGGAGAAATTGACTGGATTAAAGGGATGCTTTTAAGCCCGTGGGTCCTTGTATTATTAGCCCAAGAGGAGGCATTCCGAGGGTCATCGAGGGTCATCGAGGGTCCTTGTATTTAAGCCCAAGAGGAAGCCATGTGGTACGGTCAGTTTTCGCCTGAAAGCGGATTTCACCGAAAACCATCCTTTCCTCAATAAGAGCAATTTCACCGGAAATTTTACTCATTGGGGAATTTGAAAGTGATTTCACCGGAAACCATCCTTTCGTGGTTCTATCCAGCGCTGGTGATTCTTTGTATTGAAGCCCAATAGAGGTCAAGAGATTGCCCTTCATCAGTATGATGCCCAAGAGAAGGCTAAACTCAATGAGGAGTTCTTTTGAACGAAGCCCAAGAGGAGGTCGACTAACAGGGAGTGTTGTCTTATACGGCCTAAGGCGAGGCTAACTCTCAGGAGAGTTTCTTTGTAAGCCCAAGAGAAGGCTAACCCATGCCGATAAGTTATCTCAGATGGCCCAAGCGAGGCTAAACTCAACCGTGATGAGTTGTCTTGTACGGCTTCCAAGCCGAGGCTAAACCTGGGAAACCTATCATTAGTCTAATTGTTATGTTATTATTAGACAACTTTGTATAAACAAGGTGTGTGTGATATGTATTCTGCTGGAGTTTACGAAGGAAATATAAACAATGCATGAATGTTTATTTACAAAGAAGCTTTATGAATATAAACAAGTATCTATGAAACGAACGCTTAAAACGAAAGCGTAACTTGATTATTTACAAGTTCAGACTGGTGTACAAGGAAATGAATATGTACACGAACGAAGTTTTTATGTACAAGAGA
The DNA here is from genome assembly GCA_021764765.1 of Vicia sativa. Taxonomy (NCBI): domain Eukaryota; kingdom Viridiplantae; phylum Streptophyta; class Magnoliopsida; order Fabales; family Fabaceae; genus Vicia; species Vicia sativa. Next base: position 247,854,724 of record CM038793.1, read on the forward strand.
AAGATGGATGTACATAGTGAGGCTGACTTACAATTGTAGGAGGCCCATCGATTTGAAAGCTTCACAGGAATAATGCTCCTTTCAATACCAATGGTATTCGCTGTAAAATGTACAGATGAAACAAATGGTTGATCAAAGTTTATCTCAGAAAAGTATTTTCAAAGAAATAAGATCCAGATTATGTACGATAAAAAGTTTTGAAAAAGAAGTATATGTGTTATGTATGTATAAAAAGTTTTAAAAGAAGTATCCGTGTTAAGCATGTATGAAAAGTTTGTTTTTAACTATCCGTGGTTATGTACATGCAAAATTTGTTTTGTATTTGAAAAGTATTTGCTATGTGCAAAAAATATACACACAAAAGATTGTTTTGAATATACACAAGTGATGGGAAAACAAACGATCGAAGTTTGTCTGTACTTGAGTATAAAAGGAGTATCTCAGATATGTATGATGAAACTTGTAAAAGTATTTGACAAAAGTTTGATATGTACAAAGAAATATTATGTACATAAAAGAATGTTATTGTTTATGTACAAGGAAAATGTACGTACATAAAAAGAATTGGGACTTACACAGTAGGGAGGCCCATGGTCCGAAAGAAATTTCACAGGAATTCTATCTTTAGAACCAATGGATTCTACATGATAGACAAACGAATGAAAACAAATGAAAGAAATTTGTTTACGCTTGAATATTAACAATGATAATTTGAGTATGTACAAGTAAAACTAAATATGTACATAAAGGGTCGACTTACACCATAAGGGTGGCCCATTATCGATCGAGAAATTCGAGGAAACGAAATCATTATCGCTTTAAATCGGATCGATCATGGTAAAAAGATGCAAGTTTGATGAAATGTGTTAAAAATGATTTGAAAATGTTTTGAAATGTGAGGTTCATTTATGAGAAGTTTTAAAAATCTAAGTCAAAACTTGAAAATTCACCTTTAAGGAGGTTTGAAAAGTGTTCGTAACATCGCTTTCTCGATTAAAATTTAATCAGATGAAAGTTTTTTGGATTTTTTGACATAATCATAAAATATATATATATTAAATGACAAGTGTGCAAAAATCATCTCAAAATGAGAAGTTTTGATTGGTTAAAAATTGTGAAGTTTGATAAAAAACATGAAAATATGGAAGTTTTGTAAAAATTTGGTTTCATTGGTTTTGAATCCATGACCTCGATGGACGCGGTCACAGAGCCTTAAGAGCAAGCAAGCAACTAATCGAGCCAAACGCTACTGAGTGTTAGTGGACCAAACACGCTGAAAAAGGATTGGTTCATTTAAAAATTTGAAAATGAAGAACACATGAACACGCTGCCGAATTTTCTCATTGCGGGTTTGATTTTCTGATGAATTCAACCTAAAATCTTTGTTTCTCAATGAAATCCAATGATGTAAACATCAAAGTTGCTCGGTTTGTACACTAATATGATTATGATGTTAATTTCATTTATTTTCGCTAATCATGTTTTGATTTCTCGAAACTCAAGAACCCTAGAAACCGATTTTCAAATTAAATGATGTATTTCTATGATTGTTTGATTTTGCCGAGGGTTAATGATCGCTTTTGCGTGCAGAAAGAGAATGGCCAAGAGCTTTTCTCAATTGGTGCAAGGAATATGGAGTTTGAAGTTCGTGGTTCTAACCTCGAAAAGATCGAATTCCGTTTCTAGAGCACCACCATTGTTATTTCTGATCGATTAAGCCCAACCGCACGTAAGGATGTCTCGGATAGCCCGCTTGTTCGAACTTCCAATCTTCCCACCAAGTCAACCCTACGCCAAAATGGCAATTACTATGTAAATCGTTACGCTTAGATGCTATGGATCCGGATGGCGTAACACGAGGTATGTGATGATGTTCAAATGATTAGATCACAATTTATCGCCTATCTCCAAATTCGATTCCTATGGCGCTTTGAAGTTTGGAAATCAGAAAAATGAAAACCGATTTTCTTGCTTTTAGTTTGATTTTAAGTTTGGAACAAGTTTGTTAATGATTATTCAACATGTATGACACCAAATTTCATCATGGTTTTGGCTCAAATTCAAAATGCTATGTTTTCTCAATTTGCACCACCTTACTTGATTTTCAAGAAAGGAAAGAAAGCATGAATTTGTATTGTTTTGGTGTTGATTTCTCTTGAAATGGTGAGCTATTTATAGGCAAACAAGCTCTGCAGTTAAGCAAGAGTGCAAGCTGTCAATTGGATATTCAAAGAAAGCTTTGGGTAAGAGAAAGTATTTGCCAAAAAGGAAACTTCCTTTTTCCATGTGCTATATTTTCACAATTTGATCCAATCTTCAATTATATCCTCTAGGCTGATATTTATCAGTTTGATCATCCACTGCAAGGCTAGAAAGCTTCTAGATGAAGAAACACAAAAATGACCTATAATTTGATGTTTGAACTTTGAAAATCAAGTTTCATGGAGCCTTATGTTTCAATTTCAAAAGTATAGCTAGACTCCATGGATTTGAGAGTTCTTGGACATTTTGGAAAGATTTTTCCATGATCTACAACTTTCATGTTTTGAGTTTTTTCAAATTCTAATTGAACTAGGTGAAAAATGGCTTGAAGTTTGAAATGAAATTTCAACACTTAGAAATTTTCTAAGTATAGAAATTTTGACTTTTGTCGACTTTTCCAAATTTTGATTTTATGATCACGATGGATCATTTGAAGTATTTGATGATGAAAAGTTTTGTTTTGAAAATTTGACCAAAAGTCAAAGTTTGACTTTTCGGCAGATGAAATCATCGACGCTTCAAATCGACCGATGAATTTTGTGAACCTCTCGTGATGTTTTGAATCCGTAATTAGGTCAAGATGTTGTATCTAAGATATAATGACCAATCTCTATCCAAAAGTCAATTATCGCCAAAAATCGAGAATGCCTATGCTCGATTAAACCCTAATGGTCGACCGATCGATCTATGAGAAAATGGATATCCGAGGATCATATCAAGGATTTGATCAAGATAGATCAAATGGAGTGAGAAAATCTCAAACCCTAATTGGTTAGCTCTTGAATCGATGAAAATGATGAAACCCTAATTTTGACCCGTGAATGCTATAACCATTAATGCCGCAGTTAGTGGCAACAATGCAAATGTATGGTGGTATATTAGGTCAAAATTTGGGGTATGACAGATGCCCTATTTAAGTTTCTTTAACTCGAGAGATGAAGATGAATATCTTCGCTTTGATAGGTGTAAAGACTTAAATATTTAATAAAAATTGGACCCAAGATACCAAAAATGCGATGATGCAAAATGATTGCAAAATGTTTTACCCAAAGGATATCAAAGAAATGACATAGTGAAGGGAATTTTAGAATATCCTCGCCGGGAAAGAATGATTCAGTATTATGTGAATATCTGCTTCGCTTTGGGAAACAAAGAGATTACCTTCCGTCACCTTGCGGACAATGTTTAAGAAGGGAAATGATATTACCAATTATCACCTTGTGATATAGTATGGTAATGGGTTTTGAAGATGTTACCAATTATCACAAAGTGATAACTATAACAAGGTAAATCTTGGAATGAGGTTGTGTACTTTGTGAGTAATAAGATAGTTCTATCCGGAATGAATGAGAGAAAGAAGTTAATCAAGACATTGTTCAACGAGGATAATCTCACGGCGAATATGATAGAGAAGAAAATGCATTTCTCTTTGGGGACTTGCCGGAAAAGGAAGACATATCCTTCTGTTTGGGAATACTCTTGGGAAAAAGAAAAAGTATCTTTTCTGTTGGAGATATTCTATCGAATGAATTGTACTGTATGAAAAGTATGATTTATACCAATGATTTGGAAGCCAACATTTTGAGAGATGCAAAATGCAATGAATGATGCTATTATGTATGAATGTCATGAATGTTATATGATTAACAATGACGTACATTGCGGATATTTGGGAAAAGGACCACAAGCCGAATAAATACTTGGTGAAATGGTGAATGGTGCGTATTCACTAATGAAGAAATTGAGTTGTATGTTTTACATTTTCAGAGAGGTATTTATTGGTGGGACGGGATTTTTTGGATAAGAATACCGTTTTTTGATGATTTCGATGAGGAGAAGACTCAGAAAGGGGCGTAGTCCACTGGGATCAAATACCTTGGAGAAACGGAATTATTTCCGTGTTCATAGTTTCAAAGGAGAATTTTGCTTTTGTTTCAAAATTTTGAAGTAAAATTCATTTAAAACATTTTAGTTTCACGGTGCGAATTTTGCAAACGTAGGAATGGTGCAAAAGGCGGTGTCTCAAATTTGAATAGAATGGTAATGCCAAAGGCGTGATTCGTGAATATTACAAAAGGGAAATGATATTTATTGGAAAGAGCTACAAAAGCAAATCATTATATCCTAACAATTGAATTCCAATTGTTTTGTTGTTTAAGAGTTATTAAGATCCGTTGCGGGAAGATTTTTTCATGTGGGTGGTGCATTCACCGGGAATTTGTATTTTTTGTTGCCTAGATCGTTGGCCATGGATACTTTTTATTGTTCTAATTTGCCGACGCTTTTTTTTGCCTGTGCTTTTTTCTAACGACTTCGATGTTTTGATGGCCAGTTCGTTTTTAGAAAGTATTTTTGGCGGCGATTCAAGGTGGATGCGGGAGTTCATCACCGTCTATGGTTGTGAAGGTAGCAGCCGGTGTTTTGACGATGTATGGGCCTTTTTAGTTAGGGAGTTTGCTGTTTTAATCTGCTTGAAAAGATAGAATCTTTTTAAGCACGAGATCATTCGCATTTAGGTCGGACCTTTTTGTCGACTTTCTTTTTGTTTTTTATATGTGAGCGTCAGCGCTTTTCTTCAATTAAGTTCAATTGGTTATATTTTGACACCATTCGTTTTGTTTTTAGCGAGAACTTTTGATGGATCTCAACTTCTACGGAGATTGCCATGCGCGTAGAAAAGAGAAAGCGTTGGTGTGATGTGCGAGTATTTATGCAGCAAATGGCGATTGCGGTGGGTGTGACCATTTTCCGGATGATCTTTTGATGGCTTTGCGGCGTTCTTTGGCGGTAAGAGGTGACGATGCTAATCTGGCTTTTGGCACGCTTTCATCATTTTGTTGTTCAAGTTTGATCCATTGTCACGTAATGATCTTACTTGGAATTCCATCGGCAAATGAGGTTGTTCTCGATGAACCTCACAACCACTTGTCTTGTGGCGCTGGCGTGAATGCCGCTTCACCCATTTGGTGAAGTAATCAATACTGGAATGAAGCGATGTCCGCGGACGCGGTTCAATCATTCCAATCATGTCAATGCCCATGTGAGAACGCCACGAGAGGAGAGAACGTTGAGTAGTAGTCGAGGCACATGGATCTTATCTGCGTAGATCCGCACTGTGACATCTTTGGCGTGTTTGCGAATCGATTCCATCGTATCCAATAGTATCCTCGCTTAAGATCTTTCTCGATATTGCATGCCCATTTGAATGGGTTCCAAAGGACCCTTCATGCACTTCATGGATGATCGTATGCGCTTCTTGTTGCCGGCGCATCGAAGCGTAACCATGTCGAAGTTTTTGTATAGAATATTTTGAGGAAGAAATTCTGGAAAGCCTCCTTAGAGTTTTTTGTCATGATGCCCCAGTGGGTACTCTCGTGTTTGAAGGAAACGCTTGATGCCGTGGAACCACGGCATATATCGCGGCTGCAACACATATGCGGAGTTTTGGCGTCGATCGGTGTGGCATATCATTCCAATCATTGACTTTGAATAGGAAGATAAGTAGCCAAGGCGTCGCCATCCGATTTTGATCTCGAGGATATGATAAGTTCAACTTTGTTGTGAAAGTCAACAATCTTGGCGCTGTGTGGTGAATTAGACCAAAATGATGAGTTTCATACTTGTCTTTGATTTGATTGATCGTGAGTCTCCATATATATCAAGGATCTTGATCCTCAAGTCGATGGCTTTCTTGATACCCATGATGCATGCTTCATATTCGCTATGTTGTTGTGCATCAAATAGCAATTTGGGTAAAACGGATATGAGAACCCTCGGAGTGATGATGATCCCCATTCCATTGCCAAAAACATACAGCTCCATCAAGACTAGCCCCATCGGATTTACGATCTCGTCTTTCCGTAGCGGTTCGTTCACAATCTTTCATCTTTCAAGTACATAACATTCTTTGGGAAATCAAACTTGAGAGATTGGTATTGGTTGGCGGTGATAAGCCAGTGATGAATGCTTTTTAACCGAAGCGTGGTATTGGATGTCATATTCAGATAGTAGTATGGCATCGAGCGATTCGGCGGTTGGGGCATGATGGATCCATTTTGGATATTAACCAAGTCGTGGATTGATCATGTATTGACGAAGACGCTTGAAGCCCACACAAAGCAACATGTTTTTCGAGTATGGAGTAACGAAGTTTCCGATCTGTGAATTTTTACTCGTGTAGTGATGGCATGCTTTCTTACGGTTTCGTTTGTTGTCCGCACGCAGCCCATGGATTCTTCTAGTACGGTGGGGTATATGATCAATGGTCTTCCTTCCACTGAGGGATCGTGATTGGTGGTTATGTGGTTTTTTGATCTTCAAATGCTCTTTGGCAATCTTTCATACCTTTTGATCTTTGCGGGAAGTTGAATATCGGCCCACAGTGTGGCAGTCATCGAGAGATAACGGAGATGTAATTCAACCGTCCGGAAATCCTCTTACTTTTCTGTATGTGGTGTAGGCATTTCTGAATAGCCTTGACTTTGTGGTCGACTTCAATTCCTCTTTGACGACGATGAAACCTAGGAGTTTTCTCGATTTACCCCAAAGGTACATTTGTTAGATTCAGCGGAGCGAAACTTCCTTAGTCGTTGAAACAACTTTAAGAGATAGTCTATATGTTCTCTTAGTCGGACTTTGCTATCATGTCGCCCACGTAGACCTCGATCTTTGTGCATCATATCATGAAAGAGTAGTCATTGCCCTCCGTAAGTTCGCGCATTCTTTAATCAAATGGCATTACCTTGTAGCAAAAGTGCCCCATGGCGGATGAAAGAGGTCTTCTCCATGTCTTGGGAGCCATTTCGACCGATTATAACCGAGAAACCATCCATGAAGGAAAAGACGTTGAATTTGGCAAGACTATCCACTAGCATGTCGATATGGAAGTGGAAATCGTCTTTTGGACTAGCTTTGTTCGTATCTCATTAGTCAACACACATTCGACCTTTGCATCTTTCTTGGATACTGGTACTATGTGGCAGCATTGAGGATACTTCGAGTGATAAGGAAACCAAATCGAAATGTTGGACTTTTTAATTTTCTCACCATTTTGGATGAACTTCCTCGCTTTTTAATTAATGGACATTCGGTTTAACGGCAAGTGATGCTCACGATCTTTGTATCCAAACCGACATATCTTGGTAGACCAGTTAACACATCAACGTATTCTTTGAGAAGATCTATTGCTTTTGCTCTTTGTTGAGTGAAGCTCAGATATATGACTTTTTGTATCTTCCTCGGAACCCAAGTTGATTGCTTTAGAGGTTCTTTGTGAGGTGAATGATCCTTTCCTCGTGCTTTAGCAGATCTAGAAATTTCTATCCGGATCTCTTCTTCAACTTTCTTCTTCAAATTCTAGGGTTTCAAAGTGATAGAGGCGTAGAGTTACTACTTTCAATGGATTTGTCCATTTGTTTAATCTGCATTTTTGATTTATGTTTGATTAAAAAAGTTTTTATCATTATTTTTTTTGGAAAGTTAATTTGTTGCATTTTTCATTATGATTTTTTGAAGATTTTTTTTTATGTATTTTTTAGGATTATCATTTGTAAAATGAAAATAAATGAGAGTGGAAACAAAACAACGATTTTATTTATGTTTCACAATATGAAGGTTCTAAATATAAACTCATTTGTCTTGGGCAATAAAGAGAAATTATTTAAAAGCTAAACCCTATAAAAATCTCTTCGCTTTGCGTAGCGAGAGTTCAAAAAGCAAAGATAAACTACTTAGAGCTATGAACATTAGTCCTAACTTCAACATGTTTCCAATAGTGACGAACTCCTTGGAAGCGAGGTACTGGGTAATTTTCCGTTGTTTAACCCTTGAGTAAACTTTGATTCTTTGGTGGCGAGGCTTTGAAGACTACGGACAATGGCCTTTGCCTTTGGTGCTAAAGCAATCTTCTTGATTAATGATCGGGAATGAGAGATAGCCTTTGTACTTTCTGTTGATCTTTGTGTTGAATATGGGATGTTCCTTCCGGTTTCTGGAGTGAAGAGACTCGTTGTCGACACTTTCCACATCGTATCTGAATCATACTTTATCTTGCGATCATGTTGATGTAAGTAACCGGATCGCTTGGTGAAGTCCATGGCGTGTTAAAGAGTAGATCTTCATTTGGGACCTCGATCATTGATTAGTTGAGAAGACGGTATTCCTCTTGATCGACTGGGTAGTCAAAGTCATCACCCCATCCCTGGGTTGGATATCTTCAATCCCGATTTCGAGTTTACGCAGAGTATTTCACCATGTAGTCGATTTGCCACTTGGTTCTCCCGGTATCCCAAATTTCAAGAGGATGTGGATTTTCATGTTCTTTGCGAGGACATGTCTTTGAATTGATCGGTCGGTGTATATGATTCCTCTTGAGACACATATTGTGGCTATTCAAATAAGTGTTTATTTTTGATTCGGATGGATCATTTTCCTCTTCAATGGTTACAACATTACCTCTTGCGGGAATGTGGTTTAAGAAACTATGAAATACTTCCTTGATCGGGTGTCATCTTTATTTTCTTTGAGGACGGGTGTGGTGTCGACTTCGTTTCATTTTGTGAGGTTGATAATTGTCCCCATTTTGCGCCATTTTTCACCATTTGTGCCGCTTTTATACGAAGAGATAGATGATTTTTAGTAGATTCATTTTAACGGACGGGAGATGCGGCGCTTAATGTCAGTAGCGATGGGAGAAATGGAGATGACTTACAAGTAAAGCTTGTTTACGCTGGCGGTTTCCATTTCGTGAATTTTATTTCTGGCGGTGAGTGGTTATTGCCGTATTGTGGATCAAGGTTTTTAGTGCAATTATGCGTAGCTGGTATGACTGGAGCGTAATTTTGAAAGTGTGAGGGCCAATTGTCATTGGAGATCAACTTCCCCAATAAGCGACTTTTTTATCCATTGAAAGCTCTTACTATGATGTCGTTGAACTTCATTGGCGTTCCTTTGTAAGCTTAAAGCGGCGTCGTTTTGCATTACGTTTAAAGATGAAACTGTATCCACCAATACATTGGAGGGAATCGGTGGCAAATCATCGAGATGTGCAAGTGTTATGATTTTTTCGTTCTTTTCACTAAAACTTTATGCGGTGTTATGTTGGAGCGAGATCCAATTTCTGCAGTAGTCACATCGTGATCCACATAAGCACTGTTTAGTACTTCATTAAAGCGGTGAGCTTGAGTTAAGGGTAAAGACAGTAAAGAAATTTTTGAAGGAGTTTGCATCAATTGTTCGACTCGATATTGCTTTCTTGATTAGTTTGGAGTTCTCGCAAAGTTTTGAGTGTGATGTTGGTTTCGTAGAACCAATGTTTGTGGTTAATAATGGGAATGCGAGTGATTCTCGAGGAGGTGTTAACTTTTTTGTTTAACAATGTGAGCTCAAGGCGATTTTGGTGGCAATGGGGCGTGTACTCGTCCACTTGGCGTTACTCGTCTTTTATATTGACATTAGCGGTGTGGTGGGTTTCTTCCATCCTCTATCAAGGTTGCATGTCCGGTGGAATTGCTCTAGTAGAGCTATTGGAGCAGACGGCGGGCAAATCACCAAAGGAGATGTTGGAATGTTGGAACCCATCGCGATCTCCACATGCTCGGGTATGTTGAAACAAGGGATCTAATGCGTTTACTTGTGGATTTCAGAGTTGATTCGAGACTAAAAGCATGCGGAAAATGCCTATGTAGATTTACGCCATTATCTTTTGCGTAGATTTGTCACCAATGTCTAACAAATGTTGAATATCTGCTCTTATGGTGGGACATCCATGGATATTCTTGGAGTGTATAGTAAGCGTATATTGTGCTTAGTGAAGGTACTCATTTTTCTGTATGTATGTAAGATGCACTAAGTTTTTGATAAGTTTACATCGTGATAAGGTACACACTGTTTTTAGCATTAGATTCATTGAGTGTCCACTTATGGTTGGAAGTGGATTTGCATATTCGGACTTGTGTTTTCGGGAAGAAGATTAGTTTTTACTAATTTGTACTTTGCGCTTCAATGCTATGCAATGCTCAAGGTCATGGCACGGTGCCTTGGTGAAAAGCGGCAAGACATGTCACTTTGTACCACCATGGTAGTTTTTCGTGGACCGGAGGTGGTAACCTTGTTTGTATTAGATTCCTTTCTATCAATGTGGTAAAGTTTACGTATGCGTCATGGGAATTGGGTCGAATCGAGTAACCCGAGGTGTACGGTTTGGTTGTGAAGCTACGAGCTTGCTGGCGAGGTTGTTGAGTTTGTTGATTTTGTTAGCTGGAGCAATTGGAGTTGTGGCGGCGGTGGGTTGTTGAATGACATTCTTGGTGGTTTCCCTCGGGATACCATTCCTACGCATGTTTTTTTCCTTGGGAACCGGTTCCAACTTTCTTGGTATTACTAGAAGATCCTACTTCCTTGGTTAGGCGTCTTCTTCTAGTCGCATTCCCATGCTTACCATTTCGTTGAAGTCTCAGCGCTAGCGATCATTCGCTTCATAGTAGAATGAGTTTAGAGTATTCAAGAATACCTTAGTCATCTCTTTCTCTTTCAAGGGCGGGTTGACTGGGGCAATTTCCCTCCATCACATATTCCTTGAATGTGTCTTTCCTTTTGAGACATGGAGCGGAGTTGATCCTATCGCCATATCCAAGTTGAACTTATTTGTTGGCTGAAGGCTTAAGTCGTTGAATGTTTGGATATTCGTGTCGTCTAAACCCATGTACCACTTCGGCACGTGTGACTATCACGGAAGTAATGAATTAACGGTGATCATTTTGCGTAGACATTTTCCTAGCATACATTGTAAGATGACTCGAGGACAAGAATTTTTGTACTTTTCAAAATCGGGATTTTGAATTTGATATTTTAGGACTAAGCAGATCTCGGCGCTTTTCCCAAACAATTCTTTCCCTTGAATCGTTTTTATCTGCATTTTGAGGAGTTGTTCTGGAGATTCTCCATTGAACCACGGCGTTAGTGCTATTTCTGTGTGATGAACTTCTTAAATGGTGTAGTGTGCACTACAAAGTCGAGTTCAACATGATCGGTTGAGAAACCGACATTGTTACTTGTGGAAAAGTTATTCCACGTTGTGGAGTGAGCGTGGCGTTTTCTGCAAAGTAGGTATTTCAAGCGAGGTTGTTTGAGAAGTCGGTTGGCGAACTCAATGCGGGTTAAAAGGCATTCCCATGGATAGCCCTCGGCATGAAAGGTGAATCTCGACGCGACGTTGAAATGGAGTAGTAGTATCCTCAAGTTGCTATATTTGGTTTGTCGCTTGTTGACGCTTGTGGTGGTGCGAGTTGACCAAAGATGTGAGTCTTTCCACTTCTTCTTGTAGCGTAGTTACTGTATTACGGAGTTCAACGTTTTCTTGCTCAAAATTCTCCATTACTTTTCTTCTTTTGATTTGGTGTCGACGTTCGAGTTGGCTGCGGACGCATCGAGAAACTCTAAGACGCGATATTGACAATTTTTCTAAAAGTGACAAGTTCAAAGCGTGAATGATTAGACTTAGATGGTAGACTTAAATGCAAAGTATGATGCATGAATATGATTGTAAAGAAAAGAAATTTCCAAAGAATTTATGCTAAAAGAGATATTTCTGGCAAATATTTGGATGGAAAACACAAATTTTATTGATTAATGAAGAACAACAACAATTGTTTTTGTTGGAGCATTGCTCACACAAATGATAAAATAAATGATAAAAATTACAAACTAAATTAAACTAATTAAACATCTTCGTTGGATGACGATCCAAAACTTGATGGATTTCCTTCCCATAGTGAGCTTTTAGTTTGGCTTTCTCAGCTTTTAGCTTGCTAATGACTCTTTTCCACTCGTTGGGAGCGGGCTTGCTGGTTGTCATTTCCTCAAGCTTTCTTTTCCTTTCTTTGACGTATTTCTGGATGGCGTTATCCTTCTGGCGAATCTTCTCATCTTTCTCCATGAGCCATTCATCCTGGAAGTAGAGCGTCTTTTCATGATCTTTGACTTGCTTCTTGAGCTTCTCATTCTCAAGGTTAGTCTTAAGGAATTTGCTTTCCAAAGTTTCCTTCTCAAACCTTATCTGGGTCAAGGCTTCTTGGTATTCTCCCACAGCTCCAACGGGAAAATTTGTTGATTTGAAGCGATCGAGAACATGGGATCCTCATAAGCGTAAGGCATTCAAATTCCTTTCTTTTCTTTATCCAAGAAGTGTAGGTTTCCATGGCTACACAATTCTTTGCCTTACCTTTTCCTTTCTTTCGGATGTGATGCCAAGATTTAATCATCCTAACTTTCAATCCTTGGGAATCCTCTCCTTCATGATAGAAGTAGCTTTCTACTGTAAAACCGGGAGGTTTACCAGAATTTGCGTATCCGAGTTGACGTTTTGCTAGGAATGGGTTGTAGTTGATTCCTCCTTTCGTACCAATGAGAGTTACGTTGGCAAATTCTCCACAGCTCTCAATGATTTCCATCTCATTGTTTGTCAAGGTATACCAATGGATATCGTCATTTGTAAGAGACATGAGTCTTCTTGACCAATGCCACTCGTCTTTGTTTTCGCGGAAGATAGGAGATTTAGGCAGGTGTGAGACAATCCATTTGAAAAGCAGGTACACAACACACGATAGTTCCGTCTCGACGATTCCTATGATGAATAGAGGCGACGTGTCACCAAGCAAGGGAACGGATTTCCAATCAAAGATCCTTATGGCGTTGATATCAACGAAATTTGGGACGTTGGGAAACAACACCAATCCATAGAGGAGTAAAGCTAAAATAGCTTCAAAGGCTACCATACTACCGGCTTGGAGAATTTGAGCCTTCTCCATTAGGAACTTTGAAGTTAGTCCTAAGAGTTTTCCTCGGTAGTTAGGTTTTGTCTATCTCGTGTTTCTTTAAATGAGTCATTGTTGCAATGACTTGTGACTTAGGAATGGCTTCCAAACCATTGAAAGGCACTTTGTCCGACATCGAGATTCCTAGGATACGCATACTCTTCCAAAGTAGGCATTAATCGATAATCGGGAAAGTGAAGCAAATAGGCGGATCGTAGAACTGAATGAAGGTTTTGAGAAGTCCTTCATCGACGCGTTGTAAGAGTTAAAAGAGTTCCATAGCGTTTTCAAATCCGAGGATCTTCTACCAAGGATGCTAACTCTTTCAACTTTCCTACGTCGAGAATCCTAAAGCGTATCTTTTGGTGAATCTTCCTCGACGTCCATCACTCTAACCTAAAATATTTTACAAAGAAAACATCTCTAAATTCTTTGGAAATGGAAAGAGAAAATGAAGTTTTTTTTGTTTTTATGAATGAATGAATGAATGCATGAACGCGCAAACATGGTTAGTAGTTATACACACGATCAAGCGCTCAAGTCACGAGCATGAAGCCAACGATAAGAATCAACGGGTTAAGTTCTAAGGGCTTATTCATCCGTGAATCGTTCTATCGATAATACTCAACACTCCTTCAAAACATTATTGGATTTGTTGAATACTCGATGGTCCAATAATATTTTCAAGAGAAACTCGCCGATCGTAGTATCGCATGACAATTACTCTAGGCTTACACGAATAATCTCGACTACATCCTAATGGCCGTGGATGGTTTATGTGTTCTATACCCACTCGACTTCTTAAGTTCCCTCAAATACAAATATTTCGCAATTACTTGCTAAACACAATACCCTCAAGACAACCTCCATCGCTGGAAGTATTAACTTCGAAAGCATTGAACTGCCACGATTAATACCTCCACCTAGATCTTAAAATGTTTCTTAAACCGGGTTAGGATTTCTTTCCATCAAGTGAAATCGAAACATACAATATAGAAAACATATATGCAAAATATGAAAAGCTTATCCTCTTCTTTCTCGTTTGAAAACAAAAAGCTTGGTGCTCTGGAAGAGTAATTTTTGAAAATCAAAGTTTCAAGTTATCCCCAGCAGAGTCGCCATTTTTCCTGTCAAGAAAGGTGACGCCGAGGATGCGAACGTGAGTTCGGATCTTCCGCACGCAACGATTTAAATCTTTTGATTTGTTTATAAAGATGCATGAGCATCAAGCTTTATTATTTTCAACACAAGAAAGATGATTTAATGATTATGAAAAGGGAAAGCGAAATACCCTCAATTGATATTGGTATACGTAACGACTAGCGCAAACTAGACGTAACGCATTTGGGGAGATTCTGAGTAAGGGGTTTGGTATATAAAGGGAATAGATGGAGCACCCTAAATATATGTAGTTATCTACATCTTTATATATGAATATGTTTGATATGTTGTGTGTTTTTAATTGCTATTTCTATGATTGGGAAAGTTTCTCCTTTGGATTTTAAGAAATGAGATGTGGGATTCTAGGTTTTGTTATTATTGTGCTCGCAAAGATCCGTATCTTCTCGCATACATATCCCCTAGTGGAATCGAGCATTTGTAGCTCGGATCTGAGTGGTTCTATGGTTTGTTTGGTCCGAGGAGATAGAAATTTGCTCGGCAAGGATGAGACCTTGTGCCTACGTATTCTCAAAAGGATGTTGAGAAAGTCGAGCAATCGTAGTTCCCACTTATGCTAGTGGAAAGCAACGGGATGTTAGTAAGAGATGACAAATGTCATCTTAATGAAAATGTATCTAATCTATTTCATCACATACACTTTTGAAAAGTTTGATTGATTAAAATCTTTCATCGTAAGTATTAGGTGTTTTGCTTGAGTATACAGCGTTACCACTTACATGTTTAAGAAAGATGTTTGAAAAGATGTTTGAATCTTTTAACCGTAAGCATTGGGTGTTTTGCTTGAGTGTACAAGCGTTACCACTTATCGTTAAGAGATGTTTTTGTTTGAAAACGTTTGAAAAGTTTGAAAAAGTTTTGAAAAGTTTTTGATCAGATGTGATGTAATGGATGAGATACTTCTTCCATAGAGATGATAAATGTCTAAATCTCTTAGGAGAAATTGATTGGATTAAAGGGATGCTTTTAAGAAGTGGGTCCTTGTATTGTTAGCCAAGAGGAGGCAGGGTCATCGAGGTCCTTGTATGAAGCTTAAGAGGAAGCTATAGGGTATGGTGTCTTTGGCTTGAAAGGGATTTCACCGAAACCATCCTTTTCGAATAAGAGCAATTTCACCGGAAATTTTACTCATTGGGGAATTTGAAAGTGATTTCACCGGAAACCATCCTTTCGTGGTTCTATCTTAGCTGGTGATTCTTTGTATTGGAAGCCCAATAGGAGGTCATAAGAGATTTTGCCTCTTTCATTGTATGATGCCCAAGAGAAGGCTAAACTCAATGAGGAGTTCTTTGAACGGCCCAAGAGGAGGCGACTCAGGAGTCTGTCTTATACTAAGCCTAGCGGAGGCTAACTCTGGGAGAGTTTCTTTGTATAAAGCCCAAGAGAAGGCTAACCCATGAGATAAGTTATCTTGTATGAAGCCCAAGGAGGCTAAACTCAACCGGTGATGAGTTGTCTTGTATGAAGCCCAAGCGAGGCTAAACTCGAAACCTATTGATTAGTCTAATTGTTATGTTATTATTAGAGTTTGTATAAACAAAAGTGTGTGTGTGTGATATGTATTCACGGAGTTTATGAAGGAAATATAAACAATGCATGATGTTTATTTACGGTTTATGAAATATAAACAAGTATCGTGAAACGAACGCTTAAAACGAGCGTAACTTGATTATTTACAAGTTTGCGTGTACAAGGAAATGAATATGTACACGAACGAGTTTTTATGTACGAGAAAGATGGATGTACATAGGAGGGTTGGGACTTACACCGTAAGGAGGCCCATTGATTTGAAAGCACAGGAATAATGCTTCTTTCAATACCAATGGTATTCGTGTAAAATGTACGATGAAATGAAATGATTGATCAAAGTTTATCTGTAAAAAGTATTTTCAAAAGAAATAGTATCTGTATTATGTACAGATAAAAAGTTTTGAAAAAGAAGTATCTGTGTTATGTACAGATAAAAAGTTTTGAAAAAGAAGTATCTGTGTTATGTGCAGATGGAAAGTTTGTTTTTAACTATCTGTGTTATGTACAGATGCAAAATTTGTTTTGTATTTGAAAAGTATTTGGTATGTGCAAAAAATATACACACAAAAGGTTGTTTTGAATATACACAAGTGATGGGAAAACAAACGATCGAAGTTTGTCTGTACTTGAGTATAAAAGGAGTATCTGTATTATGTACAGATGAAACTTTGTAAAAAGTATTTGACAAAAGTTTGATATGTACAAAGAAATATTATGTACATAAAAGAATGTTATTGTTTATGTACAAGGAAAAATGTATGTACATAAAAAGAATTGGGACTTACATCAGGAGGCCCATTGTCCAAAGAAATTTCAGAATTCTATCTTTAGAACCAATGGATTCGCGATAGACAACGAATGAAAACAAATGAAAGAAATTTGTTTACGTTTGAATATTAACAATGATAATTTGAGTATGTACAAGTAAAACTAAATATGTACATAAAGGGTTGGGACTTACACCATAAGGGTGGCCCATTATCGATCGAGAAATTCGAGAGGAAACGAAATCGATTTTATCGCTTTAAATCGGATTGATCATGGTAAAAGATGCAAGTTTGATGAAATGTGTTAAAAATGATTTGAAAATGTTTTGAAATGTGAGGTTCATTTATGAGAAGTTTTGAAAAAATCGAAGTCGAAAACTTGAAAAATTCACCTTAAGGAGGATTGAAAAGTGTTCGTAACATCGCTGCCCGATTAAAATTTAATCAGATGAAAGTTTTTTTGGATTTTTTTGACATAATCATAAAATATATATTAAATGACAAGTGTGCAAAAAATCATCTCAAAATGAGAAGTTTTGATTGGTTAAAAAAATTGTTGAAGTTTGATAAAAAAAACATGAAAATATGGAAGTTTTGTAAAAAATTTGGTCTTGCTGGGTTTTGAACCCATGACCTTGAGGTGGACGCGTGTCACAGAGCCTTAAGAGCAAGCAAGCAACCAACTGAGCCAAACGCGTTGAGTGTTAGTGGACCAAAACACGCGTTGAAAAAGGATTGGTTCATTTAAAAATTTGAAAAATGAAGAACACATGAACACGCGCGAATTTTCTGGGTTTGTGGTTTGATTTCCAGTTTGATGAATTCAACCTAAAATCTTTGTTTCTCAATGAAATCCAATGATGTAAACATCAAAGTTGCTCGGTTTTGTACCATGAATATGATTATGCATGTTAATTTCATTTATTTTCAGTTAATCATGTTTTGATTTCTGGAAACTCGGAAGAACCCTAGAAACTGATTTTTCAAATTAAATGATGTATTGTTCATGATTGTTTGATTTTGTTGAGGGTTAATGATCGTTTTCGGTGCAGAAAGAGAATGGCCAAGAGCTTTTCTCAATTGGTGCAAGGAATATGGAGTTTGAAGTTCGTGTTCTAACCTGGAAAAGCTGAGATCGAATTCTGTTCTAGAGCACTACCAGTTGTTATTTCTTGATTGATTAAGCTCCAACGGCATGTAAGGATGCTCTATGGATAGCCTGCTTGCTCTGAACTTGCTCCAATCTTCCCACTCAAGTCAACCTGCACAGTTCAAAAATGGCAGCTCGATTTCTATGTAAATCGTGTTACAGTTAGATGCTATGGATCTGGATCATGTACATGAGGTATGGTGATGATGTTCAAATGATTAGATCACAAATTTATCAAGCCTATCTCCAAATTCGATTCCTATGGCAGTTTGGAAGTTTGGAAATTGTGAAAAATGAAAACTGATTTTCTCTTGCTTTTAGTTTGATTTTAAGTTTGGAACAAGTTTGTTAATGATTATTCAACATGTATGACACCAAATTTCATCATGGTTTTGGCTCAAATTCAAAATGCTATGTTTTTCTCAATTTGCACTACCTTACTTGATTTTCAAGAAAGTGAAAGAAAGCATGAATTTGTATTGTTTTTGGTGTTGATTTCTCTTGAAATGGTGAGCTATTTATAGGCAAACAAGCTCTGCAAAGTTAGGCAAGAGTACAAGCCAATTGGATATTCAAAGAAAGCTTAAGGGGTAAGAAAGGTATTTGCCAAAAAAGGAAACTTCCTTTTTTCACCATGTGCTATATTTTCACAATTTGATCCAATCTTCAATTATATCCTCTAGGCTGATATTTATCAGTTTGATCATCCACTTGGCAAGGCTAGAAAGCTTCTAGATGAAGAAACACAAAAAATGACCTATAATTTGATGTTTGAACTTTGAAAATCAAGTTTCATGGAGCCTTATGTTTCAATTTCAAAAGTATAGCTAGACTCCATGGATTTGAGAGTTCTTGGACATTTTGGAAAGATTTTTCCATGATCTACAACTTTCATGTTTTGAGTTTTTTCAAATTCCAATTGGAACTAGGTGAAAAAATGGCTTGAAGTTTGGAAAAAATGTGAAATTTCAACACTTAGAAATTTTTCTAAGTATAGAAATTTTGACTTTTTGTTGACTTTTCCAAATTCTTTGATTTTTTATGATCATGATGGATCATTTGAAGTATTTTGATGATGGAAAAAGTTTTGTTTTGAAAAATTTGACCAAAAGTCAAAGTTTGACTTTTCTGCAGATGAAATTTCATCGACGTTTCGAATCGGTGATGAATTTTGTGAACCTCGTGATGTTTTGAATCCGAAATTAGGTCAAGATGTTGTATCTAAGATATAATGACCAATCTCTATCCAAAAAGTCAATTATCGCTCAAAAATCGAGAATGCCTATGCTCGACCAAAACCCTAATTGGTCGATCCTCGAGTGATCTATGAGAAAATGGATATCCGAGGATTGAAGGTCGATGATTGATCAAGATAGATCAAATGGAGTGAGAAAATCTCAAACCCTAATTGGTTAGCTCTTGAATCGATGAAAATCGATGAAACCCTAATTTTGACCGTGAATGCTATACCCGACATTGAATCGTTATTGCAACAATGCAAATGTATGGTGGTATATTAGGTCAAAATTTGGGGTATGACAGACACCTCCAGGCACTGATCCGCCAGACTTGGCGCAACTCCTGGCTATGATTGATGATATACGTCAACACAATGATACACTGCAAGATAGTGTCCAAGCTCTTGAACAAATGAGTCTTGAGGAAACTGAGGAACTGGAGGTAGAGCTCTTAGAGCCTCAACCTCTGTCTCAAGCCATCTGGGATGACCATGTCCTAGAGAACTTCAAGCCTCGTGTTCTGGAGACATATGACGGAAAAACTGATCCTTAGGAACATATCATTTCTGTCAACAATATCATGGCCTTGTTAGGGGCCAACGATTCTTTGAAATGCAAGTTAATGGATGGCACTTTCAGAGAATCTGCGTTAAGGTGGTACATAGGCCTACCCCGGTTCTCCGTGGTCAGCTACCAAGATTTCAACAAAAAGATAATCCAACAATTCTCTGCAAATCATTACCGAAAGGTGACGAATACATCACTTTTCGGCATGAGGAAACTGCCTACAAAGTCAACGAGGGATTTCATGGCTCGTTTTAATGAAGAAACCATAAAGGTTTCCCATCCCAACCAGGAAATCTTTGTGGCAGCGTTCCAGCATGGACTCGGGGCCATATGACGGAAAACTGCACGGCTTTGCGTCGAGAAATAGAAAGGATGATCCAAAAGGGCAAACTTTCATCATACGTCAAGGATAACCCAAAGCAATCCAGCAAGCATAGCCTGCCACCAAAGGGGGGTGATACTTCCAGGTCACC
Organism: Vicia sativa; assembly: GCA_021764765.1. Classification (NCBI taxonomy): domain Eukaryota; kingdom Viridiplantae; phylum Streptophyta; class Magnoliopsida; order Fabales; family Fabaceae; genus Vicia; species Vicia sativa. Next base: position 247,874,701 of record CM038793.1, read on the forward strand.
TTCGAAGAAGAAAGGGAAAGCAATTGATGAGGTTCGTGAAACAAGGAATACCCGACAATACCCTCAACACCATCTCTGGTGGGTTCGCTAGGGGTGGTTCCACTAGTTCAGCTCAGAAGAGGTATGCCCAGGGAGTGATGCACGTGGCACAAGTCGGCCCAGTCAATGGTGATCCCGAGATTGTAGCTTTTTCCCAGGAGGATGCTAAAGGAATTTTTCCCCATGAAAATGATCCCATGGTAATCAAGGTGCAAATTTGAGACTAGAGAGTCAAAAGGGTTCTGGTCGATCCGGGCAGCTCGGCGGACGTCATGTATTGGGAGGCTTTCAAAGGAATGGACTTTGACCCCAAGGAACTGTTGCCTTTCAGTGAACCTTGGTGGGTTTTTCTGGAGAGCAGGTGTAATACGGTGGGAGAACTGACTTGTTTGTTTTGCGTTTGATCGCAAATGTTGCGGATAGCAAGAGTCGCCACTGACTTTTCTTTTATCCAATTAAGGGGAGGCGAAAAGAACAGGAAAAGACCTTCGTTAGATTCTGAGTAAGGGAGGTGGTTATGAAAATGGAAGGTATTAGCACCCTTTCCATCCGTAGTTATCTACGGGCTCTTAATTGCTTAGCTCACTTTAAATTGTTTTTTTGTGTGTGTGTGTGTGTGTGTTTAAAAATACTTTGGAAAGGCATTTCACTTTGACTTCGTAATGATTCACGCTGGAATGTATACGAAGTGTTTGGAAATGTTTTGTTTTGGAAAAGACTTTGTAATGATTCACGCTGGAATGTATACAAAATATTTTGAAAATGTGAAGTGTGAAAAGTATTTTGAGCAAGCAAAAGAGACTTATTACCTACTCAGAACGGTCGTTTCCGTGTTATTTCGCTTTCCTTTAGAATAAAGCTATCCATACCATTGTTTGATAGGTAACCTTATTCTTTGGATGTAAAGGGACATCGGATGGTCATAGAAGGCAACTTGTAGGAATATCCTAGCATATTCGTAGGGATGATCATCACTTTTCGTAGGCAACAATCGAGGGACGAGACCATATATTCGTAGGGATTATGATGATGTATTATAGGCAACCGTGTTAAGATACCCCTCCGTTCGAGGGACTTGACTATTATTCGTAAGGCAACGAGAGAGGATACCCTAAGGTGGGTGCAAGTGTGAAAAATGTGTTGTATTCAGATATTTTATCTTATGATTTAGAAGTGATCTATGTTGTTTTTAATCTTGCCATACACGCCTAGTTACTGACAATTAATAGGTGTAGAAAATAAATTGCGGAAATGTAAAGGTCCTACGCTATTACATGGCTTTGGGGCAGATACATAATAGGAGGTGCAGAAAGTAAAGGCAGAAATATAAATCTACGCTATTACATGAAAACAAACTTGCAACCTATACATCCTTTCTAGAATTTAAATGCAAAAGAAATAAAAGAAAAGAAACTAAGTCCTAATATTTTTGGTGTTTTTGAAAATTAAGGTCAATGTGAGAGAAAAACCTAATTCTAATTAATTTTAATTAAAAAAAGTTTTAATGAAAATTAACCTAAATTAAACTAATTAAGTTAATTAAAAAGCATAGAGGAAATTATTTGTGAAATTACCTAATTAAATTAAATAAGAGAAAAATAAGAAAAAGCAGAAAATAAATAAAAAAAAAATCATCGAGCTTCGACGGAGTCAAAAGCCGCCTTCGTGAATGACGATCAGGCATCCGTAAACCGGAGTTTCGGGAGAATCCTCGTGGCGGCTGGGCTTCAGATCCGAAAGAGTCCGAAATGGGGCTTCGGAGATTACATTGTTGGGGATGTCCGTGGGGCTTCGGGGAATCAGTCGGAAACATCCGTGTCGGAGCTTTGGGAGATCCGTGGAAGGGTCCGTGAGACTTCGAGACTCGGATCTGGACGCCATGGAGCTCCCGGGGCTCTTGTTGAAGGGATCCGTCGGAGCTTCGGGGTGATGTCTCATCTAGGGATTCGTGTCGGAGCTGGGCGGCTTCGAGGGATGTCCATAAGTTGGAACTTCTGGAGTTGGAACCAAAACGCGTCAAGGGTGTCATCTTCTTCGTTTGAATTTTCAAACTTTTACCCACAGTTCTGCTTCGTCGCTATACCCTGCAAGAAATCAAAACTAAAAAATACGCAACATAAATTAGTTATGAAACCATGGATCAACTTGGTTTGATCCCCTGAAGGTGATAGGGTCACTAGTTTCATCTAATTTTTCCTAATTCGCAAAGTCCTAATTCCAAGCTTGGAACCCTAGCCATGGCAGATTCATATTCATGTACTCAAACTTAGATTGAACCATGCAGAAAGCTTCGAAATAGCATCAAGAACACAAACATATAATCAGATCATGTTAAGAATGCATGAATCATGGAAATTAATTTTGAAATATGAAGAGCAAACCGTGAGTATGAATATTACGATTTTGGCTGTTTTAAGGCTTGGTGAATGGCTGGATCGATTCAGAAGACTCCCTGGAACGTGTTTGGAGGCTTGGAATGGCTTGAAACAAGCTGCAACTCTAGCTGCAAGTTGCTTGTATCACACAGTTTTCTTGAGCTTAGTTAGGGTTCTTCAAGCTGCCAAAAAACCTCCTCTAGGGTTTAGAAACCCTCTAAATTTATAGAGGATGGATTCAGGTTGAGCATTGATGAGAAAATATATCTCATTCAATGAGAATATATTTGATTTGTCAATCTTGTCAATCTTGATCAAATTTTGTCAATCTTGTACCAATCACTTGTCAATCTTTCAATTTCGAATTTCAGGCCATTTAATAGGTATCTTGGACCTCAAGAATGTCAAATATTCAACCTTGCATTGATTGATTTATTTTTTGCTATTTTATTTTAATTAAATTGACTTTAATGAATAAAAAATAAAAATAAATAAAATAAAAAGCTCAAGGGCGTGGCATTGGGCTTGGAGGTTCTAATTGTGATTAGAAATAAGTTTGAACCAAGGAAAATTAGGCCCATTTGGAAAAAATTGATTTTCTCAAGTATTTCTCTTTATGCACCTCCCAAAAAATGTCCAACTTGCACAATTTGTATCTTGCTCAATTTTTAATATTTTTTGGTGTTCTTAGACTTTTTAGAACGCTCAAGATGTCTTCTAAGCAGCCCTTTTGGTTTCATCTTAATTGAAGTTTCCATGCTCATGAACACTTCTTTGCAAAAAGATGGCTTTTGTTGACTTTTTAAAAGGACCTGTAATATTTTGATCTATAACTTCCAAATGAGGCATTTCTAGCCAGAGCTTGTGAGGCATGAAGTTGTAGAGAATTGAATTCCCTTTAAAATGAGATTAGGATGAACCTAGCGGACGCAACAAAAATAGCTTTCATGACAGACTCGAATTTGAGATGGTTGGAGGTTGAAGACGACCTACATGTCTATCTTCAACCAATGACGTGATGCCATATAATTTTTTCAAATCTGGTTCGGTGTGTTTGCCTTTCTGTGCACGCGCTATAGGAGCCCTTGGATCTGATTACTTTAGTGAGTCAAACTCGATCCAACGCGCCATACATTTTCGTTTTATTTTAATTTTAAATCTTAATCCGATGTGAAAACCAAGGAGGTCCATATCAAGCATAGCGCGTATGATCCACTGGATTAACTTACTAACGTGTTTTGACTTTGATCCAACGACCTACATTTTTTTGGCTTTTATTTTATTTTCTGATTTTATATTTTAAATGTTTTAAACTTCAAAAATTCATAGAAAATTCATCTTTGACTCAAAAATTATGAAAAAATTCACAAAAATATTTTTAAATATTCTCTTTCTGATTTTTATTTTTCATAATTTTATTTTCAAATTTGATATTTTTTTTAATGATTTTTCTCTTTTATTTGATGTATTTAAATATTTTAAAATACTTTTTGACATTAAAAAATTCTTTAAAAAATTATGGAAGGATCCAATGGTCATTTGACAAATATTGGTGACCTCATTTTATTTTTATTTCTGATTTTTCTATTTTTTCCCAAATTTTGGTTTGTTTTACCATTTTCTTTTATTTAAAAAAATAGTTTCTGACTTTTAAAAATTCTGAAATTTTTTGCCAGCACTTATTGACCTTTGTTTGACCTTGAATAATTTTCTTGGAATTTTATTTTAGTGCATGGATACCATTATGTATTTCATCAATTAAAATCTAATTAAGTAATTCATTTTCAAACATTTTTTTAATTTGTTTTATTATTAAAAAAAAATCATTGATGATTTTGAATTTATTTGGCGTCACAAATTTCCTCAACATCAATGGAACTTAGGTGTAGATAGGTCTCAAGACCAAATTCACTAAGACGGTTGATTGATTTTGATGAAGTTAGACCATATGAATTCATCTGACGGATTGATGATTTTGTGACATATCCCATCCTTCTTCATCTTACCCCATTCTTCTTTCTTTTTCTTTTGTCCCGAATGGGAAAATGATCAATTGGTGGCATAAACTTCAAAGTTTATTAAAAGTCCCAAAAGATGGCTTGAGCTTTGATTTTGGTTCGCCACTCGTGATACTTGTCGTGTGGTCGCTATGATTTTTTAATCAAGATTCTGGGAAGTTTTCACCAACTTTGTCCAATTGAAATTCTCAATCGTCTTTGATCAAGTGATGTGATTGTTCCAAAATCGATGATATACTTGACAAACTTCAAGATGGTCATCTTGTTAACCTTACTAACAATTGACTTTTCGATGATATAATTGACAAAAAGCAATTGAAACTTGTCGTGTGGTCGCTATGATTTTAATCAAGCTTCTGGCAAGTCTTTTTGAGCAAGTTTCAAGATGGTCATCTTGCTAACGACTAATTACTGACAATTAACTTTACTTTATGCTTTTATTTTATGCCTTTATTTTTTCGCTTTTTATTTTTATGCTCTTTATTTTATGCACTTTACATTTCATGTCATTTTTCTCTTGCTCACTTGAGCATTTTATTTTCTTGTTATTTTGAATTTGCTCACTTGAGATTTATTTTTCTTTTTTCAAGATACCTAATAATTCCACCTAAACATAAAATACTTTTGATTGGACTCGGTTACTATCCCTATGCTCGGAGTTTAACCTTTGGAATTAGGATTAGGACCTCTACCTCAGCTCAGAGATTTCTGTAATCTTGGTGTTATTTTGTCTTGATTGGTTTATTATCTTGTATGCACGTTATTCCGTTTATACTCGATCATGAGTGAATTTCCTCCAAATACAGTCGTTACTCTGCCCGTTTTTCTCGAGACATGAATTCATCTGAGGCATTGATTTATCTGAAGCTTGGTTTTTTGTCTGGTTATTTGTTGCTTGTATGATAATCCGAAGGATGGGAATGTGGTATTGGCTTCTTAATATCAAGTACTGATTTTTTCACCCGGTTAGATCTTTCTTTACCCTTACCTTTTACTTTTTATACATAGGTTAGCCTTTTCATCTCCTCCCATATTCTTTAATTTTCAAAATCTTCCCTCTTTTTCAAAGGATTCTTGTTTTCAAAACTCGAACCGCTTTCATAAAAAACTTGGACTTAGGTTCATTCATTTTCAAACTTCTTTTCTTAATAAACTTTCAATCCATTTAATAATACTTTGACCATTTTTTACAAGACTAAAAACCACATAACCTCATTCAAACTTTTTGAGCCCTTTTGTGCCTTTCTTCTTAAAAACCATTTTCTTAAACAACACACAATTTTAGTCTTTTTTACCCGAACTACATGGATTTTGATTTCAATATTGCACATTGTTGGTATGTAGGCCTGGAACTCATTGGAAGTTCTATCAAATCAAAAATTGTAAAAAATACTTCTTTTCTCACCCCACCATCCATTTTTGTACACATACTTTTTTAGCACACATATACAAATTTTCAAAAAGGTTCCTACGGAGTACCGTAGATGCTTTGGGTGCCTAACACCTTCCCTTAGCATAACTAACCCCCGGTTCCAGATCTCTGATTTTTTTAGGATTTTATTCGCTCTTTTTCCTAGTCTTTTGGATAAAATAAAAGCTCGGTGGCGACTTTCTTATTATTTTTTCGAGTTGAGTCAATTCAATGGCTTACACTCATAGTTTTTGCCGCTACAACATGAACATAGACATGTCCGAGATGTTACCTTTCAAAGGAACCATAATTAGTTTCTATGGGGAGCGAGACCAGGTACTAGGACACTTGCCCGTCATAACTGTATTTGAAAGTGGAGATAACACCAAGAGCATTAAAGTAAGACATTTGATAGTAAATGTGGTTTCTCCGTATAACATCATAATATGTAGGCTGACATTCAATAAAGACGATGATGTCATGTCCACTCTATATTTTACCTTGAAGTACCCACTAGATGACATACGTGTTGGGGTAATCAAGGGTGGCTAAAGACTAGCATAAAAGTGCTACAAAGATATCCTAAAATGACAAAAAAAAGTCACTACAAGATCGCGCGGGAGAGAAAGACCCTTTAAAGGTGAACCTGTTAATCTTGACTCTCGGGAAGACCAGACGACCAATAGTCTCACACCTATGGGGGAACTAAAAAAGGTACAGATTTGGGATGAAGAGTTTCAAACCACGCAGATAGGTTTCGGGTTGCCTCAAAGGGAATAAGTGGATATCATCAAAATAGTGAGAGTCAATGTAGACATTTTTGCATGGAAACCTTCAAAAATTCCAGGGATCGATCCAGACGTCATGTGCCACCAAATTTCCATTGACTCAACACTTAAAGTTGTGGCCCAAAGAAATCATAAAGACGTGAAGGAAAAAAGGAATGATATCTCAAAGAAGGTCGGGAAACTTTTGAAGGTTGGGTTTATCCGGGAAATAAGGTACCCCACCTGGCTATCCAACGTCGTCATGATGAATAACAAAATTGGTAAAATGACGCATGGATGAAAGCTTTGCCGACCTCAAAAAAGCATGCCTAAAATATATTTACTCACTACCACACATCGACTGGCTCATTGATGGGTCGTCCGGGTTCCGACTGCTTAGTTTTATGGACGCCTTAGGTTATAACCAAATAACGATGAACATGTTTGATGCTCCTGAGATGACATTCATGACCAGTAGGTGCAATTATTACTATGTAGTGATGTAATTTGGTCTCAAAAACACATGGCTACGTATCAACGATTAATAGACATGGTATTTTTATCACAGATATGGAGGAATCTAGAGATGTATGTGGATGACATAGAGATAAAAACCCTCAGGGAAAAAGATCATGTGGAAGTCCTGGAAGAAACATTCAAATAGGTGAGAAAATATGATATGAGGCTTAATCCCAAAAATGCACCTTCGGGGTACAGGCCGACAAGTTTATAGGTTTTATACTTACACATAAATGAGTAAAGGCTAACCCATACAAGTGGCATGCGATGATTGACATGAGGAGCCTGACGCCTGTAAGATAAGTTCAACAAATTAATGAGTAGGTTGGTCGCCATGTCCTACTCATTCTCTAGGATTTCCTCATGAGCAGGCCTAGATGGACATCCAAGAGCGTTTAGTATCATGATAGAGTGTGACACAAAATATAACCAAGTCATGTAACCCTCAACATAATTCCACTGAGACGTGACTTGCATCCTCTGATACTTCTCTAGTACCAAATGACTCTGAAAAGCTGCCAAATGTCATCTAGATGTATGCAACAATGCTCTCATGAGAAAACTTGAATGAGAACGTTGGAATGATTCGCATGTACCCAAACTACCACAAGCACTGGTCTGGAAGATACATGCACATGATACCACTCCCACATGCCATCCATTTGGAGTCAAATGAAATATGGTCAAATGGAATTCTCTCACGGTGAGAAGTGTATGTCATCCAGTCAATGTGATCATGCCGAGTCCCGTCAATATACACATGGAACAGTACCACAACACTATTCTCTTTATGCAAGAGATATAGGCAAGCACGTGGCTAATCCTCAGTATACGATCGCATATGCTAAAACTCGTGCATGCGGTGAAAGGGCACAAAGACCGACCCCTGAAAATGAATAAGAAAAAAAATAGTAACAAGTGAAAAAACATTGTTTTTAAATTAATAGTAACTATGGAAATTACCGCCACCAGTGTGTAGGAGTATGTCACTTGCTTTGTCCTCCAAAGAGAAGCTTCGCTTAGCTTGAAGTACATGTATACCAAGCATGCGGCCTTGGTTCCACTCGTGAATGGTCGTCAAGTCGATGAAACAATTGAGTTAAGCCACATCCATATAGGTTGTACTTTTGTCCACAAATACAGATGTGCCGACTAAGAGTAGGAAGTGAGACCTCAATGCACACTCCCAGTGGTAGCCAACCTGTAGATCAACGATGTTGAGATCATCAGCCAACTCCAAGTTGTTTTTATACAACTTCTCCAACAAAGAAAATGTGGCATGTGCACCCTTGGTGTTCTTACACTGCATCAAGGCTTCCATTGGGCCAAGTCATAACTAAATCAGCATTATATCCACTACCTCACCCCTGGTGACCATAGAATGATCAAGTAACTTCTCTCTGACGGGAAGGTGTAGGAGGAAAGCGACATCATCTAATGTAATCATAATCTCACCAATGGGGTAGTGAAAATATGGTTTTTATTTATGCCATCTCTTAGCAAATATCGCCATGCATCCCATGGATGATGATGTTGTTCCCGAAACAATACATACTGACAAAAGTAAAGTACCATATCACACTTAACAACAACTCTTTCATAGGTTGAGGAAGCTTGTGAATTTTTCTAGCATGATTAACAGATTTCAAACACTCACGTTCATGTTAAAAATAAATAATAACAATCTCAGTCTAATTGAATTTAGTTAAAATATAAAAATAAGAATAGTTAAGAAATATACCTTTCCCACCCAGACATGCAGATCAACATTGTCTCTAAAATATATAAGTAATGATGTGTCAGTGGCCCCTTCTAGATAAGGTTCTGCAAATGGAGAGAGACCATCACGTCCAACTAAAGCCTCCTCTTCCTAGTGTACATGAGCCTGAGTTTATGACCCCTGTGATAGTCGGCTCCTATAAGTCGACGCTTCCTTGTTGTGAGACCTATGAATGGCTCCCTTCATACCTTTGGCCTGCTCATGCTGAAGAGCCCTCTCGCAGCAAGCAAACACAGTTAGGCTTTGACGACCGAGTCTTATTCTATTGCTGTTTGCAGCCAGTCTCCTTGAAAAATATAAAAAAGCATTAATGCATTAGGAAGGAAAACATTTAGAGATGCATCTCCAAGCACTAGAAAGGAACCATTTTGGAGGTGCATCTCCTAAAAGCTTCATTTTTATTTCAATGGCAGAAACATCTCATACACTTGCCCTGACCACCCAAAAATCATCCAAATCATTCGAATCATAGAAACATCTCATACACATTACCTATTTCGAATGGTAATACCATCCAATGCATTAAAAGTAACATATTTTATCTAATACATTAATCAAAACTCAAAATAAGTTAAATGAGAAACTTACTAAAAAAAGTATCGATGAAAATGCAAAATGTTAAATGTAGTAGGTAGAGTGAGTTGAGATTGGTAAGAATGAAGTATAAGTTCTTATGTTGCTTGGAAAGTTGACTGGAACAATGTTGTTCATGAAATCCAATGGGGAAGAATTTTTTTTTGAAAAATGAAGAAGGAGAAGAGGGGAGGTCTGGCGCAAGGTTTAAATACATTTACCTCGTTTGAAGATGAATCTCCAAAAGAACTCCTGAATTTTAAAAAAAGAAGTTAATTTAGAGATGTATCTGCGAACTAATCTTAAAACACTTTCGCAGATGGATGTATGAATTTAATTTAAATAAAATGAAGAAATTATGCGTTTGGATATGTATCTCTAAAAATAAAAGACATTTTTTACTTTTCGCTAGAGACCTAGAAAAAGGTAATAGGGTGGAAAAAATTGCCTAATTAAATCCCTCGCTTTGACTCTCCACAATTTTTTCTTATAAAATCATTACAAATTAACAATAAAAGGTAAAATTAGGGATGACAAAAAAATCCATACCCACATATACCAACGGATAAAATCCGTTATGGATATGGGAGGGATAGCTTAATAGATATCAGTGGATAAAATAAATAAATATTTAAATACCCGTTTATTAATGAATATAGATATGAGTTTAATGTTATTCATATCGGTGAATATCCATATCTGTTAATAAATTAAATTATTTAAATATTATTAGTTTATTATACTATATTTTTTCATCTTCTTACAAAATAATCTCCTCATATATATATATATATATATATATATATATATATTTTAAGTTTTCTTTGAAAACAACATTTATATTTCATACATATCCAATTCACCATTTCATATTTAAGCCTCTTCTATAGTTCATATCTCACTTGAACAGTTCTACCGTCCAACCAATAAGTATCATCATTTTCCGTCCAACTAGTATCATTCATTCTACTCCTCCGTTGACCGCTCTTCCATCCTAACTCACAATCATAATATCTTTCAATTTATTTTGTTAAAAATTAAATGTATGAAATTTATGCTTTGGTGAAAATGAAGAAAATTAATGAGATGAAATTTTGTTGTCAAAATGAGAGATATTTGTATGGATGTTATGTAAAAATAACTTCTTGTGTTTTTAAAATGTGTAAATATTTATTGGAAACATAATTTTAGAAAAAAATGTTATACATGGATATTTGTAAATATCCGCATATATCTTAAAAAACCCGTAGATTAACCGTTTAGCGGTTACCCGCATGTAGAAAGGGAAATATGTTAGATCAATTAACATGGGCCCATGACCTAACCTACACAGGCCCATAACAGGTCAAATATTTTTTTTTTAAATATAAAAGACCTACATTTTTTATAAATCTATTTAATTAAAAAGACCAGGCCTCAGTCCACAAAAAAAAAACCTTTTAAACATATCAGGTTTGTCTATATAAATAAATATGAATAATTTCATTTTCATAATTATATTGTATTTTATACTTTGAATTAAAATACAAAAAAAAAAAAATTGGTTATCTCGAAGAACTTATTAGAATATGCTGAAAGTACCTTATGAACTTTTTCGTAAGTTATTTTCATAAATTTTCCTAAATAAATAGTCTCACGATACATATGCTAATAGATAAATTCAGATAAATTAATGCAAATAAAATTTAGTATCATTGATCTTTTAGTTTCTAAGTCTATACAAATATAAATCAAATTGCTTATTTAAATATGTTCAAATAAAATAGGTTTTTAAAAGCTAACAGGCCAATCCGACATTCAAAAATGTCAAACTTAGACCCAAAAATAAACCTATAATAAACCACAAGGCAAACTTAGATTTTGATATTTTTAATAGATCAGATTCAAAACTTGACAAAACCTAATTCGGCCTAACCTATTTTCACCCCTACCCTCATAGATATGAGACGAAGATGAATATCATATTTATCTAAGACACAAATATCATACTATCTATCCCTATAAATATTCATTTACATCCCTAGATAAAATGCACTTTCTATATAAAAAAATCTTGTCTTAAAATGCACTTTCTATATAAAAAAATCTTGTCTTCTACGACACATGAAAAAAAGAAGCAATATCCATGCATTTTCACAATGTCACACTCCATTTGTCTGGTGTTTTGAATAAATTTTATTATTAAAATTTATTAAATAATTAATATATATATCTACTTTCAACTATTTAACATATACTAAAAGATTAATCAAACTATCTAAATTATTTTCTTTTAGAAAATATTTTACACTATATTTTGGATATTTTAATAATTAATAAATTAACTCTTAATTTTTTCATTTTTCTCATTTCATGCACTAATTGTCAACTTGTTATTAGTCAAAATTAAAAAACTCTTTTTCTTATCTTATATTACTTTCTCTTTTCTCTCTCTTCTCTTTTCATTTTATATAATTATTTAATACATTTGAATTTTTATATAATTGATTCTTTTACAATTAATTATCTCATTTTAAACATATATTTTAGAACATATTTTATCTTTTCTATTTGTTTATTATCACTAAAATACTAATTAATCTATTATTTAACTTTAATAAAATTAAAAATATATTTTATAAAATTGAATAATATTACTTATCATTCACACAACTAACTTTTTATATTAGGGAGCACTATTAAATTATTACTATTATTTTCAAATAAGATAGAGAGTAAATGTGTGGGGAAGATTTAATACTACTACTAAAAATATGTGAAAAAAAATATATAGCTGCGTTTTCTTTGTTGAGTAGTAGTAGGTGTTGTTTTGGAGATTAATTACTCCGAAGAATCTAATCTGATTCATTTCCGTTTAGGTTTTTCTTTATCCCAATTCTGAACCTAATCGTTCAGAATTGTGACCTAACAGCAGCGTTGACGCCATGGATTCTCAAGTCCTGGTAGCTCTTGTTCTTTCACTTGTTGGCGGCCTCAGCACTTCCATAGGTATACACTTCATCTCACTTCCATTATCATACATGCATTTTGTTGCTCTTTTTTCTGCTTGGTTGACTTATTTGAGCTTGTTTGAGTTTATGAAAACAACTTGTGACTTATTTTCAAAAACAACTTATAGCTTATAGCTTATATGTAATATATGTTGTCAATGTGAAACAGGTGCGCTTTTTGTAATTATCAATCCGGCTCCCAATTTGAAGATGCTTGGGCTATTACAGGTGGTTTTTCTTTTTCAATGATTAGAAATCAGGGTGTGTGTGTTGGTGCATTTAGAATCTCTATTTTCTAAAACAATTTCATTTTGTGAAGGGTTTTGCTGCTGGTTTGATGCTGAGCATATCGTTCTTTGATCTCGCTCATAATGCTATAAACTCACTTGGCTTCTTGAAAGGCAACCTTTGGGTAAAGTTATGTAACAATAGCATATGTTTTAAAATATGTTCTCCCATGTTAGTTCTGACCAAAATCTTCTATCTTGTCATTTCTGTAGTTTTTTGCTGGTGTTATATTCTTTGCCATTATAGCCAATTTTATCCCGGAGCCAACACTTGTTCCCACTTCAGATGTGAAGACTAAAAAGGTTTTAATGAATTCTTTTTTACCAATGACTGTTACCACTGTGTTGTTGCATTTGCAATGTGACATTCCAGCAGCTATGTTATAAACTACATTAAATACTACATAAATATAAATTTTTGATAGATATGATGACATTCTTGAAATTAGAAAAAAGGGGATGAAGGAGGCAAGGATATTTTGAAAAAGCATCGCCAGCAAGTTTTATTCAGTGGAATTATTACAGCTGTAGGTAGGACTGTCTGGGTACTTTTAAACCTAACATTTTCCTTTCAAAGTAGTTCTTCAAGTAAATAATGAAGGGCTAAAATTTTCAAGCATAATTAAGAACTTCAATTATTGTTTTCTATATTTCTTTTTGTTCACTGTGCTTTTAGTTTTATTTATGTAGTTTTCTTTTTGTTCATTTCACAGGCATAAGTTTACACAATTTTCCAGAAGGAATGGCAGTCTTTCTTGGATCCATGAAGGTATCATAGAACCTATTGATGTCATATGGATCTTCGAATTTTATCATTAATTGTTGAAGGATTGGTTATATTACATACCAATATCTCTCTTAATGCCACTTCAATTTGATGTTTTTGGCATGCTTTTATCAACAGGGCCTTCGTGTTGGAGTCAACTTAGCATTGGCCATTGCTCTTCATAATATCCCGGAGGTATACATTTTCTCATTGCAAAACCTGCTTTACTCTAGATACAATAGTTATGTTTTAGTGCAATTAATAATAAAGAAAAATCACTGTTGTCCTTGATGCTTTCTTTCGCCTATATTTTATCATTCCATATTCCGGGTTTCGCTTAAAAATATATATTTTTTTACCCACATTATTATTGGAAAAACACAAATTCTTAAGAGGCTATATTGGTCATATTGTAATTTCAATATTCTTCTGCTTTCTAGGGTGTTGCTGTTGCACTTCCAATTTATTTTGCGACACAAAGGTAATAACTTTTAAAATCTCATGTTGGTTCAAGTTTTTGAAACACTCGATTGAAAATTGACTTATACACAGCTATTGAAGTGCTATGTTTAATTGCTGCGCTGACTGAAATATGCATATGAAATACAGAAATAGTTAGCTTAACAGGGATGTATGTGAAATGAACAGGCTGATTGTGGAAAATATATTTTTCAGTTGCTCTTAGAAGGTGAAACTGGAGTTGTCATCTAAATAGATTGTGTTGTGAAGGCTGGCAATGTATATGATTGCCATTCTTTTAAAATTATTTATTCAGTGTCATTGCCATGGGATGCAGGCTTGGTTGGTCTGTATTGGTAGCTATTATGTGTAACAAAAAACCTTTTCATCTATGGCCTTAATGCTACTGTTTCACTGTGAAGGCCATTTTTGTTTTGTTTTTGTTTTACTTCAACACAAAAATAATATTAGCAAAAAGCAGAAAAGAAACTCGAGCTTGTATTTAAATTCGAATGCTGGTACACATACAAGTAAAATAGGTGCTTAAGAAAATTTTCCTAATTGGATGCAATGATGGGTGCTTTTGCAAACAATGACATACTTGATGTTGTTGTTCTGTAAAATAATAACTCCTGAACTTATTAATTTATTTTAAATCTTTGGTATTGTTTCTATGTTAAATGAAGTTACGTCAATTAATATGGATTTGAATTATATATATATTTTTATTTCTTTGGTTGTGGACGTGTCTTAGTAAATGGCAGGCATTCAAATTGGCAACACTTTCAGGCTTTGCCGAGCCCTTGGGTGTTATCATTGTAGGTATGTGATCTGCTTTATGTTGCTTTGCACAACAACCTTATTTCCTAAACCTCAGTGGAGGTATTTGTGCCCATTTCACAATTCTTCCTATTGAATCTCCCTTCCTCTACTCCAACGTAGGCTTTTATGCTTCAAGTTTGATGGTTCATCATTTTTATGACACCCGGGCTTATTAGATACGTGTGAGTTACTAGGTTAAACTTAATTTGATGATTTATTTTTCTCTCTGTAGCCTATCTATTCCCTAGCAGCTTAAATCCTGAGATTCTGGAAGGTTTACTTGGTTCAGGTTTGTAATGATATAACTTATTGATGTCACAATGAAAATTTCAGAGTTTATATTTGTATGAATATCGTTTTTATGTGGATTACAGTTGGTGGAGTTATGGCTTTCCTGACCCTTCATGAAATGCTGCCATTGGCCTTTGATTATGCTGGACAGAAGCAATCTGTCAAGGCTGTATTTTTTGGGATGGCTTTCATGTCTGCGAGGTAGTAATCTCATTTCTAATAAAATTCTATTTCGATATATAATGATACTGTACGCTTCTTTTGGGGAGAAAATATTCAATTCGTCATAGTGTATTAAAACTAAGTAAATTATTGTGCATGTTAGCACTATTAACGATGAATATTGCATGCTGCAAAGTGAGGAAATTTTTCTCTAATAAATGGAGATGAAATTTCGCATAAGAATTTCAGCTGTAAAAGATGTGGAAATTTTTGGGAAAATGAATGATATCACTTTCTGTTACTTTTATTATTTCTAAGTTCTTCCCTAATTAAAGTTGCTGGATGTGCAGCCTGTATTTTCTAAGTATCAGCTTACCAGAGGAGATAAGCTTGTAGATTGGAACAACCTCTTTTCTTTCGTAGTTCATGAACTTCGCAGTATCATCGTGTTTTCAGATTCTATTGCCAATTGCTGCAAAATTCATTCAGCAGGGGTCTTGCAAAGTGTTCGATGACAATAACTTACAGCCATCCGATGAGGATAGCAGTAGATGTATCCATAGAGGGATAATTCCACCTATGTTTGTGGTTACCCCTAAAAATGTACAAAAGTGAATTACAGAATATGAATATGCTGTCTTCAATTTCTTAGCCCAACACTAATCTTGTATCTTGTACCATCATCAAATCAAGGTCAAACCTTGAATTGCACAGTTACTGATATCTGTTATGTTTATTTATTTCAGTCAAGAGGTGTAGGAAACAGTCATAAGCATTAAATGTAGGTAACTACTTCCGGTGGTGGAGAGGTCAAACCTTGAAAAAATCAGTGTAACCTTAAGCATTCTTCCTTTACTACTGCTATTCAATTGGTAGTCCCCAACTTTTACCGATTTGGTCGCATTCTCCAGTGGTTTGAATTTGAGTAAATGTCCAACATGATCCCTCATTTTTATAGGGTGTGTCAATTTGGTCCTCCACTTTTATAACATGTTAGTCCCTCACTTAGCACATGTAAGAGGAGAGTATGACTCACTAGCTAGGGATCAAATCAAACCCTATTCCTTCTTATTACGACTCTTCCACCTGATCAAACCTTCTTATCACTTTACTTCTCGACTCTTCCATCCCGATCAAACCTTCTACAACAATAACTGCACATATGCATTGTCTATTGAGAATCTCGCACGAGAGTTACATTGGCTAATTATTGAAGTTTTATTTTCCTTTTTGGACTCTTAAGAAAAATAGTTTCCAAGTCTATGTGTGTTTGGAATCAATTTTGCAAATAAAAAATCACGGTACAAGGCCATTCCACCGTGGTTTTCTAATGCTAGGATTCCTAGCTTTTGCCAAACGCAAGTTTTTATACTGTTTCCAATGCGGAAACAAACACAGTTTAAGTGTATGAATGAGATTAGATAATATGATACAAAGTGGAAGCAATGTTTAAACTCCCTAAAACAGAATTTTGTTGTCCATGTGATCCCATCTGATTCAAGTCTCTGCAATTGCATGAGTTTGTTTATTAAATAAAAAGTTAGCTCTTTTTGTTTATATTCAAAAGCATAATAAACCAACAAAAAAAAAAACAAAAAATGGCAGATACATAAAGGTAAGATAGGTTGAAATGGCAGAAGAAATAATGAGGAATAAAAGATTCACATGTGAACAGAACAAAATCTATACATCTACGTTATGTCTCTCTAAGTATTAATCATAAACAACAACCAACTTTTAAGAATTTTGTCCGAATCCATATAAAGTACAAACTGCCAAACAAGGTCCGCTTGTGCCTCTTGACAAAAATTATATCATAAATAAAGGTGAATTTGACCTATTTTCTTATACATACCTAACATGTCTAATATATTTTTTTTGAGTTAAAAGTTTGATATTTCTAAATAAATACTTTCAAAAAATATAAATCTAATATTTTTATGAGTTTAAGGACTTATAACGTATTTTATTTTAAATGCGTGTATTCAACTGAAATTAAAATATTAATTTTTTAAAATATATATTTTTATTTAAATTTTTTAAAGAGTACCCCAAATTTAAAATTTAGGAAAATACGTAATAAGAATTCTAGAAGCACTTCGTAATATATAATGTCTGCTTTATTTTCTACCGTAGTTGAAACTCATATAATCAAATATATATGCGTTGTATAGTTTGTTTAGGGTAATGTTAATTTTGTTGGGACAATTTAGGGTCAAACACGAAGAAGTATTTTTATTTTAGAGATTTTTTATTTGAGCAACACATCTTTGTAAAAAAACACATCACATACACTCAAAATTTTGAAGTTATATAGCTGAGTGTGTTCTTCCACCTATAAATGCTCAAGTCTTCATTTTTTTAATCAATGTGAGACTTTCCCACACTACTCTTACTTGTTGTTTTTACCCCCTTTAAATACGAGTCTATCCACAATGCTCCACCTAAAATGAAAGTTTTTTTTTCCACATACACTTGTACAAGCGTTAACACATTTCAACGTGACATTCTTATCCACCACCATGTGGGAGATACTTTTGATACAAGTATGTCGGTCCCTTCACATAAAACCAGGTTTTGATATCATTTGTTGGGGAAATTCGGAGGGTCAAACACGAGAGAACATTTTTGCTTTGGAGACTTTCCTTTTGAACAACACACATTTGTGAGAAACACACCACATATTCACCTAAAAACTTAAGGTTATAGGTGAGTGAGTTCTCCCACTTATAAATATTCAAGTCTCCACACTACTGATACTTGTAATTATTTTTCAACACATATCACCATACAACGTGTATCTCACACATCTTAAAACTTGAAAAATGCCCCTCCTATGCCCAGAGATGTATCTCCGGACGCACTCAAAAGCACTAAAAAATTACACTGCTCACAATATTCCAGACAACCATTAATTTCGTTAAAATTTATTCCGGAGACACATCTCCCTAATATATTTGGAGTGTATCCGAAGATGCAACTCCATAACACCCTAAGTACTCATTTATGATGTTTTTAAGTGAAAAATAGGATAAAACATCACTTGCATGTTCTTCTTGATGTTGAAAGGAAACTTTACTCTCAAAATCCTCCTAAAAAATTCTTCCATTCTCAATCAACATTTCAATACCAAAATACCATTCTTGTATCTATCACACCAAAAAGAACCAAAAAAGCGGTAATTTAAGATAAAGTTCATTCATTTCATTTCTCATTCCTTGAATTAATGTGTTTATAAGCTGAAAATATGAATGTTGAGTTTGAAGATACATAGTTGGACTTGGTTTCATGTGATCCGGAGTTGCATCTCTGGATGATCCTGATAGTTTTATTACTACGGATAATATATTTTTTTATAATGATTTTACCTCAGTAACAAAAAATTGATGTATAATTTCTGGATACGCCATGTTTTTAAAAAAAATATATAACCTATTTTGTTAGTTTTAGTTGAAAATCGAGGTGTAAATTGATTTAGAGTACATGCTTTGAATCCTAACATATCCAGTTTATGTTTTTATGTCATTGAAGGTGACGCCTTCCTCCATATTTCATTTTTAATTAAAAAATAAGCCACTTTTCACCTCCGTTATGTTATATAACATGAGTGAATTTTTTTACTCTATTATATATAGCTTAGCTTGTAGTTTTCAGTTTAACTTACCTAACATATAAACACACACACACACACAGAACCCTAACAATGGGCCTTAATTAACGAGAGTCCTAAGCTCATATCATCCTTAATCCGAATATGGTAAGTGTTTAGGACTATCATTCGATATTTACCAGAATGAAATATCCAAATCATTTGTTTCACAACTTCTTCACAAGTATGGTACGTTAAACATCACTACTCATGTTACATTAATGTTGTTGTTGTCGTTATTGTTGTCATTGTTGTTGTTGGTGTTTGTTGTTGTTGTTGTTGTTGTTGTTGAGACCCGATATTCGTGAACATTATCTGATAGTGATAAAAAAGAGAGGTAAGGTGACACACTTTATGACACCATTCGTTACCTCGCATTTGAAACCAAGGTAACACCTCATATCCAACCGAGGTTAAATGTGTTTTTTGTAGTAGTGTTTTTTAAACTATTTTTCTGTTATTATTTGTGTTAGATATGGTGCACTCAAATATGTTTTCCAAAGTTATTATGAGGGTGGATGTTAAACTATATGAAGTGAGGTAATTATGTTAAACTGGAAGATGTCAAACTGGTTGACAGACCGATTATTGTTGAGGTAGATGTTCGTGAACAATTTAAAAATAAACAAGAGTTATGATTCATAAACATAAGCTACAATGGATCTGCATCGAGGCCAGCAAATTAGTATCTGACATTATAATAAAAAAGTCAGACAATAGTTCTGATAGAAGACAAGCATTTGTAATAATGAGATACATAAGAAATGACACATACCAACCGCCAATTAGGAATTTGAAACGTGATGACACCAAATCGAGAAAATGTAAGTGTCCATTTAAATTGTGTGGATAACATAAGGTGAATAATAAGTTGTAATTTAATGTGGTTTCTGGTGTACATAATCGTGCCCTGAGTGACAAGCTACTCAATCATCCAATTGTTTGTCGCCTTATTCTAGAGGAGAAGGAATTTGTTTCAGACATGACATTAAACATGGTGGCACCGAAAAACATACTTGCAACTATGAAATGGAAAAGACCTCAAAATGATTCAAATTTCAAACAAGTATATAATGTGTGTGTGGTAAGTGCCAAAATGTAGTTATTTTGTATATATGTTTTGTGACACTTATCCGTTCTTGTTTGTTAATAATTGTTGAATAACCCCATTTTTTATTGTAAATACATTTTATTGTATTTTGTGTACATAATGTACCGTTTGATTAGTTTTAATGTATTTTTGTAGGTATTTGTGCGTGTTGGAGCATTGAGGAATAAAGTGTCGAAGACACGGATCCGAAGACGCAGTTTTGATGAATAAAAGACCAGTTTTTCTCAAGAGAGGCCGTTGAGCGCATTGAGGCCACTAAGCGCGAATCCGCTCAGCGCGTTTTGGAACGCGTTGAGTGTTTTGGTATTGTTCCAGCAGAGAGAAATTTAGTTTTAGAGGCCGCTCAACACGCCCTCCCCGCTGAGCGACATTGAGGCAGTTTAACATGTAAATATCTGAGGCCGCTCAGCGCGCCCTCACTACTTCGAAACACCTCGATAGCCATGTTTGGCCTATCTCAACAACTAGAAGTCAACCGCGCCACTCGTAACGACTATCTCTAGCTCGAAACAACTAACACAGAAGCATTAAGGTCAGATACTCTAAGTAAATGTCAGCTCTAAACCCATTTCTAACATTTATAAACTAACAGATAATCATCCTAGGTAAGAATCTAAGCGATCTATATCTAACAAAGCTCAAATCCCTAACATAGAGTAAAAACCTAAGACAATTACCAACACAGATTCGTAAAGCAATCTTTATACAACGCCAAGGCGACAAATATACATAAGTAAGAGTAGATATACATACATAACCAATAAATAGAGAAATACACAAAGAGGAGAAGAGATAAACCACTCATTTACACCGGTTTGTCAACGCCTATCGAAGAGCAATCCACCTCCAATCATCCATGAGCAAACCCTAATGTTGTTTTCTAACTAAACTATCAAAAATAAAGGTTGATGGAAATAAGGATCAAAATCCACCCCAAAACCATCGATTGACCCCATAGACCAACACGAGTCCCATACCTGCATAGTCTCAGGATCCCTCTCATTCCGATGTGGCGACCACCCTTGCCTCCTTTGACCTCAGGTGTTCCATGCGATGTAACCATCCCCCGTCTTCTTTTGGACTCGGGTGTTACATGGTTCGTCCTCGAACCACATCGTACTGGGAGAGGTCTGGCTCTGATACCATTTGTAACACCCAGACTGCCTTCGGGATCATCGACTGACCCCACAGACCAACACGAGTCTTTTCAGCATGCTTTGGCCTCACTCGCACGCTTTCCGAGAAACTTCCCAGAAGGTCACCCATCCCAAGACTACTCCAAGCCAAACACGCTTAACTAGGGAGTTCTTATGGTTAGGCTACCGAAAAGAAGATGCATCTTATTGGTATAAGTAGTACCAATTAATCCTTATAAGCCTCCTTCAACCATGCAGTCCCATACCTGCATAGTCTCAGGATCCTTCTCATTCCGATGTGGCGACCACCCTTGCCTCCTTTGACCTCAGGTGTTCCATGCGGTGTAACCACCCCCGCCTTCTTTTGAACTCGGGTGTTACATACACTCTGTCATAGTTTCTAGTTAGACCTAACATAAGATATTTTAGAGGCGCATCTCCTGAAACCTCACTGAAATATTGAACAGAAGATGGATACAGAAATGCATATTCGAACTATTTTTTTAACAAAATAAATGTGTTTCATCAATTTATGTTGAAAGTTATATAAAAAGATGCGTACATAAATGCATCTCCGAATTGTAGGGGCCAAATTGTGACTTTCAATGTGGTGTGGAAGCACCCTATAGGTGGGATGAGTAACCCCTTTGTTTATTCATGCTAATTATTTGGTGTGATTTAAAGTCTGAAAAATGACTTATGCCATGTTTAGCATTAGGTAGGGGTGACAAAACGGGCCTGACCCGTCGGGAATGTACGTTTTGTATTTATTTTTTTTATGGAGCGGATCAAGATTTTATGTTTATACCCTCTAAT
This sequence comes from Vicia sativa, assembly GCA_021764765.1. Lineage (NCBI taxonomy): Eukaryota > Viridiplantae > Streptophyta > Magnoliopsida > Fabales > Fabaceae > Vicia > Vicia sativa. Next base: position 247,896,672 of record CM038793.1, read on the forward strand.
ATGTCGCCATGTTCCTCCACATATTTTTGCGGGATTTTACGGGTACGAATATTTACATAAAAATTTGTAATTTTTAAACTGTAATGTCGATGGATCCGTTTATCCCACACTATTTTTTTTATAAAGTGAATGGATATTTTAAATCCACATCCTCAACAAAAACCGGCTCCATCCCATCTCATTTTTTTGCATATTTTTAGGAGACAAATCTAAATGAAAAAGTATCACTGTTTGCCACCCCTAGCTCTAAGTGAATTAGTTACATATCAATGGGTTATTTGCTTTTAAAAGAAGTAAGTATTTATTTTCATACTGGTGTATTTGTCTCGTTAGTGTTTAAACTAGCTTTCTAAGGATCCTGAATATGTGCCAGATTTTTGCACAAGGGTTGAGTATCCCTTTATAGTCCGATAGTCAATTTTACCCTTATATAATTTGCATTGAATATACATGCATGTGGTTTCTTGATCTGAGTTGATAAGAGGACAAAATTGTCCCACATGGACAGAAAATGGAAGCATAACGCATATTTCTCTAGGTTTTAATTTCATGTTTCCCTATATCTATCTCTTTGCATAGTGCTACCAATTAGTACTTGCTATTAGTTATATCTTGGTCAAAAAATCTTTACTTATTCTTCATTTAATAAAAAAATTAATATAAGAATTTAGGTTTGATGTATGATGTATCCCATTTATATAATACTCCTAGTGGATAGATCATTTAATAAATTTTAAAAAATAAAATTTGTTTATAATAATGTCATTAAAAAGGTCTAGTGATTGTTTTTAATTAAAATACTAAATATTTTTATAACTTTTTTCTCAAAGTAATCAAGTTTTAAAACTTGAAAAGAAAAAGAAAAAGAAAAAGTGGTTAAGAAGAACAGTAGCAACAAGGTTGAATCACATCTTGTGTTAATAAGTGAAGTGTGAAGGTGACAGATATATACATGGTGTGAATGAGGATATTATGACAGATTGACGTTACACTGTAATCCATATGATAACAAGAAAAGAATATCTCATTATTATTAGTTATCGTTTTCATCAACACTGTGTAATGTTAAATACACTAGAGTACATAGATAGAAACCCTGGTAACAGTAATAGAAGAAGGTGACAGAAAAAAGATGAAAAATGGAGTATAGAAGACACACAACGTGGAGTCCCGTCTTTTTTGCTTGGGATTGATGACACTAAAAAAATAGACAAGAGACTGACTCATCCAATGAACAACTCTTTGGTGAGACATGAAAAAATATATTTCGACAATTAACATGCTCTTATATTATTATTTATTTTTGATATTTTTTATTTTTTAACATCAGAAACAAAAGCAATTGATTTTTATAGAAAATTCAAAAACTTATAAATACTAACATTTTTAAGGTTTATAAACATAATTTTAAAATTGTTGGATTTGCAATCTAAAAAATCTAAAAAAAACAGCGGCACAACTTATAATTTGTTTGTCTTTTTATATTATTTGACAAAATTTATCTATGAAAAAAAATTCATACTCTCAATAGTAATAACAATAATCATGATAATAATTTTTTTTACCGTTTATTATGATTCTCAATTTTAAAGAATAATATGTATATTATGTGTTAAAGATATAAAATTTATATTAAATAATAATAATAATAATAATAATAATAATAATAATAATAATAATAATTATTATTATTATTATTATTATTATAAATTTGATATGACATTTCAAACAATTTTATTTATTTCTATAGATTTTAATTTTATAAAGTTGCCATTAATATCCAACGGATACCTTGTAATTTCCAGCCGTTAATTCAATATAATAATGATTTTGATAGTATTTGATATGTCCATCATGGTGGACATAACAAAAGAGAAAGAGGTGAATCATAAAGCTGATGATGAATCATTATGACAGACACTCTCAAAAGCCTTTGATCCAAGAAACTCCATAGCTTTAATTTTTATAATACTATTCATTTTTCACTTGTTATTGTAATTGTAACTTTGGTAACTTTTGAAACTAGTTTACCAAATTATTACTATAGCTTTTAATTTAAAGTTTATAAATACACGTGAGTAGAAGTACAATATCACTACCACTAGTGTACCTTAATTAATAGAAACATCATATTTTTCCTATGGTTTTTATGTTACATCATATCATTGCACCCTACCTAGTTAGTATGGTCTAGAAGGGTAAGAAATTTTTTCTCTTTCCGTTTTTAACCATGAAAGTGAATGAGATAGGTTAAAGGCTAGAACTACCCTTGCATGAATCTTATAACCTTCTTAAAGAAAAATGACACATTAGATTCTCTCATCCCCTTCTTTCTTTACTTTTTCTTCATAATATAGTATATAATTTTTAATAAAAAGAAAATATAAAGTAATTAAGGAGAGGTAATTAAGGGTGTCAGACAAATACAAATTTACGGAGTCTACTCGCACTTAAATCTGAGTTAACGGGTGAAAATCCGAATTGACTGAGTTTGAGTTTGGATTTGGGTGTCATTCGATATTTTGGGTGCATGTTTGGGTTCACTTAAACCCACATCCGAAACTCGAAATTACACTCGATTAGACATTAAATTATATAAGTACTCCTAAATATATATAAGTGTAAAAAGTTAAGATCTTAATTTTAATTTTAATGTTATCAAACTTGATGAAAAACTTTAGTGTAAAATTTTAATTCTTTAATTTCTTTGAAAGACCTTGATGAAATTTTTGTGTTTCAAATTTTAATGATATTGTTGTACTTTTTGTATTTTGGCTGCGGGTTTGGGTGAAAAAACCCAAACCCAACGAGTGTGGACGTGTGTGTTATTTTGCCACCTGAATAACCTTTGATTTTGAGTTCGAGTTCGAATGATAATTTTTAGTGCGGATTTGGATAGTATGAAACTCACACTCAATCCGACCCATTGCGATCCGTAGAGCGAATTAAAAAGAATAAGTGATGATGAATACTACTAAAAAAATTGAGATGTAAGTGAGTATTGTAGAATTAAAAGTGTTCAAAGTGTTAAAGGAAATATCAAGCATCTTAATAAAACATTTATAACATAAATATTTAATTATAAATTATTTATTTATTTTAATCATAATATTAAGGCAAAATAGCCATCAATGACTAATCTCTATCAAAAAAACTTGATGTATCACTTTTTAGTGAAATCTGTCTTTCCAACCTCAATGTTTAATCCACATGACTCAAACATGATATCTTAATTGCAATAGTAAGTAGAATTTATTAACTACATGATGATTAGATATACAATATTTTTATAAATATTAAAAATGAAATAAATTTGATTTTTTTATAAGCTTAGTATAACAACTTGATGAAATTAACTAAAAATAATTTACTTAATTAATTTATGAGTTTTTTTTTTATTTTTATATTATTACCAATTAATTTATAAAGTCACTCTCACACAAGTGTAATTTAATGAGATGTGTTCAAGTAAATTGCAATATTCACTATTTCATCCTTAGTAGTATACGCAAATCAATTAAAGGTTTACATTTTTTATTTTAAATTTTATAATAAAAGTTTGCATTTATGGCATCTAGAAGTACTTGAGAGTTGAGAGAGATAGAGAGAGACCAATAATCTAAATCTTGCCACAACATTATAAATGCAAAATTGCAAATAATACAAAGACAAAATGAAATTAATAAAAGAAGACAAAATGAAATTATAGTCCTATAGAAGTCATAGTCAACAATATAATTAGTGCAAAAGATATGAATCCTCTCCATCCACACCTGTCTTGTCTTTATACCAAAAAACATCAAAACCTATGACTGAAAAGATTCATTTTCTTGCTCAATTTCAGAGCCATCTTGATCATCAATTCCATAAGCTTTATGTCCATTTCCAAATGCCTTTATATGATCTTTAAGTGATCTTTTGTGTTTAAAATCTGACCCACAACAACAATACCAAAGCTTGCCACAGTTTTTCTCATGAGTTCTCCAATCACCTCTCACTGCAAATGCCTTGCAACACTTTCTACACATGAAGGGCTTTATTCCATGCTTTCTCTTGTAATGTGTTTGAAGTGTTCTGAAATCTTTTAGTGGCTTTGCTCTTGGATGGTCAATGTTGTTCTTGCATCCTGAGGAACAACAATAACATGGGAGTCTTAACATTGCGGTTGGTTGTGTTCCTCTTAGAGATTCTGGTCCTTTTCTATATTGTGATCCATGTCCCCACATGTGCATCTGAAATTTTTTTGGAACCATCAACTATTAGTAGAAAAAAAAATCGAATAACCGACAAATTGAAGACGAAAAAGATATATTTGGTCTCAAACTTTGATATATATATAAATGCATATTTGAATTTTGACGGTGATAGCAATTTCGATAGTAATTTCGATAAAAGATAAGTTTTAACAAAAATTACAATTTCGTACAAAAATTGTTAAATTGTTAAGAAGCCAAGAAATATTATAATTGGTTATAATCAAACCCTAAATTTTCTATATTAAACTTCTACTTTGTTAAACTCATATAAATGAACTAATACACCAATGAAACGAAAATATAGATAGATTTTTTTATCAAGTGGTCTAGTGGTTAAAATTTCATCATTTAAAAAAATAAAAATAAATAAGACATCACAAGTTCAAATCTGCATCATTAAAGTCAGATAAATAAATAAGACATCACAAGTTCAAATCTGCATCATTAAAGTCAAAGTCAGAAAGTCAAATATCTCTGCACAACTATCAATTAAGCTAATTTAACAGAACAAATATTAGTAATAGATTTTATCATTACAATTTTTTATTATTGATTAGAATTTTTAGTAGTGAAATAAGGAAATAAGGATGAAGGAATGAAAGCAACACTCACTAACTTACACAAATAAATTTTTGGTACTATCCATAATGTCCAAAACATGCAATGTATGAAAAGACATTTACCTAGTGTTATATCATATTGCATGTAATTTTCTTATCATGTCTAACATGATACATAATCTAAGAGTCTTGTCCTTTTCAACGTGTTTCAATTATTTCTCAGTCCCTATATAGGATTAAAGAAAAAGGTGACAATATATGTAGGACACCCTAATATAAAGAAGTTATTCAAAGAACCCATCAACAGAATATTGTACAGCTATTTATGTTTTTCTTTCTAATATGAAAATGAAACATTAAATTCATTCCATGCGTGATGTACCCATCTTTGAAAATTAATTCATCCTGTCTCATTTTATGCCTTCCCGTGATGATGTTAACATTAATATTTTTTATATAACAACATTATCATTAACATAGTATTTTTAATACTAAAATAACATTAACATAGTATGTAAACAAATATTAATAAACCCTAGATATCAATTTTTAGTTCTAACACACCCTGCATCAATTTTCTATTTAATACCAAAAAAATTATTTAAAGGTTTAAAAATATTAATTTTTTGAAGAACAATTATGAAAAACCCTAAATTAAATTTCATGAATTTTTAGACGATATGAATATACTTGAAAAAAAATTAAAGTGATACTATACAAAAGAAGAGTAAACACAGAATGTATAAAAATGAGCCTTATCTTTTCCAGAAAATTTTCTCAAAAGTAATTAAGATCTAAGAAAGTAAAGGGTATGAGAAAAAAGGGAAAGGGAAAAACCAACTTTTTTTTCTTTCTTTAAATTCTTTCTATTTGTATCATTCATAGTGCCACCATATACCTTCAATTCATGTCATAAATTCATAATAATGTTTTCATAAAATAAATAAAAATTATATTAATTAATTATAATGTTTTCAGAATTATTTTACCTTAATTTTCAAGAGTATATATGAATTAAAAAGAGTGAAATTTAAAAATATATATACCTGCATGTTGTTGTATCTGTTGAAGGTTTTGAAACAAAGAGGACATGAAAACTGTGTAGGACCAATAAGAATCTGAGCAGGGGTAGGGATCCAATACTGACCCCTATTAATTTTACTTGGTGGACACTCAGAAGCAACAGTTACAACTTTATCATCATCATCTTCTTTCTCAGAAGCCAAATCAGATGAAGCTATACTTGGAAGCCCTAGATGTAAAGCAACAGTAACAGCATCATCAACATCATCTAGAGAATTTGATGATATACTAAGCTGTTCTTTCTCTTTCATGTTCATCATTTCCATGGAAGAAAAGGAAGATTCAAGAAGAAGATCTTCATGTTTTGTAGGGTTTAGGTTAAGTAAAGGAAGAGCTTCTCTTGGAGGTGGAGATGGAGATGAGAAAGATATGTTGTTTTGATGGAAAGTAGATGGGAAATTATAGAATGGAGGGCTATTTAGGTCAAAATAATAACCATTGAAGTTGTTGGAGAAGTAGGGTTGAGAATTCATGATGATGAGAGGTGAGAAAGGAAAGATATATGAAATGATGAAGGTGGAAAAGGGTTAGGTTATTATAGAGTAAGGAAAAATAAGTGGAGAGAGAAAGGTAAATTTGAGATTTTAAAAAAATTATTATAATGATGTAGAAATCCAATGTTGGTAAAGCTAACTTAATAAAGTAAAAAAAAAAGAAAAGGAGACAAGAAATCACTTGTGAAGTGTGACTTAACAATGGAGGGAAAAAAACTTATGGGGAAAAGTCATTGAATTGATTTGGTCTAATAGAGAAGGAGATAGATGATGAGATTATCTTGGGACTTGAAAGAAGGTTTGTATGAACAGTGTGGAAAAAAGGTTAATAAAAAATGAATATGGTCACAATTGTACCTACCCATTATGGTTGGAAATAAGAGAAAAACACAAAATCTTGTAATTGGAGTTGAAAATTTGAAGACTATATGTTCCCTTAAAACTTTACTATCACATTCCCTTTCACACGAGGGGTTGAATTTCATAAACTAGCTATGCTTCTAGGCTCATCAGTGTAGATAGAGACTATGCATTTTAAGATATAGTATATTTTTTATATATAAAATCAGTGTACTTTTTTTGAATAATTGAATTAGGTTTTGTTTAAATCAAGTTTTATATGGTATGGAAATTTATGGCAATATATGATAGATCAATCACTTTGATCTATAGTCTAATTAAGTGTTACATTTGAGTTACATAATTAATTGTGTTAAAGCATTGTTACAATAAAATAAATCAATCACTTGATAAATTTGATGGGGTAATATAAACCAATTAAATTGTTTTAATTATTTTCTGATAATTTTTTCTTTTAAATATCATATGATTTAACTAAACTAAATCAACTCTTCATCAATTTGATTGGTTCAGATTATGTGAGGAAAGATTAAATAAATCAAACCAATAATAAATGATTTAGTTAACTTTCAATAAATCAATTCTTTATATCTAAATCTTCTTGAGCAAGCAAACTTTGAGACATATACATAAGGCTTTGGACATCTTTTATTGTTTAGGATCCCATCTAAAATCTTTCTTCTTACATTTTAAGTAAGGAGTGAATACTATTGTTTTTATTGTGAGATTTGAAATAAATCTTCTAAGATAGTAAATCTTCCCTAGATATAATTAGAGTTGTTTTTTAGTTCTTTTTATATCAATAGGAAAAAATGAAACAACTCAAAATTGAAATTGAATTCTCATATAAAGTATGCTAAATACATATTAAACAAATGAGTGGGACAAATAGAAAACATTTTCAGCTCTTGAACAAGCAAGACTCCCTATTTTGCAAGCCTGTCAGCACTAGTATTTCTTTTGTATAAGGTGTGAATAAGGACAAATTGACACTCTTTATGAATAAGAGATTGAATATAATCTACCAAAGATGCATAAAGATTACTAGAAGGCACACTCTCTTGAATAAACTTCATAGTCGTTTCATAATCACAATCTCTTGAATATACATATTTAAGGGAAGACTCGATAACTCTTTATTCATGATACATGAGAAATGATCACCAGTCTATCAACATAATAGTCTCGATGTTTTAATGTTATCTCACTTTACAATAAAGATCGACTACACATACTTTAAGAAAAATATCCTTATATTTAATGAGATCTCATGATTAAGTCACAATAAATGTTTCATTAAACGAAGTAACTATTATAGAGACTTTATTATTTGGAAAAACAGACATAATACAAAAATACCTTTTAATTATTAATAAATAATTTGATACAAGTACCAAGTTCTAATTAAATTATTGGCCTATAGGGCTTACACCAACAATACCAAGCTTGCATTTCCTCATTCATTTCCAACTCCTCGGAGGACATAGGACTTGGCTCGTTAATGTAAGAAGAAAGAGGCCGACGGAAGTGAACTCGAGACCAGTACTTCAAAAAACCAGTCTTGCAAGAGCGAGCGAATCCCACTGGGGTCGAAGACAAACAAAAATCAAAATGGGCTCCGGGAGCAATAGGTTTTACCAGCATGAAATGCCTAAGAAATCCTCCTCATTCATTGATAAAACAATCGAACCAATGGACCTAGGAGTGAATAAAAATCAATCCTTGATCTCAGACATCATCCTGAGAGGCGTGGGCCGCATAAAAGAGATTGAAAAGATCACGAGAAGGTTTCCAAGATTTACGCTTGGCATAGAGTTTGTACTCCTTCATATAAGTCCAAGCTCCTAGGATGAGTTGCATGGCGGAAACCCTCAGACGGTTCATCCCAACTACCTTAAAATCAAAAAAAGGCAGATGTACCCCCAACCTTGAAAATAGGCATTCATATAGAGGAACCGAGCAACACTCAATAGAGTTGCATATCCTCTTTCTCGGACCTACTGGAATGATCGACCAATCTGAGGAATTGTCGACTATAATGTTAACATTAGTTTTAACCTCGGAAGTATTCACAATGGAAGGAGTCCCAGCCACTTTAGTGGTTGGCAAGTGCAAATTATAGTTATTTTGTGTATAAATTTTGTTGCACTTATCGATTCTTTTTGTTAATATTCGTTGAATAAACCCGACTTTGTTTGTAATTTCGTTTAGTTTGTGTATAGTGTGTTTCTGTGTACATAGTGTACCGTTTGATAGTTTTGTATTCGTTTTATAGGTATCTGAGCATTGTTGGAGCAAGAGGAATAAAAGCTCCAAGATGTATTTTTGGATCAATAAAGGAATAAGGCTAGAAGATGGGGCAATTTGAAGTTGTGAAAGGAAAGAAACAAAAGTTACTGGACTAGTGTGCATCGTCGGGCGATGGCCAGGCAAGGGTCATTGCGTTTGCGTCGTCGGGCGACGGTGGAGCAATGAGATAATGTTAATTTTCTAGTTGAATCTACCTTGCTTCTCAATTGTGTCGTTGGGCGAGGAGAAGTAGTGTCGCTGGGCGAAGCTTCCCTTCGTCGGGCGATGGAAGATATTTTAAGACCCGTTGCGTATGTGGCGCAACTTGGGCCAAGTGTATAAAAATCGTTGTCGGGCGACGCGTGCAGTTCAACTTTTCATTATATTTTCTTCTTATTTAATTTTGAGAGGTTATGGTTTTGGGGATGATTTTTATCTCCCGATTCTATCAACCTTCATACTTTTGATAGATTAGCTTAGAAAACAACACTAGGGCTTTGCTTATGGATGATTGGAGGTGGATTTCTCATCTACTAGTGCTGACAAACCGGAAGATTTGTGGTTTATCTATTCTCTTCTCTATGTATTTCTCTTTTGTTGGGTATTATATGTATATTTACTTTGAACTCATGTATATTTGTTGCCCATGACATTATATAAAACTTGCTTTACAAATCTTTGTCGATTATTGTCTTGGATATTTACTCCGTGGTTGGGGTTTGGGTTGTTATAGAGATATACTGCTCGAATTCTTATTTAGGGTGATTATCTAATAGTGTATGTGTTATACCCAAAAAAATTCCCTCTTATTTTTCAAGTCAATATACATCTCCATACTCAAGGAGTACTCAAGAGTTGACTAGACAAGCCTTCTCTTAAGCAATCAACCAAAACTAGAGTTTTGTTTCTCTCAAGTCAAGGATGAGTTATAAAGGCTCAAGTGATCATCATAACTCCACATATGTCTCAAGACATCACCATGTCAAGTTTCAAGCCTCCTGGCCTAAGTTTGCTCAGTCAATTACTCAGATGGTTAAACTCAACTGTATTGGACAAAAAGTCAACTGTGGTCAACATACAGTCAAACTCCATCATTTTTGGTCAAAATCTAGATTTTTAAGTCACATTCATCATTTGATAAAGGGTAGATCATGATTCATCAAGAAAAATCAAAGAATTGATCAAAAGTCAAAGTTTCTAAATTAGGGTTTTTTGATAAAAAGTCAACAAAACTTTGACCAGACATAACTTTCACATACTTCATCAGAAATTTTTCCACAAAAGCTCATTTTAAAGGAAATTAAATTCTCTACAACTTTATCGCTCACAAGCTTTGCCCAAAAATGATTCATTTGTAAGATATGGGTCAAGACATTATAGGTCCTTCTAAAAGTCATCAAAAAGTCATCTTTTTCCAAAGAAGTGTACATGAGCATGGAAACTTCAATGAAGATGAAACCAAAAGAATAATTTAGAAGACATCTTAATCTTTCTAAAAAGTCCAAGAACACTTTCAAATGATAAAAATTGAGCAAGTTATGGTTTGGGAAAAATTGGAAATTTTGAAGAAGTGCATGAAGAAAGTACTGATCAAACTTGAAAATTTTCCAAATGGGCCCATATTTCTTTGATCTAAAATTGTTTATAACATTATCCATAGCCTCTAAGTCGAATTACACGCCCTCCTTCTATTTATTTCATTTATTTTTGAATTAAATCATTAAAATTCAATTTTAATTAAAATAAAATGCAAGGAAAGGCTTAAGGGCGTGTGGGCTTGGTTTGAAGTTGCTTGAGGTCCAAGATAGTGATAGCAAGCTGGAAAATTCGTGCAAGGAAGAGATTGATATGAAATTGAGCAATTTTGGAAAGACTGCATTTGATTTCCAATCAAATATTTTTTCAATTAATGCAATATATTCCAACAACAAATGTTAACCTAATTTGCTTCTACTATATATCCACAAGGTTTCCATACGCCAAAGACAAATTTTTACAGGCTGATGAACCCTAGACAAACTTTAAAAAACCGTGGCATTCAAGTAATTAGAAGTCAAGGTTGTAGGGCAGTTCAAGCCATTCCAAGCATTCAAACAGCTTACTCGAGCTCCTCTGAAGCATTCCAAACCATCATTATCGATCGAAGCATCCAAAATTGACCAAAAAATTACGATTTGCTCACTTATTTTCAAAATTGATTTCAATGATTCATGCATATTTAACATAATTCGATTGTATGTTTGTGTTCATGATGATGTTTGCAAGCTATCTGGGTTGATTGATTTGAGTTTAAGTGCAGGAATCGTGATACGCCATGGCTAGGGTTTTTGAGCTTCGATTTGGGGAAACATAGTTACAAGTAAAATTGGACCAAATCGAGGGCACTACCATACTCAGAACAAAGTTTCCAATCGAACCATGGTCTCATAACAAATTTTTATTTCATATTCTTGATTTTGAAAATTTGCAGGAGCTGTAGTGTCCGACATGGCTGTGGGTAAAGCCTTTAGCCGCGAACTGACCGTCGGTATAGGTCAAAGGAAAATTCAAATAGGGGAAAAAGCCCCCTTCGCGCGCGTTTCGATTTTAATATATTTTAAAATTTTGTTTTATTATATATTGTTTTGTTTCCATTCTATGACAACTTAGACAGTCAGCTCAGATGGCAAGTGGCGCATGCTGGTGACCCCTAGGTCTTGGGTTCGAAACCTAGGGGATGCACATATTCTTGGCAATTTTTCCTAATCCTATTTTTCATGTGTTTTCATATTTTTCTTATTTATTTTCTTTATTTATTATTTTTCAAATAATTTTCTAAAAACAATAAAAAACCCTAAAAAATATTTTTTGTTTTAAATTTCGGTTTAATAAATGTTTAATTAATTTTAGACACAAAAATATTTTATTTTTCTTTTCACTTAAAATTATTTTCATAATTAATTTCTAATTAAGTTAGTATTAGGTTTTCTTAATTAAAATCAATTCCAAAAAATACCAAAAAATGTTTTCCTTTAATAATCAGGGTTTAGAATATTTTCACAAATATTAAAGCATTTTTCTCATTATTTATTTTATCATTTTTGCATTTAAATATTAGAAATTGATGTATAGGTTGCAATGATATTTTTGTAATAGCGTAGATTTAATTTCTCGCACTTTACTTTCCGCGCCTCTTATTCTGTATCTGTCCTAATGCCATGTAATAATGTAGGACTTTATCTTTCCGCTTTTACTTTCTGCACTCTTATAAACTGTATATATACTGCTTAGGTGTATGGCTAATAGGATTGCATGACAAGACATAAAATCAAACTTAGATCATCCTAACAATCAAGATAAAATATCTGAAATTAACACACTGTGCATACTCACACCCTTAGAGGGTATCCTCTCTTGTTGCCTTACGAATAAACAATGGTCATGTCCCTCGAACGTAGGGGTACCATTAGCAAAGACGCTTATGAATAACATCATCATAGTCCCTTCGATATAAAGATCATAGTCCCTCGATGACCCTCGATGTTGGCTACGAATAAATAATCTCAATCCTCAGTTGTTGCCTACGAATAAGTGATGATCGTCTCTACGTATTTTCTAAAGTATCCTTATATGTTGCCTTCAATGACCATACGATAAACCTACGCCTGTCCCTTCACAACCAACAGATATGGTTACCTACCAATTAATGATATGGATAACATTATCCTAAAGGAGAAGGAAAATAACAAGAACAACCCTTTCTGAGTAGGTAATAAGACTTTTAATTGCTTGCTCCAATCAAAATCAAAATACTTTTCACACCTCGCACCCTTTGCAAAAATACTTCCAAACAAACACTTTGTAAACTTTTATACGAGAATCATTACAAAGTTAAACTTTCGAAATATTTTCAAACACTTCGTATACATTCTTGAGAACTAATACAAGAATCATTACGAAGTCAAAGAAAAATACTTTTCAAATCACACAGAAAGCAAGTTTTCAAAAAGTGAGCTAAGCAATTAAGAGTCCGTAGATAACTACGGATGGAAAGAGTGTTAATACCTCCCCTTTTCATCATTACCTCCCGTACCCATAATCTATCAAAGGTATTACCTGTTCTTTTCACCTTTCCTTTATTGGATAAAAGAAAATTCGGTGGTGACTCTTGCTATCCGCAACATTTGTGATAAAACGCAAAACAAACAAGTCAGTTTTCCCACCGTGTTACAGAACTGGCGACTCTGCTGGGGAAAACACCCAAAGAGAGGTTACCTTAGGGCTTTAGATCACTTTTAATCACTTTTTGTTTGCTTTGTATGATTTACTTTTAAGGGTATGCTTGGGTATTATATTTATGGAGGATCCTACATCCGAATCCAGGTTTTCTTAGGTAAGTAGCAATAGATCATCGCGATTGTCCGACGTAGACCGAAACAGTTAAAATGATGACTACGGTTAGTGCGACACTTTGGATGTTTTGATGTTCCTTATGTTCACTTGAGGAAATATTTGGCGTCTGCATGGTGTCATCAAGCAATAACTAAAATTTTAGAACCTTAATTGATCCATCTTAGCCATTAGAAGGCAGTGAGATAGCTGACTTCGGTGCTGACTAAGGTTTGTTGATACTCGATTCTACACTCATTGAGATTCGACTTTCAGGATGTTTCGATCGACCATTTGGTAGTCGTACTAAAATAAAGCCTGCGAGAAGGATCCGTGATATGAGATTCCTAGAACCCGATTACTATTGTAGGACATGTTGAACTAACTTAAACTCCGGTAGGGTAGACACCTATACCTCATGCAAGCCTTAAATATAGGGCTATTGTGTGAATTGTTTGTGCTTGCTACTTGACCATGACATCATAACATAATAACATCATATCATCATATCATCATAACATTTCTAACCATTTCAAGGACCTAGAGATTTACTTTTTCTTTGTGTTGTAGGGTTATGGCTTCCAGGAAGGCTATCCGAATCAACTTCGTGGGTATACCTTCTTAACTCAAGGAATTAGTCTCACAAGTTCCCGATCGCGCTCAGTTCATCAAAAGACATGGTTATCTATTCGACTTGGTTACCTCCGGTTTTGAAGAAGATATGTTGAGCGTCATATTCCAGTTCTTTGATCCGAAACATCACTGCTTTACGTTCCCAGATTATCAGTTGGTACCTACAATGCAAGAATTCTCTAAGCTACTTGAGATACCCATCCTTTATCAGAAAACTTTCACCGGTTCAGAAAAAGTTCTGAGGTTTGAAGACATTGCAACAACTTTACATCTAAAGCGATCATACATTGAAGCTACTTGTGAAAAAAGAAATGGAGTTAAGGGTTTGCTTGCTAAGTTTCTGATAAAGAAGGCTCGAGAATTCTTGAAGGCTATGAGTTTCCACGCTTTCGAAGACATTTTGGATTTTCTAATCTATGGTTTGGTGCTATTTCCTAATTCATACCAATTCATAGATGTGGACTCCATCAAGATATTCCTCACTCATAATCCTGTGCCTACCTTACTTGGAGATATTCTGCATTCTCTCCATAGTCGTACTATGAAAAGATAAGGGACTCTCATGTGTTGCATACCGTTATTATCCAGGTGGTTTATTTCGCACCTTCCTCGATCAGTGATGAAGAATGAACAAGGTTTGAAATGGTCTTAAAGGTTGATGTCACTCTCTTATACAGATATCCGTTGGTGTCTCTACTCTAAAAAAACTTCACTTTTATTGAGCGTTGTGGAGAATTCCCTAATGTAACACTCCTTGGCATAAGGGGAGGTATCACTTACAACCCTTCTCTGGTGCTACGACAATTTGGTTATGCTCGAAGAGACGGTCCTCATGACATGCTTATCCAAGACATTGTGTTTGACTATGATGATCTCCATGGTTATCGCCGAAGATTTCTAGACGCATGGGGCATGGTGAAGAAAGATGATACCAAGAATTTGGGGCATAAGAATTCCATTCCTTGGGAACCTTACCTTAAATGGGTGCAGGCTCGCGCTCAAAATCTCATGATGCCATATGCTTCTATTCTACCAGTAATTATGGAACCTATTGCCAAAGGCGATGAGTCTTATACCATTCTCCATCCAGACATGCCTACTGATTTTGAAGAATTGAAGAGATCATGGATTCAACTCAAAGAAGAAAGAGATACATTCGAAGCTCAATGCTATGCAAGCGATAAAAGAGTATTAGAGATGACCAAGCTACTTAACAAGGAAAATAGTCTCAATGCCTATTTCAACATGAAGAGGAAGCGTCCATGGGAGACCTAAGCATTAGGAGCTTTACTTTATACTTGAATTTTTTTTTTGTATTTACTAATCAGACTAATAAATTTTTTGTTCTTGCTTGTTTACCAAATTTAAATTCCTAACGTCCTTGAAAACATTGCATTGCATAACATTGCATATCATAGCATATCATTTCATAATAGGTACTCTGAAGACCGGTTTTCTTATTCTCTTGCCGTTTATTTCAGCAGAAATGGCTCTCGAACATACTATCAAAGATCTCCAAGCTCAAAATGCTCAGTTCCAATAGATGTTCACCAACTTGGCCCAAGGACGGAAATATTTGAAAGAGCTTATCATCAAGAAGAAAAAGAAGAAGATCGCTGGTATTCTCAACATGGGGAAAAGGTTCAGAGGTCTAGTTAAGGTAGTCAGACAACTTGAATTCTCAGACAAGAGCGGCGAAATTGAAGGAAGCGTCAAGGCCAATGTGGGAATCCATCATGAGTCTCAAGAAAAAGAAGGAGAAGACTATATGAGCGAGCAGTATCCTCTTGACGACGGGAAGTATAAGTTACTCAAAGATCGTCTGAATGCTGTGGAAAATCTGAAAATGTCAGGATTAAACTTTGATGACTTAAGTTTTGTTCCTGGAGTGGTCATTCCCCACAAATTCAAAGTTCCTACTTTTGCTAAGTACGATGGCATTTCTTGTCCGAAGCTCATCTGAAGTCCTGTGTTTAGAAGATTCAACCACACACTGTTGACAAGAAATTGTGGATGCATTTCTTTCAAGAGAATCTGTCTGGAGCACAGTTAGAATGGTACTATCAGCTAGAGAATACTCACATTGATTCCTAGAATGATTTGGCAGATGCTTTCAACAAATAGTACCAGTACAATACTGAATTAGCGCCGACCCGCATGGAACTGCAGAATATGTCTATGGGCCATAATGAGAAGTTCAAAGAGTACACTCAAAAATGGAGATATCTAGCATACAGAGTCCAACCACCATTGTCTAATAGGGAATTGATTGATATGTTCATGGGAACACTGACAGGCCCATTCTTCAATCATCTGATTGGAAACTCTTCAGCCAGATTCACCTAGCTGATATTGACAGGAGAACACATTGAAGCTGGAATCAAGAGAGGAGAGATTCAAGTCGAAACATCTTCAAATGATGTAAAGAGATCTTTTGGTGGGAAGAAAGAAGTCAATGTTGTGTATGGTCATAAGAACCGTGACAAAGGTGATCTCCATCAATCTGTGGGGGAAGTCCTGATCTTCAATCCCACACCATTGCAACCTCAACAAGACAACACGCATAGGCAGAACGCGCCAAGAAGATAGTTTACAAAGATCAACGTGCCATTGTCTCAAGCACTACAACACATGTTGAAAGCAAAACTGATTACTTTGAGAGATGCTCCTCAGCATGTCAACACATTTTCTCCGAAGTACAATCCCAATGCAAGGTATGCATACCACTCCAATAGCCCATGGTATGACACCAACAACTGTTGGGCCCTGAAGAACAAGATCCAAGACATGATTGAAGCTCAGGAAATTGAATTTGACCCTCTTGTCGAAACTCCGAATGTGATCAATGCACCAATGGCCGATCATGGTAAGAGTGCCAACTCCATTGATAACGACTCTTATGTCTTTGCTGTGAATGAGTTAACCACTCCCTTGATAACTGTTAAGAAGAACATGCTACAAGCCGACTTATTTATAGGATGTTTTGACAACTGCTATTACTGCGCATCTGAACCCAATGGATGTGCGTGGTTGAAGAGAGGTGTTCAACGCCTGATAGATAATCGAGAAGTGCTATTCGTGAGAAATCCTTCTGTACAGAGTTTATGCGAAGATGTTTCCAAAAGCTTGAAAATCGAAGACGTAACCGAAGCCATACTAGAAGTCTAGGATACCTTGGGACAACCAAATGGTAAATTTGATTTCATGGTGAAATATACCGCCCCTGAAAGCTACAAGATTGCAATTGAAGACATCAAACCAACCGGATGGGGAGATGACGACTATCCCGAAGAATATGCTGACATAAACACAATAAGGATTACCTCTTCCGACCCTGCACCTAGAGTGGCACGTCTGATTATTACATAACCTGGACCAATTCCTTATTCCTCTGACAGAGCCATACCTTGGAATTATGGAGCCGAAGATTACTACTATGGTGTCAAGCAAGAGCCATTATACATCAAAGGCAATACAATTGAAGTTGCTAATCCTAACATCAAAAATATTACCGGATCAAGCAAAGTAGCCAGAAATGGAAGAGTGTTTTCTCTAGATATCTCTCCTCCAAAAGACACTACTGCACCAGTCCGCATTCCTGTTATTGAGCCAACTCCCGAGGCTCGAGGAAAAGATAAAGTGACTCAACCTGCTCAGACAGAAGTACCAAGAGAAGTTTCTAAAGATACCTCCAAGCAAGAGATGAAGGAAATTATGAAGATTATTAAGAAAAGCGATTACAATGTTGTGGAGCAGCTGGGACAAACTGCATCCAAGATTTCCATGCTAGCATTATTGTTGTGCTCCGAGACTCTTGCTAAACCGTTGGTGAAGTTTCTGAAGAATGCTCACATACCTCAAGACACTTCTGGTGACCAATTCAAAACTTGTATTGCTAGCTTGACCATAGACAATGGTTTGGGCTTTTTTGATGCTGATCTGACTCCTGTTGGAAGAAAACACAACAAAGCCTTGTACATCTCTATGGAATGTAAGGTCACTACGTTGTCTCATGTGTTGGTGGATACTGGCTCCGCTCTAAATGTCCTGCCAAAAAGTGCTCTCGACAGACTTGACGTTAAAGAAGTGACCATAAAACCCAGTGACATAATCGTAAGAGCTTTTGATGGTTCGAAGAGAATAGTACTTTGAGAGCTCAGCCTGCCGATCAAAGTAGGTTCCCAAACTTTTGATTCTACTTTCTTTGTGATGGATATTCGTAAAACTTATTCTTTCCTGCTCGGACGCCCTTGGAGATATGGGGCAGGCGTTGGTACCTCTATCTTGCATAAGAAGTTGAAGTACCCAATAAAGGGGAAGATCGTTACCGTTTGTGGAGAAGAATATATGGTAAGCCATCTGCAGTCATTCCGATACATTGAAATGGAAGGTGAATTTGTCGAGACTCCCTGTCAAGCTTTCGAAGTAGTTCCACAAGTCATGCCTGTCAACTCTCCTGTCACTCCTAAAGTTACTAGAGTTCCACTGAAGATGGCCTCGCTAAAGGACGTCAGAGCTGTAGTTGAAGAGGGAGGTTGTACCGTTTGGGTCAATTGTCCGATTTTCCATTCAAACATGATAAGACTGGTTTAGGCTTCACTTCCAACGGTCAGAAGATGAGACGCCATGAACGTTCTGGTGGACCTCCATTCCGTATCAACAAGAATGAAGTTCATGCTATAAAAGTAGATGATGGTGACTTCGACATCAGCAACTGGATCTTCCCAACTACCAGCGACTAAGGAGATTGGCATAACATCCTTATGCGAATCTCCTTTAGACAAGAATAATTGTTTTTTCTGTTTTATGTTTTTATGCTTTATAGCTTCGAATAAAAAGACTTTAAGCCAAGTGCCTTGATCGGGGCACAATGGCTCATTTGTGAGTTATTGTTTGTCATTCGAATATTTTCATTCAATAAATCATTGGACTTTTGCATTCAAATTTTGCGCTCTCTGTCTTTCCTTTTTTACTTTATCACCTTTTCAAAAGCTATGTGTTCTTACACACACCCACGTAATAAACTGCAGATCCATATTCATTCTGGATCGCATCGATAACGACTCTACTATTGCTAAATATGACTTTGATAATCCGATCTACCAAGCCGAAGACGAAGGCGAGAAATATTGTGAAGTGCTAGGAGAACTTGCCAGACTACTACAGCAAGAGGAAAGGGCCATATAGGCACACGAAGAGTCGGTCGAGGTGGTGAGTCTAGGTACCGCCGAAAATAGAAGAGAACAATGTTAAGGAAAGATTAATCTAGATCCCGTGAGATTAGATCGAGATTTTTGCTTGGTCGTACGAAGATATTCCGGGTTTAGATATCGACATTGTGGTACATTGACTACCAACGAAAGAAGGTTTTCTCTCTGTAAAGTAGAAGGTTCGCCGTATGCATTCTGAGATGTATGAGAAGATTAAAGCCGAGGTCATGAAGAAGTTTAATATCGGTTTCTTAGTCGTTACTTCTTATCCACAGTGGGCTGCAAACGTGGCACCATTACCTAAGAAGGAGGGCAAAGTATGCATGTGTGTAGACTACTGAGATCTGAATAAGGCAAGCCCGAAAGACGATTTTCTGCTTCCACATATCGATGTCCTGGTTGACAACACCGCTCAGCACAAAGTTTTCTCTTTCATGGATGGTTTCTCTAGTTATAATCAGATCAAGATGGCTCCCGAAGACATGGAGAAGACTACTTTCGTTACACAGTGGGGCACTTTTTGTTACAAGGTCATGCCGTTTGGGTTGAAGGATACTGGCGCAACATATCAGCGTGCCATTGTAGCTTTATTCCATGATATGATCCATCATGAGATAGAGGTCTACGTCGACAACATGATAGCTCAATCACAAACCAAAGAATAACATCTTGATCATTTGTGTAAGCTGTTTGATAGACTGAAAAACTAGAAATTGAGATTGAATTCGAGCAAATGTACATTTGGAGTCAGATCCGACAAGCTCCTAGGATTCGTTTTCAGTGGTAAAGGTATCGAAGTTAACCCCACCAAGGTTAAAACTATTAAAGAAATGCCAGCTCCCCGTACTGAGAAGGAAGTTCGAGGTTTCTTATGACGACTAAATTACATAGCCAAATATATTGCATATTTAACTGCTACTTGTGAGCCAATCTTCAAACTATTGAAGAAAGATCAAGTAGTGAATGAAACGACGATTGCCAGACAGCCTTTGACAAAATCAAGTAGTAACTACAAAAACCTCCTATGCTGATGCCATCAGTTGAAGGAAGACTTCTAATAATGTACTTAACAGTATTGGGGAATTCAATGGGGTGTATGTTGGGGTAACATGATGAGTCTGGTCGAAAAGAGCATGCAATATACTACCTTAGCAAAAAGTTTACCGATTGTGAAACAAGATACTCACTGCTCAAGAAAACTTGTTGCGCATTGGCTTGGGCTGCTCATCGACTAAGACAGTATGTGTTGACCATACTACCTTATTTATATCTAAAATGGATCCGATAAAATACATATTCAAGAAACCTGCTCTCTCCGGAAGAATAGCAAGATGGAAAATGATCTTGACCGAATACGACATTCATTACACTACTCAGTAGGCAATCAAAGGAAGTGTAATAGCTGATCATTTGGCTCATCAAGACGTAGATGACTACCAGTCTATGCATTTCGAGTTCCCAAACGAGAACATCATGCTAATTCCTGATTACGAAGAGCTCAGATCGGATGAAAGACCTGACTCAGGATCCCGATGGACCATGGTCTTTGATGGAGCTTCTAACGCACTTGGCAATGGAATTGGAGTTGCGATCATATCTCCCAACGACGACCATACACCTTTCACCGCCCGATTATGTTTCAACCGCCCCAACAATATGGTTGAATATGAAGCGTGCATCATAGGCATTCATGCTGCTATTGACTTGAGGATCCAATTCTTACAAGTATATGGGGACTCAACTTTGGTGATTAGTCAAATTAAGGGTTAATGGGACACGAAGCATCCGAATCTTATTCCATATCAAGAACATGTGTTGAATTTGATCCCCTACTTCAAAGAAATCACTTTCAAGCACATTGCACGAGAAGAGAATCAGTTGGCAGACGCGATAGCTACCATGTCATCTATGTTTAAAATCAGATGGGACAACAAAGCTCCTCGAATTACTATTGAAAGACTAGAGGAACCAACGTACTGTTGTGAATTTAATACTGAAGGAGAGGAGAAACCTTGGTTCTACGAAGTGAAGAGGTATCTCGAGGCTCAAGAATACCCCGAGGGAGCATCTGTCAACAATAAGAAATTTCAGAGAAGATTCACTTCCAACTTTTTTCTAAGAAATGACATCTTATACAAACGCAACCATGACTTTGCCTTACTCCGATGTGTAGATCAGAAGGCAGCTAGACAAATTATGGAAGAGTTACATGAAGGCATTTTTGGTACTCATTCCAGTGGACATACAATGACTAAGAAGATTCTGAGAGAAGGTTACTACTGGTCCACCATGGAAGTTGATTGTTATCAATATTCTTGATCTTGTCACAAATGTTAGATATACGCTGATAAAGTACATGTGCCTCCGGTTCCGTTGAATGTTCTAACCGCTCCTTGGCCTTTCGTGATGTGGGGCATTGATATGATTGGAGAAATCAAACCTACTTCTTCTAATGGGCATCGTTTCATCCTCGTTGTTATCGATTACTTTATAGAATGGGTAGAAGCAACTTCGTTCACATCTGTCGCCAAGAATGTCGTAGCTCGATTCATCAAACATAATCTCATCTGCCGGTATGGCATCCCCGAAAGGATTATCACAGACAATGATACCAATCTCAAGAACAAGATGATCACCGAACTCTACATACATTTCAAGATAAAGTATCACAACTCTTCTCCATATCAGACACAGATGAATGGCGCATTGGAAGCCGCCAATAAGAACCTTAAGAACATTATACAGAAGATGATAGTGACATATAAGGATTGTTATGAGATGTTTTCATTTGCTCTCCATGGTTATTGCACTTTAGTACGAACATCTACATGGGCAACCCCATTCTCTCTCGTGTATGGTATAGAAGCGATTCTACCCATCGAGGTTCAGGTTCCTTCACTTAGAGTGTTGAGAGACACAGAGTTGGACAAAGACGAATGGGTCCTGACTCGAATTAACCAAATAAACTTGATCGATGAGAAACGACTCGCATATATCTGCCATGGACAGATATATCATAAACGAATGGTCAGAGCCTTCAATAAAAAAGTCAAGCACCGAGCATACCAAGTGGGTAATCTAGTAGTCAAACGCATCATCCTACCACAAGGTGATCCCAGGGCCAAATGGACTCCCACCTATGAGGGACCATTTTTAGTTAAGACAACATTTTCCTGCGCAGCCATGATACTAAGCACAATGGATGGAGAAGACTTCCCGCACCTCGTGAATGCAGACATAGTCAAAAAATACTACGCATAAATGAGACCCGCTAGGTTGACTGGCCTAGGTAAAAATAAGGGCGTCCTGGTGAACAAAAAGGGTTAGGGAAAAAATTAGGGACCATATATATAAAAAATGTACACCCGACAAGTCAAAAACCTGCAAAGGCGGCTTTGGCAAAAAAGGGTATCCCGGTAGACTGAAAACCTAAAAAAGAGGTCAAGGAAAAAGTTAGAGATTAAAGCGTATGACTATGTCTCGAAGGATCATCTACAGAGTACACTACTATTACTATCAAGTTTCAAATGACGCAAATCAATCCAATCACTTTCTTCCGACATCGAGGAGATGAGTTATTCAAAAATGTATGAGCAATAGCCGAGTTGAAACTCGACAGAATTATTTCCACATGGCTTTTACTATTTTCCAATGCCTAAGACAATTTCCTCTTACTAGGATATTTGTCTCTTTGTACACGAACTGTCTGTCTATAGGCCTACTTTTCAAATTAATATAATTCCTCTTTTCCAATTTCAAACTTTTTACTTTTATTTGTTTTGTTTGCATAAGTCCAATGTTTGCTTTGAATGATTATGTGCATCTGACAATAAATATCTGTTCACAAATACACGAAAAGAAAACAGAAATAATAATTACTACGGGCTCTAGGAATTGAGATGACAACCCAAGTCACCCGCAGAGTCAGTTTCATAGAAATATCCCCACAAAATAATCTCTATAATCCCCACAGAGCCATCGCTCCCTCGACAGAGACAAATTTCCCAACAAGATTACTACTTTATCATCCCTTTTCAGCAGCTTCCACATTTCTGCTTATTGCATTAGTCCCCGAGCAATAGCAAGACAATTTTCGACTCATCACGTTAGTTCCCGAGCAGTGATCATCTCAACTCATCACGTTAGTCCCCGAGCAGTGATCACCTCAACTTATCACATTAGTCTCCGAGCAGTGGTCGCCTTAAATTATCACGTTAGTCCCCCAGCAGTGGTCGCCTCAACTTATCACTTTAGTCCCCGAGGAATGATCACTAACATCATCACGTTAGTCCTCGAGTAGTGATCTCCTCAACTCATCATGTTAGTCCCCGAGCAATGATCGTCTCCATTGTCACGTCAGTCCCCGCGCAGTGAACGTCAACTTTGTTACATTGGTCCCCGAGCAGTAGAAAATCATCAACCAGCTTATTATGTCAGTATCAAAGCAGTAATAGGTTATTCAAAACCATATCATTCCCCAGCAAGGGTTATTTGTTCAAAATTAATACACTAGATATTCATCCCTAACTGGGTATCATTCTCCAACAACATCAATATACAGACTCGAAACTTGGCGAGATAGTGCATAAGAGGAATCCACATCTCTCTTATCCCAGTAAGGGTCTCGAACAACCATATTCCTCCATTCCCAAGCAGAAGTCTAAGATCTCCAGCAGAATATTCTCATCTTCTTCAAGATGGATACGTTTTGAAATACCATAACACCTATATTCATACATCATTTATATAAGTCATAACATGCACATATATAGTTCGAGAGCATCATTACATACTCGCATGCATCATAATATGCATAAAACTAACCTCATTCTTTCAGGTTAAATTCCCAAACAGGTGAAAAATATTTACAAACTTCTAGACAAAAGGTCAAAAATTAATGCCCGAAACAAGACGGGAAAACTATCTGTATGACCATAACAGTATGAAGGCCCGAGACCAGATGGGTGTACCAAACAAAGAAACTTGTAGATCAATTCCTGACTCAAGATGGGATGACTAATCTACACAAGCAAACAGTATGAAGTCCCGAAACCAGGCGGGTTTACCAACAAACAACACGTTACAGATCAATACCTGAAACAAGACGGGGAAACTATCTACATTCTGACAAAATACTCATCTCAGATATAATCAAGACGAAGGTTTATTCTGACCCTCCTAGCATCAGTATCTCTAGATGGCATCTGTAAGCCCATCTCGGACTACACATTATTATCTTTCCACCTGCAGAATGCTGCATATCTGGTTAAAAATCAATGCATACTAATTCAAAGACGAGCATGAAGTCTAACGTACGACTCACTCCCCAGCATTAGCTTCTCCAAATGGCATCTATAAGCCCATTCCAGTACATCGTCAGCTGACGGTTGCATTCTATACACCCGAGAGTGCAAATTTCAAGGATACTCGAGTGTTCAATCATCTTCAACCTTCAGGTAACGAAAGGAAAACATACCAATCTAACCCTTCAGGTACAAGAATATTGAACAGGGGAAACTGTTATACCCCAAAATTTGCCCTCTTATTTTTCAAGTCAATACACATCTCCATACTCAAGGACTACTCGAGAGTTAACCAGACAAGCCTTCTCCTAAGCAATCAACCCATAACTAGGGTTTTGTTTCTCTCAAGTCAAGGATGAGTTCTAATGGCTCAAGTGATCATCATACCTCCTCAAGGCATCACTGAAGCAACTCGATTTTCAAAAATCATTTAAATGAATTTTCAAAACAATGAAATCGCCACCTAATTTTATTTGTTCTAGAAAGAACGGGAAAATATAGATAAAACCCACAAAAATTGGATAAGGCGGTCTACAAGACCAAAAAGAAAGGAATCGGGAGTCGGTTACGCAAGAGAAAGGTATTAGCACCTCTTACGTCCATCGTACTCGATGGGACCCATTTAGTTCAAAATGTGTTTGTGTGTGTAACCGCTAATTTCTAAGTCATGAATAAATAAAAGAAAAGGGGTTTGTTTATTATTATTTTGAGTTTGACACGGTTTAGAAACCGTGTGCCTACGTATTCCCTCGTGCAATGGGAAAGTCAAAACTCCGTAGTTCTTGTTAAAAATGTCTTGGATTGGTTGTGTTGATTTTAGAAGAAAATATTTTTGATGACCGCGTATGAGCGGAAAAGGAATTTGAATGGGTTGAATTGAGTTTAATTGTAGATGACAAGTACCAAAGCGTTGGGCTATCCTCTAACGATTTAATACTCGAGATTGGTGATTGAGGTCAACCGATCATCTCTCATCCAAAATCTTTATTATGAAAAGAGTGAGGTGAAACAAAGTTCACTTTTATTAAGTGTATGGAATAAAGTATTTAAGTCATTGGGTTACCCTCTAATGGCCCAAATACTTTACATTTTAATTAAATCGTCGGGCTATCATCCAACAATTTAATTAAATACCATAGCACTATGTTTTTTTTTGTTTTAGAACATAGATTTGAAGTTTCTCAATTTATTAGGCTATCATCTAATCAATTAGAAGCTTCGATTCGTTTTAATCGTTAGGCTAACATCTAACTATTAAAACAAATCTTATCCAAATGTTCTCTTTTTTTAGAAAAATTGATTTAAAGAAACAAGTTCAATTAATTATTTTAATTTGAAAGTGTTTTAAGAGTTTCGATATGGATAGAATAATTCAATTAGGAAAACAAGCGAGCCCATACAAAGTGGCTTTATGTATGCTCCTAAAAGTGGGACTAGCGTGACACTAGTATTCTAAACGACCGATTGGAACAATCGATCGAATAGTTGTCGCTGTAGAAAAGCCCAGGACCAAACTATGAATGTGTGCAGGTGTGCATTGTGTATGTTTACCTGTTCACTGATGAGGAGCCCAAGAGGAGGCTATGTGTTCTAATATGATAAACGCATAATTAAATGGTAATTAGAACACACAAGGAATGAGGGTACATGTTCATGAACGGAGATATATACAACCAAATCGAATTAATTTAAATAAATAAATAGCTTTTATGCGGTGAAAGAATTGCGCTTCGAGTAGTCTTCAAGATCGGATAAAGCTTGATGCATCGGATGAATACCAAATGAAGGCTCCTACATCACTCAAGATACAAACAAAAACTATACGAAGAATAGATATATTTGCGTTCAAATTCATTCGAAGGTTGAATTAAATTCCCAAATTCGAAATCGTAACACAAAAATAATAATTACAATGTAATTGAATTTATAAAATGAACCAAATAAAATATATGAATAAAAGTAGTATAATTGTATTTACAATATTAAATATAAAATAGAAATACTATATAATTATATTTACAATACTAAAAATACATATTGAAGTAGTAGAATAATTATAATAAAAATGTAAATGGAGAAAGATATATATATTCTATGATGGAATGATGTTTGAATATTCTTGAATTCCTTCACAAGTAACAAACATGTTAGTAGCATAGTGGGATAAAATCGAAATGAGATAAAATGGACTATGTACATGAATGGATGAATTTACAAATAAGAAACAAGAAAATAGGCTAGTATTCAATGTACATGTTAAAATTCAGCACTACATACATTGTTCTAATCACATTTAAACTCAAGTATACACAACGGTAAACATGCTTTTCTAATATTAGAGAAAACAAGGATAAAAAATTCAAATTGAAACATGAAAACTCGAATTCAAAGCAAACTCTATGCTCTTAAACATGATTCCGGGCAGCAACTCTACATGCATCATTATACCCCAAAAATTTAACCCAAACATGTTTAGCACAAAAGGAAATAGCCGAGTTAATCTTCAAGAATCGATTCAAAACAAATATCACAACTCAATGATGATACAAACCGAAAAATTAGGATAGCATGTATTGTTATTGTTCTAAACAAACTCGAAACATAGAAGAATGAATTTAAAACCATCAAAAATCAACGACATTAAATCCGGGCAGCAGCTATACGTGTATCATCATACCCCAAAATCCGAATCAAACATGATAATTTGACACCACGACCAAACTTCAATCAAGTTTAAAATCAAATACTTATCGAAATTCCGGAACAACACATATCATCACAATTTTTCAGCAAGGTATTACAAATCTAAATCAGAATAAAAACAAATCCTGCATTATTATCATGGATAACCATCCTTTCGATCAAAACAAACCACAACCAGCACAAACTTTATCCAAAATAAATGGAAACGGACAGCATAACAGAACAAATTCGAATGGAAACACAATAATATCAAACCATTAGAAACAAATGACAGATTTTGTTTAGTAACCTATCAAACGGTTATTACCAGTTCATGACATAACTTATCAACATTGAAAATGCAAGGAACGATCTAGCACACACACGCAACAGAGTTCCCACACGGAATTTAAACCTCACAGGTTCAAGATCTCAATTGTAAATCACAAGGTAACACAAACTATATTCCTAACAGTTTTTCCCAAAAATTAGAGATTGCCACAAACATATCATCAAGCTGCTGTTTCACAGAAACAATCATATATTTGACAGTAGCTCAGTTTACCAAATCGAAAGGAAATGAAACTTACCAGAATCTGGACTGTCGAAAAGGCAGTGGCTGAGACTGGATGATGAATTTACGGACTGAGATACTGAACAATTATTGAGAGTGAATCGGAATTTGATAGAGTGTTGCGATGTTGTCGGAAGCTTGAACCGTAAGGCGTTTGGAGTTGGGGCTTGAGGTTGCTGGTTCGGCGGATGGTTGTTGAAGTGATGACGGAAGGAGGATGCTGCGATGAAGATTGAGCAGCGATGGAGTTATGGAGGTTGAGTGTGTTGCTGCGGAAACAGAGGTTAGGGAAGACGGGGGTTTAGATGGAACAGAGGTAGAGATTGCTGGAGAGTTGAATGAATGGAAGATGGTGTTGGGTGGAGGAGTAAATGGAAGAAACAGGGGGAAACCGGTGAGGGAAGGTTCACGGCGGCTGGGATTGGAAGGTGAAGATGGAGATGGTGAAGGTTATATTACAGTGTTTTTTGTTCTCCTTGAGAGAGTTTATAGATCCGCCTCTTTTATGTTTCGTTTTGTTCCCCCTTTCTTGTAACAGTAACATATATATATATATATATAGCAAATAAATTAGGTTAAGTAATTTTTGATAATACCTAAAATGTCCTTCATGCTTAAATGGGCCACAAAATTGGGTTGGGTAAAAATTAACAAGCCCAATAATATTTTGTTTGATTTTTTTTGAGATAAAAATTGGACACCTAAAATTGTCAAAAACGGTAAAAGTTCGGACAATAAATTATCCGAAAAATAAAATAATCATATTAAAATAAACTGCGGGCTTAATAGATTAAAGAAAAATTATCGAAATATTTAAAATTGAAATAGAACGATAGTAAAGAATACCTGATTTTAAAACACTTACGGTTAAAAACAAAACTTCGAAATGTATCGAAAAATTAGAGATCACATTTTCATGATCTACGACACGTAGATTCTTAAAGCGATGAGTTAGGCGAAAGTTTGAAATATTTTCCGCTAATTTTCCATGATGTCGAATTGCTTTTAGCAGTCTGTTTGTAAAATCGAAATATTGATATCATCGACATATAATCAACTTAAAACGATACAATAAACAGGTAAGGAGATAAAAATGAATGAAGTGAAATATCGGATATTTTATAATTATAAAACGATGCAAATGTCAATTTAAACTGACTTTTGGTCAATTTAAATACAACTAAATGATGCATATGCAACGAATGACTGTTTAATGTCAATGATCTAATGGACATGTATGCAGATGAATGTGAAGCCTAAGCCAGATAAAATCGAGATAGGAGGGCAAATTTTGGGGTGCAACAATCACCATGTCAAGTTTCAAGCCTCCTGGCCTAACTTTGCTCAGTCAATTGCTTAGATGGTTGAAAATCAGTTATATTGGACAAAAGTCAATTGTGGTCAACATACAGTCAAACTTTATTATTTTTGGTGAACATCAAGATTTTGAAGTCACATTCATCATTTGATCAAGGGTTGATCATGACTCATCAAGAAAAATCAAAGAATTGATCAAAAGTCAAAGTTTCTAAATTAGGGTTTTTTGATAAAAAGTCAACAGAACTTTGACCAGGCATAACTTTCGCATACTGCATCAGAAATTTTTCCACCAAATCTCATTTTGAACGGAATTAAATTCTCTACAAATTTGTCTCTCACAAGATTTTCCTAAAAATGCTTCATTTGGAAGATATGGGTCAAGACATTATAGGTCATTCTAAAAATCAACAAAAAGTCATCTTTTTCCAAAGAAGTGTACATGAGCATGGAAGCTTCAATAAAGATCAAACCAAAAGGAGAATTTATGGGACATCTTAATCTTTCTAAAAAGTCCAATAACACTTCCAAATGATAAAAATTGAGCAAGTTATGGCTTGGGCAAAATTGGTAATTTTGAAGAAGTGCATGAAGAAAGTATTGATCAAACTTGAAAAGTTTCCAAATGGGCCCATATTTCTTTGATCTAAACTTGTTTATAACATTATCCATAGCCTCTAAGTCCAATTACATGCCATCCTTCTATTTATTTCATTTATTTTTGAATTCAATCATTAAAATTCGATTTTAATTAAAATAAAATGCAAGGAAAGGCTTAAGGGCGTGCAGACTTGGTTTCCAAGTTGTTTGAGGTCCAAGATAGTCATAGAAAGCTGGAAAATTCGTGCAAGAAAGAGATTGATATGAAATTTGGAAATTTTGGAAATATTGCATTTGATTTCCAATCAAGTTTTTTTCAATCAATGTAATATATTCCAACACAAATGTTAACCTAGTTTGCTTCTACTATATATGCACAAGGTTTCCCGATACCAAGGAAGAATTTTTGCAGGTTGATGAACCCTAGACAAACTTTAAAAAACCGTGGCATTCAAGTAATTAGAAGTCAAGGTTGCAGGGCAGTTCAAGCCATTCCAAGCATTCAAACAGCTTCCTCGACCTCCTCGGAAGCATTCCAGACCATCGCCATCGATCGAAGCATCCAGAATTGACCAAACAGAATCACGATTTGCTCACTTGTTTTCAAAATCGATTTCAACGATTCATGCATATTTAACATAATTCGATTGTATGTTTGTGTTCATGATGATGTTTGCAAGTTATCTGGGTTGTTTGGTTTGAGTTTAAGTGGAGGAATCGTGATATGCCATGGCTAGGTTTTCTGAGCTTCGAATTGGGGAAACATAGTTACAAGTAAAATTGGACCAAATCGAGGGCACTACCATACTTAGAACAAAGTTTCCAATCGAACCATGGTCTCGTAACAAATTTATATTGCATATTCTTGATTTTAAAAATTTAAAGGAGCTGTAGTGACGAACATGGATGTGGGTAAAGCCTTTAGCCACGAACTGACCGACGGTATTGGTCAAAGGAAAATTCAAATCGGGGAAGAAATCCCCTTCGCGCGCGTTTCGGTTTGAATATATTTTAAAATTTTGTTTTAATATATATTGTTTTGTTTCCATTCCATGACAACTCAGACAGTCAGCTCAGATGGCAAGTGGCGCGTGCTTGTGACCTCTAGGTCCTGGGTTCGAAACCCAGAGGCTGCACATATTCTTGGCAATTTTTCCTAATCCTATTTTTCATGTGTTTTCATATTTTTCTTATTTATTTTCTTTATTTAATTATTTTCAAATAATTTTCTAAAAACAATAAAAAAACCCTAAAAATATTTTTTTATTTTAGATTTAGGTTTAAAAAGTATTTAATTAATTTTAGACACAAAAATATTTTATTTTTCTTTTTAATTAGAATTATTTTCATAATTAATTTCTAATTAAGTTAGAATTAGGTTTTCTTAATTAAAATCAATTCCAAAAAATACCAAAAAATGTTTTCCTTTAATAATTAGGGTTTAGAATATTTTCACAATTATTAAAGCATTTTTCTCATTATTTATTTTATTGTTTTTGCATTTAAATATTAGAAATCGATGTATAGGTCGCAAGGATATTTTTGTAATAGCGTAGATTTAATTTCTCGCACTTTACTTTCTGCACCTCTTATTCTATATCTACCCCAAAGTCATGTAATAGCATAGGACTTTATCTTTCCGCTTTTACGTTCCGCACTCTTATAAACTGTATATATACTGCTTAGGTGTATGGCTAATAGGATTCCATGACAAGACATAAAATTAAACTTAGATCGTCCTAATAATCAAGATAAAATATTTGAAATCAACACACTGTACATACTCACACCCTTAGGGTATCCTCTCTTGTTGCCTTACGAATAAAAAATGGTCATGTCCCTCGAACGTAGGGGTACCATTAACAAAGATGCTTATGAATAACATCATCATAGTCCATTCGATATAAAGATCATAGTCCCTCGATGACCCTTGATGTTGCCTACGAATACATGATATCGTCCCTCGATTGTTGCCTACAAATAAGTGAGGATCGTCCCTACGAATTTGCTAAGGTATTCTTAAATGTTGCCTTCAATGACCATACGATGACCCTACGCATGTCCCTTCACATTCAACGGATAGGGTTACCTACAAAT
Organism: Vicia sativa; assembly: GCA_021764765.1. NCBI lineage: Eukaryota > Viridiplantae > Streptophyta > Magnoliopsida > Fabales > Fabaceae > Vicia > Vicia sativa. Next base: position 247,928,498 of record CM038793.1, read on the forward strand.
TAATGGTATGGATAGCACTATCCTAAAGGAGAAGGAAAATAACAAGAACGACCCTTTCTAAGTAGGTAATAAGAATTTTAATTTCTTGCTCCAATCAAAATCAAAATAATTTTCACACCCCACACCCTTTGCAAAAATACTATCAAACAAACACTTTGCATACATTCTTACGAGAATCATTACGAAGTTAAACTTTTGAAATATTTTCAAACACTTCGTATACATTCTTGAGGACTGATACAAGAATCATTACGAAGTCAAAGCAAAATACTTTTCAAATCACACAGAAAGCAAGTTTTCAAAAAGTGAGCTAAGCAATTAAGATCCCGTAGATAACTATGGATGGAAAGGGTGCTAATAACTTTCCTTTTCATAATTACCTCCGGTACTCAAAATCTAACAAAGGTCTTTCCTATTCTTTTCACCTTTCCTTTATTGGTTAAAAGAAAAGTCGGTGGCGACTCTTGCTATCCGTAACATTTGCGATAAAACGCAAAACAAACAAGTCTGTTCTCCTACCGTGTTACAATATGTGTTCTAGAGATAGATTTAGAACTATTATTTACTTAGGGTATCAAAGCTTAATGCCTATGTGTTGTCTGTGTTTCTCTGAGAGATCATCAATGCAAACGATATAATTGTCTTCTATGTTGGTAAGGTGGTTGAGAGATCGTTACTGAGATGATACAATGGTTCTCCTAATATGTGTTAGAGATGACTTAGGTTGTGAGTGGTTCGTGGTGACATTGATGAATATTCTAGGTTGAGTATAATTGGACGATAGAATTAAGTTTGAAATGAGTAGTGTACATTCGTGTCAAATAAGTTGTTTTTCATTTTTTAGTTTTGTTTACATTTATTTTCTGTTGATAACCTTTTCCAACCAACCAATTTTAACCCAAACTCATTATTTGAACGAAAATTCAAATATACCAATCTTTATGGACACGATACGATATAACCTATATCACTCGGTAAAATAATACTTTCCTTTTTTCTTGCCGCTTTACTGCATCAGCGATGGCTAACCAGTAGTGTTTATCCGCATTATTCGGATCAACCAGATGAAGTCCCTTTCGGTCCAGTTCATCAGCTTTAAATTGATCACTAAGATTGATTTAAGACACAATATTATACTAACGTGAAACTCCAAATGACCTGCAATGTCAGCATCACTGGGATCACGACCATTTATTCACCCGTACATATAGACAAAGCTACTTTCATGCTCCCACATTTGTTTGGCATCTTCTATTTACACCTCAATCAAGATAAGATGAGGCAATTGTTTCTAAGCAGAACTCTCACCTCCACCAGATTTCCCTGATTATAGAGCATGTGAAGAATCCTTGGAAGGAGATATGTCGAAAAGAGAATATACTAACACTCCATTCGGTTCTAAATCATAATGCAATGAGATTTTCTCTGGTTTAAAATTACCATGAACCGAGGAAATAGAACGTGGTTCAAACTTCATTCCCATTTTTTAAGAAGTGGTACTTTCTAAATCACTCTCTATGAAGGGTTATCCCCCATCTTAACAAAGAAATCATAAATGCTTGAAGAAAAAGTTTGAGTTAGAGGAAAGTACCTTAAAGTGTAAGGTCAAAGACAATGATTGTAAGAACAAGATTTGGTTCTGCGTCTGGCCTTGAGTTTTGATGATAACATTACATGGGTGATTAGATAACAATTTAGTAACCTAATGGTTTTTTTGTGTGTATCTTTTGCTAACAAGTTCTGACTCTGAAGAATTCACGTGTGACGTCATCAGATTCTAGACTCAACACACTGAAGAATACAAGTTTGTGTTTCATAACTTAGAATGCGTCTTAAAGTAACTACTCTAATGAACGTTAGTTTTATTTCTTATAACTGTGATTTTGTTCTTGAGCTTATGATATGTTCTCAAGCTATAAAGTCTAACTTCTCTCTGCTAAGTTTTGAAGATTCCAAAGACAAGGTTCTATTGAACGAGTTCTGAAGATTCAGAAGAACAATGGTTCTCTAGAACAACTTCTGAAGACAAGTTTCTATTGAACAAAGTTTTGAAGACTCTGAAGAAAAGGTTATAAAGACTCCATAGACTAAGTACTGAAGACTCTGAAAGCAAGGTTCAGGTTGAAAAAATTTCTAAGACTGTGACGACATGGTTCTGGATACTTAGCTTTAATTCTTCTACACATGATTTAGACATTATACATCCAAAAGCCTCTGAAGTTTATAAGAGAAGATTAAAAGGGTTCACGTGAGTAATAGTACAAGGTATAACATCACCTCACCTCACCTCTACTACATTGTTTTTGGGGCACAAGGATATTACTATTGTACGAGGTTGTCTACCACTTCCACTAACGACTGCAAGAAGACAATTGGAATTTTTGTATTCTTGTTCTACCCTTCGACAAATTTCTTTTCAGCTATAAAAAGAAGATTTGGAAGAATTGGAAATGTGGAAGAACTTTGAAGAAACTCACGCTTATTCAAGTTGTTGAAACGCTGCCAAAATAACTCTGTAATTTTTTGTAAAGCAAAGAGTTGTTACTCGTTAACTTTTTAGCTATGAACTTTTGTTTGTTAACTTGCTTAACGCTTTTGTGTTATTATTTGTACTTAAATATTGTGTAATATGCTTTTGAGAAGCAATATTGTAAACACAAAATATTATTCAACTAGAATTTGATTATTCCTTGAGTGACTAAGTGTTAGATACTCAAGAAGTCGTTGATAGTTTGTCTTTGAGGTTGTATTCCTTGAGCGACTAAGTGTTATTTTGTAGACTCAAGAAGACATTGACAGTTGGCCTTTATGGTTTGCAACAGTGACAAATGTTGTACCCCAAAATTTACCCTCTTCATTATAACCTTTTTGGTTTATAAGTTCCTTCATCATGAACATGCATGCATATCACTGACTTCGTGGTTATGAGATTGAGGATATTTCAAATGGTGTGAAGCGGAGTGTTTGAGTTGGTTTTGAACCAAAATAGATGTTTCTCGGTTCGGGTGTTCAAATTATAACTTCTGGTTAGAAGGTGATTCTAGATTGGCTCAATAGCTATCAAAACCATTCTTGTCGTTGTCTACATTTCGTATGTTTATACCAAAAGTCGATTCTTCAGGGAAGAACTTTGATAATTCATTTTCTTATGAAAGTGGAATAAAGTTTCCTTTATGTTTCTGACGCTCCGAAATTCATAACTCTTAGCTCGTTGGGTACTTTTGGCCGATTTTTGAGTGGCAAGTCCCTATTGATGTAATCTCCAACTTTTATTCCTAAGTCAGAGGCTAATTGTGTGTAGAAGATCTCCAGAAAAATTAATCTTTCAAGTGTAATAAACTGAGTTTTATGGATGAACTGTGTTTATGGGATGCTAAAAAATTCCTAACTACTGATCAGAACGTCGAAATTGAGTGGTTTAGATGCTCAAAGTTCCATCTTGACGTACTCTTCAACTTTCAATCTCGGGCCGAGAGCTAATTCCTTACGGATCAATACCAGAATTTTATTCTTTGAAGGTGTATTCGAGCTGAGCCGTTGTTAATTCATCTGATGCGCACCATTTAAAAAATCACATCTCACTCGATTTTTATTCGATTATGACGAGACTGGTGTCAAAAGTTTACAAATTCTGTTGGCTTCAATTTTCATTCACATTCCGAGTTCGTATTTTGATTGGAAGATCCCCGTTCGGAACGTTTTCCCTAGGCTGCGCAATGAAAATTCTGCATGTGTCAGATGCCTTTAACGTGAGCTGAAACTTCAAAAATTCATATTTCCTTAACCGTTTGTATGATCGATTAGAAATTTTGATTATGAGACACGATTTTTCATTCTGGACATTTTTCGTGTTGGGCCCGATTTCAAATTCCGCGCGGATCCCGAGGTTTGGCACTGTTCACAAAAATTAATCGGATAAAGCCAATTTGGGCCTAATTTTGAGCTCAATTCACTCAATGCTATTTTTTCAAGTATAAATCAAATTTTTCTTTCATAATTTGGGAAGGGACTCATTTGTCAAAATTCAACACAAACACACTCTTATATTCTCTCCCAAGTCTCAAGAATCAAACTCAACATTTTCATCAAGTTTTCTCAAGAATATTCAACAACATCAAGGTATCGAGGTGAAGAATTAAAGTTTTCCCCCTCTTCTTCCCCAAACACCGCGCATCATTTTCTCTTATTATCTCCCCTCTAGTCTTCGATTCGACATCAGCGATCTCTTCTTCTCGTTCTCCTCTTCGTTTTGACGGTAAGAATTCTAAATTTAAGCACTTTTGCATAATTGATTCTTGAATAAGCACTTTTCTAGAATTGATAATTAATCAAGATTTTAATTGAGGAATTGAATTGAGATTATGGATTAGGTGGTGAATATTTGATTTGATGTGATCATAATGTTGAAATCCAGAATTGGATGATCAAAAGAACTTATTGATTAATTGATTTTCATGAGAAAAATGCTTATTCAAGTAGTTAATTTTTGATACTTTTGACTTGTTGATATGAAAACTTGAGCTTGCATGTGATTAGACTTAGGATGGAAACTTGAATCATGTACAAAACCATGTGTTGATAGGTGTAGGTTAGGTGTATGTTTAAATGGTCAAACCATAGTTCTAAGCAAAAATTCCTTTGACAAATCTGCTGTTTCGTGAGAGAAATTGGTTTCTCTCTGTGCAGAAACCAGCTTCCATGCTAAAATTGCTGAAAATCTGAAATTTTTGAAAAATAAACTGGTTTCCACTTTTGGAGAAACCGGTTTCCCCTGCATATTTTAGTCAAAAGCTTAAATTTTTGAAGAAGAACCGATTTCCACTTTTGGAGAAACCAGTTTGATGTGCATATTTTGGCCAAAATGCCTCTTAATCGAAGGAGAAATTGGTTTCTCTATTTCCAGAAACCGGTTTTCTCTACTGAAACAACAAATTTTAATTCTGAAAAATGCTTGTTTCTCCATGTTTCTTCAAGCTTCTTTCCCTCATTTGAACTACTATTTTCGTTGTTATTTTTGACATGTGTGTTAATAATGCAAGGTTGTTGTACCCCAAAATTTACCCTCTTCATTTCGATTTTTGTGGCTTATAGTTTCATAATCATAAACATACAACTATATACATGGATAACATTAATCATATGGTTACCATGTTCATGATATTTTAAATTGATGAAGAAACTGTGCGTTTCGTCCATCTCAGATTATTTTGAGCCAAAAGTTGATATTTTTCTGTTCGTATGCTTGAGGAAAGATTTTCTAGTTAGAAGGTCATTTTGGTTTGGTTTTACAAATGTTAGAATCATATCAATATGTTTTCTAGTTTATCTGTTCAGGTCGGAGGCCGTTTTGTCGAGAAAAAGATTTTATTTGTTCATTTATTAATAAAGTGAATTTTGGGTTTTTGGTGTGTTTTGGGCGCTCTAGAAGGCATAACTCACAATTCGTCAAGTATGTTATGATGATTTTCGACTGGTAGGTCCATATCACTATTATGTACAACTTTTGTTTTCAAGTAGGAAGCAAATTGTGTGAAGAAAGTCCTCAAAGAAATTGATCTTTCAAGTGGATTAAATTGAATTTTAGTGATGTACCGCGTTCTCGGTGCGCTAAAAAGGTCATAATTCCCGGATGGGACATCGAAACTGAGCGGAGCCAGTGTCTAAAATTCCGTATCAAAGTTCTCTACGACTTTCATTCACAAGTCTAGAGCTGATTCCTCACCATTTAAGAGCAAGTTTTATTCTTTGGGATTGATTTTGAGACGAACCGAGCCTTTTTCATCTGACGTGCAATGTTCAAAAAATCATATCTCGCTCGATTTTTATTGAAATGATGTGGGACTAGTGTCAAAATTTCACAAATTCTATTGGCTTCATTTATTACAGAGACTCTGAGTTCGGATTTTGACTAGAAGATCCTCGTTCGAGGCAATTTCTCCTAAGAGCGCAAATAAAATTCTGCATGTGTCAGATGCCTGAAAAGTGTGCTGAAACTTCAAAAATTCATATCTCCTCAACCGTTCGTCCTATTGAGTTGAAATTTTGACTCACCCAAACAATTTTATGTTCCAGATATTTTTCGTGTTGTGACCGATTTCAAATTCGGAATAGTTCTCAGTGTTCGGTATTGTTCACGAATTATTTTCGGATTATCGCGATTTAGGCCTAATTGTGGATCAAAGGCACTCCAAAGCCCAATTTTTTCACACTATAAATATATTTTTCCTCTCACAAAAAGTAGGAAGAGATTCATTTGTCAAATTACACCAAAAACACACTCTTCTTTTTTCTCTCAATTCTCAAGAATCAAATCAAGCTTTTCTTCAAGTTTTCTCAAGAATATTCAAAAACATTGAAGGTGTCGAAGTGAAGAATTGAAGTTTTCCTCTCTTCTTCCCGAAGCTTGCGCGTCTCTTCACTATTACCTCTCCTCCGGTTTTCTTTAATTCGACATCGGTGATCTCTTCTCCTCATTCTCCTCTTTGCTTCGACGGTAAGTTTTTTTATTTAAGCACTTTTGCAATAATTGATTCTTGAATAAGCACTTTTCTAGAATTGAAAATTAATCAAAATTTTAGTTGAGGAATTGAATTGAGATTATGGATTAGGTGTTGAATTTTGATTTGATGTGATCATAATGTTAAAATCCGAAATTGGATGATAAAAGCACTTGTTGATTAATTGATTTTTATGAGAAAAATGCTTATTCAATTGGTTAATTGTTGATGATTTCGACTTGTTGATGTGAAACCTTGATTTGCATGTGATTAGCCTTAGGATTGAACCTTGAATCATGTATAAAATCATGTGTTGATAGGTGTAGGTTAGGTATTTGTTTAAATGCTCCAACCATAGACTTAAGCCAAATCTCCTTTGAAAATGTTGTTGTTTCGTGAGAGAAATCGGTTCCTATGTGCACAAAAATTGGTTTCCATGCCAAAAATACTGAAAACTAGAAACTTTCGAAGAAGAAACCAGTTCCCACTTTTGGAGAAACCAGTTTCCTTTGATTACTTTTGCAAAATATGAAATTTTCGAAGAAGAAACCGGTTTATACTTTTGAAGAAACTGGTTTCCTATACTGATTTTAGCCAGAAACTGCATTTTCGAAGAAGAAACCAGTTTCCACTTCTGGAGAAACCGGTTTCCTGTGCAGATTTTTGCCAAAATGCTTCTAGATCGAAATATAAACCGGTTTCCCCTACTGGAACAACAACTTTTCATTGTTAAAAAATGCTCGTTTCCCCATGCTACTTTAAGTTTCCTTCTTCGATTTGCTCTACTATTTCCCTTGTTATTTGTTGACATGTGTGTTAATAATGTGAGGTACCTTGAGCATTATACTCGAGATTTGGATATGTATACACATATTTTGATCTTGCCCACATGCGTGTGCATTCTTTTGTCTATATTTCTTGGTTTTCACCTTTCTTGTAGGTTTATCATCTGATTTGAATGTGTACGAACACATATTTCAATCTCATTTGCGTACGAACACACACTCTTTTTCTGCTTGCTTGGTTTTTACCTTTCTTGCATGTTTATTATCTAATTTGAATACGCATATTCTGATACTTATTTGCGTACAAACACGCATTCTTTGTCTGCATTGCTTGGGTTTTCACCTTTCTTGCAGGTGTATTTGCGTTAGATGTGTACGAACGCACATTCTGATACTTGCGTACGAACGCGCATTCTTTTGTCTGCATTGTCTGGATCGTGATTTCTTACAGGTTATTAGATTGTTTTGAATGTGTAGGAATTCATATTCTGATACCGCATACTTTATGCATTCTTTTGTCTGCTTTGCTTGGTTTTCACCTTCTCGCAGGTTTATCGATTTAGCTCCGATGTGTACGAATGCACATTCTAATTATGCATGTTCTATGCACATCCTTTGTCTGTATTTTCTGGATTGCAATATTTGCAGGTCTATTTTCCTCGGATGTGTACGAACACACATTCTGATCATGCTTTGATGCCTCTGCACATTACTCACCGGTTTTCTTTATTGCTTTTCAGCAGTACTTGAAGTTTTCCGAAGTATTTCTTTGCTTTCTATTGCTTACGGATTGTTATCCATTCAGTATTTGCTATACCTTTTTTATCGCATTATTTTACCACTTTTTTAGAGAGCATGAGAAGTAGGTTTTTAGTGCTTTCTTTTGCCATGAGAAGTAGGAATAGAGATGCATGATGGGGATTCCATGGTTGGAGCATGTTCAGGAACCCCTCTAGTTTATTTAAAGACCCATTTAGGGAAATTCTGTTTTCTACTTGTGTGTGGTTTGTTTAAAATCCTCTTCTGTGCATAGGGAGGTGCTTTTGATCGTGTGTTTACTTTTGTGCTTGCATAGGTCAGGAGTGGTTAGGCAAACCGCTAAGCAGGACCACCAAGCAAAGACCCGCTTTGATTAGATCTACATGTGTTGTACGTGACGATGATATGATGGGCACGCAGAAAGGGTTTGCAATCAACCCCCGCACAATTCTAGTCCGTGTCAGCTTCACCACACGCGAATCGTGTTTCTTCCTTTATCGAGTCAATAATAAAAGTGGCAAGAGTCCCCTATTATGACTCTCCACGCTTTCTTTTGGGGTTCGAATTCATTTCTTTGATACCCATATTTATTGCTCTTCACACATGATAATTCATATAATGTTGTGATACCTTTCTCAAGAATCAAATGATCGGCTCCTGGTTGACTCCGGTATGCTCGTTACCGTCGCAGGCTATGAGACTTCCTTCTTCTCCTGCATATGCGTGAATCATTTGTTTGTGCATTGGATTTGATTGTGTGCTTCTGCCAAAGCACTTTCTTGCTTCATCCCCTTGCATGCCTTGGTTCTACAACCAAGCCGGGTATAAGATATCATCCCTTAGGACCGCTCGATTATGATAGCTCTCGAGCCTAGACATTAGGATTTTCATCCTTTGTATGTCAACATAGGTATATATTCCCTTACATCCTCAACCTTAAGTACAATCTTTGCATGATAACATTAGGGTAGAACTAGTTAGTCTTCCTTTACATGTTTTCTTGTTCCTTTTTGCATCCTTGCATGTAATAAAACTAAAACTTGTTTTCTTTTCTTTTGAAAATTAAAATACTTAATAATGGTTCAAACTCCTTTTCAAAGTTAAAAGAAACCAACCTCACTTCAAACCTTTTTTGCCTACGGGCCCCTTTTTTGTTTATAACCTTTTCAAAAGGGTGTTCTCTTTCAAATCCGAGCAAATTTCTAAGTATGCGAGCGGTCAAGCATAAGACTTCTTATAGCTGCAACGCCATTCACGAGTTGCGATTATAAGGATGTGGAATCGAACTTCCCATAAAAACAATTGCAACCCACAAAAACATGTGAGCCGAACTATGGTGCTCTGACTTTCCCATTGCACGAGGGAATACATAGGCATCTTGTCACGGGGCTCGATCGAGACAACCTTTGTAAATACTTCCTTCTTTTACCCATGTTTTCTTTATTTTCTTTATTTCACATGCATTATAGTGATTAAGCGATAGATAAATATAACACACCCTTTAGATAGAAGGTAGAAGTGGATACCGTAGAGTACTACAGGCGTGTGGGGTGCTAATGCATTCCCCTCGCATAACAGACTCCCTTACCCAATCTCTTGGTCGTAAGACCATGATTTCTCCCCCTCAGGTTTACTCGATGTTTTCCTTTCCTCTCGCGGGATAAAAAATGTTCGATGGTGACTTCATTGATATTTTATCCGATGATGTTTAACAAGTTGTTTCAGGTATATGGAGGTAGCTTCCGATTACATAATTATCGCTTGATTGTGTGATCGAAAAAATGATTCGAATTATTGTTTTTGATCCCATTTTTTTGCGTTTGATACACAAAATTATATTCCATTGTTCCGGTTTTGTTTTGCATAACTAATCTAGTACAAGTACTTCTTTGCGGATGTGTCGACACACATTCTGTTGACTACTATACATTGGTTAATGTATTTCTGTGCATGTTTTGTTATACAGATATGTCAATACACATTCTATTCTCCGTAGTACATTGGTTAATGTACGTTGTGCATGCGTTTCATTGATTTGGATATGTCCGCTACATATTTTGATCTTGTCTACGCATTGCTTATCAGATTTTCTTTATTGCTTGACAGCAGTTCATGAATTATTCCAAATTATTTGCTATTTGCTACAACTTTCACGTATTGTTATCCGTTCGGTATTTTCTTACCCTTTTACCGTATTCTTTGACTGCTTTTCTAGAGAACATGAGAAGTCGGGTTTTTACCGCTTTCCTTTCCATGAGAAGTAGGAATAGAGATGCATGATGGGGTCTCCGTTTCTGGATCATGTTAGGAACCCTCTGGTTTATTTAAAGACCCGTTTAGGGAAATTCCGCATATAGTGTGCTACTTGTGTTTGGTTTGTTTAAAATCCTACTTGTGTAGTAGGTATTTTGCAGGTGTGTTTACTATTTGTGCTCGCATAATGGTGTGATGGTTAAGAGTGGTTTTATGGCACCATCATTAAGTCCTCATGATAAAGGCACGTGGAAAGGGTTAGCAACAACCCCCACACAGTTCAGTCCGTGTCATCCCAACTCATGTGAATCGTGAAAGCTTCCTTTATCGAGTCATATAATGGTAAAGGTTCCCTATTATGACCCTCCATGCTTTTTATGGAGTTCGCATCATCATGCGCTGATACTCGCACTCATATACTCTTCACACTTGGTAATTAAATATCAAGGCGTGAACCTTATTCCCACAGGTGAAAGCTCCTGGTTGACTCGGATGATTCGCCCTCTTTGGCTATGGTCTTTCACACTGAAAGAAAGCTCCTGGTTGACTCGGGTGACACACCATCCTTGGCTATGGTCTTTCTTTTCTCCCCCTCCCCATGCTTCCATGTATAATTTGTTTGTGCATTGCATTGTTTGTGTGCTTTTGCCAAAGCACTCGTTTGCTTCCTCCCTTTGTATCCCTTAGTTCGTCAACCAAAATGGATATTAGGATAGTTTCTCCTAGGACCGCTCGGTTAAGGTAGATTTCGAGCCCAAACATTAGGATAGTAATCCATGCATGTTAACATAGGTAGATATTTTCTTTTAATCCTTGACTTAGGGCCACCTTTGTATGATAACGTTAAGGACAAAGCTAGATAGTTCCCATTAGATTGTTTTTCTTCCCCTTTTGTATATTAAAACTAAAACATTTTCTTTATCAAATCTCAACACATGTTAATAAACTCAAATCCTTTCGCCAAGGTAAAATCAATCCACCAGCTTCAAACCATTTTGTCTTCGTACCTTTTTCTATGAAAACCTTTTCGATAAGGGTGTTCTTTTCAAATCCAAGTGAATTGCTAAGTGTGCGAGCGACCGAGCATGAGACTTTCGATAAGCTGCAATACCAAGCACGAATTGCAATCTAAGGATGCGAAATGGAATTTCTCATAAAAGATATTGCAACCCACCAAAAGTTTTAAGGAGAACTACGTAGTGCTTTGATCCTTAATTGCACGAATGGGGTACATAGGCACTAAAGGTTTGCAAGCGCGGAAAACACGACTAAAAAACCTTTCTTTTTGTACATAATACTTTGGATTCATTCATTTTGCTTTGGACATTGGTTGTAAATAGATACCCACACCCATTAGATAGAAAATATAAGTGGATACCATAGATTAGTACATGCATGTGGAGTATTCGATGTTTTCCTTTCCTCCCATGGGATAAAAAATGTTCGATGACGATTTCCTTGATATTTTATATGATAATTTTACCAGTAGTTTCAACAAGTAGTATTGATGTGGTCCTGTAATTAATTTGATTATAATAGATTAAGTCCTTATTGAAAAGGCGAAATCACCTTGGTAGATGGTCTGAATTAACTTCGTTAATATTGAATCATAATAAAAATAATTATGTTAATGTTTTTATGAAATGAATGATTGTTCAACTTTGATGATGTTGTTGTTCTGCCTTTTTTCGTTGATACGATATTTTATAGTGTTAGAAGATGTTTGTTGAATGTTGTAGTTCTACTGTATGGTTGTGAATCATTGAATTCTTCTTTGAATTTGAATTGCTTAAATAGTGCTTCCAGAATCTGTCCAATGCTAGTAGCGTGTCTTGGATAATGGAAAAAATTAATTATGACTTTGCTTAGCTTCACGTGACTTGCTTAACTTTACGTGATTTGCTTGCTAAATATTTCTTGGAAGTTGAACCACTCAAGTATTTCTTTTCTTCGCTCAGTGGTTTTACGTTACTGTTGGCAGGTTTTGTCATTTAGAAGATAACGTACATATTGATAATAATCTTCTGTAAGCCTTGTTAGAATATCTTCTCATCAGAACTTCTGTTGGTGCTTCTATCAGAAGTTTACTCTTGCCTACTTCTATCAGAATTTACGTTGTGCTTGCTTCTATCAGAAGTTTACTCTTGCCTGCTTCTATCAGAAGTTACTTCTATTGGAAGTTGCACTGTGCTTGCTTCTATCAGAAGTTGCGTTGTGCTTGCTTCTATCAAAAGTTCTGTCTTCGTTAGAACTTCTAATACTTCATGATCTTCTGTTAGCCTTGTTAACATTTTCTATTCAGAACATATTTTTGGTGCTTCTTATCAGAGGTTGCGCTTTTCTTGCATCCATCAGAAGTTGTATTTTATTCTTTACTTCAGAAGCTTTATTTGGAGCGTGCCGGGTTCTAGAAGTTCTACTCTCATCAGAACTTCTAAGGCTTGTTTCTATCAGCAATTGCTTTGAGCGTGCTTTGATCAGAAGTTCTTTCTCATTTGAACTTCTAAAGTGTGTTTCTATCAGCAGTTTCTTTGAGCGTGCTTTGATCAGAAGTTCTGTCTCATTCGAACTTCTAAAGCGTGTTTCTGTCAATAGTTGCTTTGAGTGTACTTTGTCCAGAAGTTTTGCTCTCATTAGAACTTCTAACTTCACCTTCTGCTCAGCATGATATATTCTCCATTTTGCGATAGAGTCAGAACATCTTCTGAAATGAAACATGTACACGTCAGAGTATCATATTCATTCATACAAAATTTATTATGCTTGTTATCATCAAAACTTTAATATATATTATTAGAAACAAACTTTGCTCTAACAATCTCCCCCTTTTTGATGATGACAAAACTATCTAGATTTTGTTATAAGAAATTTTGTATATGTAAAAAGTATCTCCCCTTGAAATTAATAGTCTCCTCGTGAACTAAATATTGAAAAGAAAAAATTGCAAGGTAGAATTTCCCTGAGTTTTTCTTTTCTTCCAGAGTTTACTTTTTTCAGAGTTTGCATAATTCTTTTCATCCAGAGTTTTCAGAATATTGATTTTCAACACTTGGTCTTTTGAGCTTCCAGATTTTACTTTTCTGTATCACTTAGAAGCAAAAATGTTTGACATTTTGTTCCAGCAACATGTTATAGTGAATCAGTTTAAAATCTCAGTTTTCTCCCCCTTTTTGTCATTATCAAAAATTCATTTTTTTTAAACGTAAAGTGAAACGAAGTTCTGATGACTTTAAAAATATAGTTACTTACGGTTTGTCACAAACCAAAATATTAAAAATTTAAGAGCAAAGCAGTCATCACTCATAAGTAGCGTCTGACACTAGAGGGATTTTTTGAGATTTGAAAGGATTACAACAGTTACAAAGAAATTTCTTGTCAATAGCTAACACGCATGTTAAGTAACCTATCAGAAGTTTCTGAACACGTGTTCAACTTCTGGGTTACAGCGTACAACTGTTTTTACTTTAATGAACTTCTGACCATAATTAGAACTTGAAACGTTTGAAGGTTTCAGAACTTCTAGATATGGTTTCTAACTTAACTTCTCTTCTCACTGCTGAAGAGTTAATTAATTAGAGGTTCATTAAACACAGAACTTATGACTAAATTGTTATTGAACAAAATTTCATTCAGGGAAATTTTCCATACTTAAAATTTTCAAAATAAATTAAAATCTATCTTCAGAAAGTGGGTTTGCGAAAATGTCATCCCATTGATGGTCTTTATCAACAAAGTTTAAATTCAAAATTCCTTTCTGAATATAGTCCCTAACGAAATGATGTTTAATTTCAATATGTTTTGCCTTTGAGTTTAAAATAGGATTTTTAGAAAGGAAAATAACAGAAGTACTGTCACAGAAGATAGGGATCTTACTCTCATACAGATGATAATATTTTAATTGACTCTTCATCTAGAGCATCTGGGTACTACAACCAACAGCTTTAACATATTCTGCTTCTGTTGTTGAGAGTGCTATAGTGGCTTGCTTCTTGTTGTACCATGATATCAATTTGTTGCCCAGAAATTGACAACTTCTAGAAGTACTTTTATGCTCCACTCTATCTCCAGCAAAGTACGCATCGCAAAATCCTACTAAATTGAAACCTTTGGATTTTCTGTAACATAATCCAACATTAGTAGTACCTTTCAGATACCTTAGAATTCTCTTAACAGCAGTTAAGTGAGATTCTCTAGGATCTGATTGGAATCTAGCACATAAACATACATTGAACAGAATATCTGGCCTAGATGCAGTTAGATATAGAAGAGAGCCAATCATACCTCTATAAAGCTTCTAATCTACCTTCTTACTTATCTCATCTTTTCCCAAGATGCATGTGGGATGCATTGGAGTCTTGTCTTCTTTACTTTCTGATAGATAGAATTTCTTCAGAAGTTTTTTCACATACTTTGTTTGATGTATGTAGGTACCTTCTGAGCATTGATTGATTTGAATTTCCAGAAAGAGTTTCAGCTCCCCCATCATGCTCATTTCAAATTCTGCCTGCATAGACTTAGCAAATTCTCTTCCAAGAGAGACATTAGAAGTTCCAAATATAATATCATCAACGTATATCTGACAGATTAAAATGTCATTTTTAAAAGATTTTCTGAATAAGGTTGTGTCCACTTCCCTCTAGTAAAGTCTTTTTCTAAAAGAAAATTACTAAGGCGCTCATACCAAGCTCTGGGAGCTTGTTTTAAACCATAAAGAGATTTTTTCAATTTAAACACATGTTTTGGAAATTTTGAATCTTCAAAACCAGGAGGTTGACAGACATAAACTTCTTCTTCTATATACCCATTTAAAAATGCACTTTTAACATCCATTTGATATAAAGTAATATTGTTTTGCACAACAAAAGAAATTAGTAGTCTAATGGATTCTAACCTGGCAACTGGAGCAAAGGTTTCATTATAATCAATACCTTCTTGATGACTATACCCTTGTGCAACCAGTCGTGCCTTGTTTCTGACAACTTCTCCTTTCTCATTTAGCTTGTTTCTGAACACCCACTTTGTTCCAATGATGTTAAATCCTTTTGGTCTTGGAACTAAATCCCATACGTCATTTCTAAAGAATTGGTTGAGTTCTTCTTCCATAGTTATAATCCAATCATTATCTTTCAGAGCTTCATCTATAGAAGTTGGTTGAATCATGGAGACTATTCCAAATAGTGATTCTTCATTTATTTTAAGGGTGGACCTAGTGCTGATAGGGTCATTTTTCTTTCCTATAATGACATCTTCTGGATGAGCTGAGATAATTCTTGGATATTTTCTGTGGAAAGTTTTTTCAAAGGTTCTGACATTGTTTAGATTTTCTTCAATAGTCAGAATTTCTGGGTGGCACTTCTGTTCCGAGTCTTCAGAAGTTGACATGTGAACTTATGAGTTTTCCTTCTGTGCTATTCCGTCAGAGTTTGGCAATAGAACTTCCGTACCTGCATTATTTTCAACTTGCTTTGGCATTTGCTGGCCAAGCTTATCATCAAATCTTACTTTGATTGATTCCTCCACAATTAGAGTTTCTGTGTTGTACACTCTATAGCCTTTTGAGCATTCAGAGTATCCAAGCAGAATACACTTATGTGCTTTAGAATCAAACTTGTTCAGATGATCTTTTGTGTTAAGAATATAACACGTGCATCCAAATGGATGAAAATATGAAATGTTGGGCTTTTTATTCTTCCATAATTCATAAGGAGTCTTTTCAAGAATAGGTCTAATAGAAACTCTATTCTGAATGTAACACGTTGTGTTCACAGCTTCTGCCCAAAAATGTTTAGCCATATTAGTTTCATTGATCATGGTTCTGGCCATTTCTTGTAAAGTCTTATTCTTTCGTTCTATAACTCCATTCCATTTTGTTGGGGAGTTCTAGGACAAGAGAAATCATGTGAAATGCCATTTTCTTGAAAATATTTTTCAAAAAATTGGTTTTCAAATTCACCACCATGATCACTTCTAACTTTTATGATTTTAAATTCTTTTTCATTTTGAATTTGACTGCAGAAATCAAAGAACACAGAATGTGACTCATCCTTGTGTTTCAAGAATTTTACCCATGTCCATCTGCTTTAGTCATCTACAATGACCAATCCGTACTTCTTGCCTCTGATGGATGCAGTTTTTACTGGTCCAAATAAGTCAATGTGCAGAAGTTCTAATGGCCTGGAGGAAGAGACAACATTTTTTGGTTTAAAAGATTGTTTTGAAAATTTTCCCTTCTAACAGGCTTCACACAGAACTTCTGAGTTGAACTTCAAATTAGGAAGTCCTCTGACCAGATTGAGTTTGTTAATTTGAGAAATTTTTCTCATGCTAACATGTCCCATTCTTCTGTGCCTGACCCATTATTCATCGTGAACGGTCAGAAGGCATTTTACACTTTGGGATTTTAAATCTGAAAGATTAATTTTATAAATGTTGTTCTTTCTCTTTCCAGAAAATAGGAGTGATCCATCCTTCTGACTAACAACTTTACATGACTTTTGATTAAAGATTATGTCATAACCATTGTCACTTAATTAGCTTATGGACAATAAATTATGAGCTAATCCTTATACTAATAAAACATTAGATATGGAAGGGAGGTTAACATTACCAATGGTTCCAAAACCAATAATTTTTCCCTTCTAGTTGCCTCCAAACTTCACGTCTCCTCCAGATTTAAGTTCCATGTTTTGGAACATAAACCTTCTTCCCATCATGTCTAGCTAGCATCCAGAGTCCAGGTGCCAAGGTTGATGTTTCAACGTCACCTTTAAAGATATCTGCAACATAGATTATTCTTTCTTTTGGTACCCATATCCTTCTGGGTCCTTTCTGGTTAGAAGTTCTAAGGTTCTGTTTGAACCTTAGTTTAACATAAAAC
The DNA here is from genome assembly GCA_021764765.1 of Vicia sativa. Classification (NCBI taxonomy): domain Eukaryota; kingdom Viridiplantae; phylum Streptophyta; class Magnoliopsida; order Fabales; family Fabaceae; genus Vicia; species Vicia sativa. The sequence goes on from CM038793.1 coordinate 247,945,669, forward strand.
CTTTCAGAGTGTGATGTGTACTTAATATCATGTGTGTGACCATACTCAAATTGTTTGTACAGTGGTTTATATGTGATTTTCATTTCATCAACATATTTTGGTTTATATATTTCTTTCCCTCTGGGGGATTTATATCATAACCCTTTTCTGTTGTTTCCAGAAACTCCATAGATCATGGAAGCCATCTTGCTTCTGTCTATGCTTTTAGCTAGAAACTTCTGAAAACTGTAGTCATATTCTTTCTAAATATTTTTAGAACTTGAAGCATCTTCTGAGTTGGAAATTTGTTTAGAATTTTGAAAATCAGTTTTGAGTTTATTATTATTTTCTTTAAGCTCATAATTTTTTGCGTTAAGTTGCTCAATTTCAGATACAAGATTCTTTCTGAGTTTCTTGTATTTGATTTTGAGTTGACTATAGGTTTCCAGAAGTTCTGAAAGACTATCTTCTAACTCAATTTTAGTTAGTTCAGAAAATACCTCTTCTGACTCAGAGTGAGAGGCAGAGTCATCTACTGTAGTTGCCATGAACGCAAGGTTTGCATGTTCATCTTCTGAGTCGGTTTCAACTTCAGAGGATTCTGAATCATCCCACGTGGCCATCATTGCTCTTCTCTTTTAAAACCTTTTCTGACATGTCCCAGTTCTTTGCATTTGTAGCATTGGATGCCTTTCTTGCTGAATCTCTTATGTCCAGAAGATTCTCCTTTATCCTCAGATCTTCTGTGGTTCTTGAATTTCTTTTGCCTATATTTCCACATTTTATTTATCCTTCTGGAGATCATGGATAGTTCATCTTCTGACTCTAAATCTTTAGAACTTCCATCTTCTACCTGAAAAGTATTAACGTTAGAATTTTTTGTGGATTTTAATGCAATTGACTTACCTTTCTTCCGGGGTTCAAATTCATCCAGCTCAATCTCATGACTCCTCAGAGCGCTAATGAGTTCTTCTAGAGAGATTGCATTTAGATCCTTTGACACTTTGAAGGCAGTCACCATAGGCGCCCATCTTCTGGGTAAGCTTCTGATGATCTTCTTTACGTGGTCAACATTTGCATAGCCTTTGTCTAACACTCTTAGACCAGCAGTTAGAGTTTGGAACCTTGAGAACATAGCCTCAATTGATTCTCCTTCTTCCATCTTAAATGCCTCGTACTTATGGATCAGCGCTAGAGCTTTAGCCTCGTTAACTAGAGCGTTCCCTTCATGTGACATTCCGAGTGACTCAAAAATGTCATGTGTTGTGTCTTTGTTTGTGATTTTTTCATATTCTACTTTTGATATAGCACTTAACAGAATGTTTCTGGCTTTATGATGATTTTTGTATTCTTCTTTCTGTGCCTTGTCCATAGCTTTTCTTTCAATCTTGTTTCCATCTCCATTTACTGGATGTTTGTAACCATCCAACATCACATCCCAAAGATCAGGATCATATCCTGAGATAAAGCTTTATAGTCTGTCCTTCCAATATGCAAAATCTTCTCCATCGAACATTGGAGCTTTAGTGTTGTTGTTACTTTGATCTATTGCCACTGTGTTCTTCCCTTCTGGATCTTTTCTGACACGGTTAAGTGTTGTGCACCCAGAACCAAGAGCTTTGATGCCAATTGAAGGCTTGGAAAAACACTTAGAAGGGGGGGAGGGGGTTGAATAAGTTTTTCTTACTTTTTAGATATTTTACTCAAACAACAAATAAAATACTCAAGTATTTTTTATCCTGGTTCGTTTGAAACTCAAACTACTCCAGTCCACCCGTCAAGGTGATTTTGACTCTCTCAACGAGGACTTAATCCACTTTAATCAATGATTACAGAGTGCACTACCCAACTGGTGTGACTAACTTCCTTTAAGACTCACTAGTTCTAGCCCTCTCAAGAACACTGACCCAACTGGTCTTCTCAAGGAACAAACTTCACAACTAACCGTTATGACTAACACCTCTAAGACTCAACTAGTCCTAGCCCTCTCAAGAATTCTGACCCAACCTAGTCTTCTCAAGGAACAACAATCAGAATGTTCATTTTGACTGACTGTGTACAATAATGTTTCTAGAAAAGCTATTCTTCACAAAGTGAAGTTTACACAAAATTGAAGCTCAATGAATAGTAAACTAATTTACCATAATAATTCTTTGTACTTGCAACATGAGTTTACTTTGAAATGAATGATTGTTCAACGTTGATGATGTTGTTGTTCTGCCTTTTTTGTTGATACGATATTGTACAGTGTTAGAAGATGTTTGTTGAACGTTGTAGTTCTACTGTATGGTTGTGAATCATTGAATTCTTCTTGGAATTTGAATTCCTTAAATAGTGCTTCTAGAATCTGTCCCTTGCCAGTAGCGTGTCTTGGATAATGGAAAAAAGTAATTATGACTTTGCTTAGCTTCACGTGACTTGCTTAGCTTTACGTGATTTGCTTGCTAAATATTTCTTGGAAGTTGAACCACTCAAGTATTTCTTTTCTTCGCTCAGTAGGTTTACGTTACTGTTGGAAGGTTTTGTATTTTAGAAGATAACATACATATTGATAATAATATTTTGTAAGCCTTGTTAGAATATCTTCTCATCAGAACTTCTGTTGGTGCTTCTATCATAAGTTTACTCTTGTCTGCTTCTATCAGAAGTTACGTTGTGCTTGCTTCTATAAGAAGTTTACTCTTGCCTGCTTCTATCAGAAGTTACGTTGTACTTTCTTCTATCAGAAGTTTACTCTTGCCTGATTCTATCAGAAGTTACCTTTATCAGAAGTTGCATTGTGCTTGCTTCTATTAGAAGTTGCGTTGTGCTTGCTTCTATCAAAAGTTCTGTCTTCGTTAGAACTTCTAATACTTCATGATCTTCTGTTAGCCTTGTTAACATCTTCTATTCAGAACATATTTTTGGTGCTTCTTATCAGAGGTTGCACTTTTCTTGCTTCCATCAGAAGTTGTACTTTATTCTTTACTTCAGAATCTTTCTTTGAAGTGTGTCGGGTTCTAGAAGTTCTACTCTCATCAGAACTTCTAAGGCTTGTTTCTATCAGCAGTTGCTTTGAGCGTGCTTTGATCAGAAGTTCTGTCTCATTCGAACTTCTAAAGCGTGTTTCTATCGGCAGATGCTTTGAGCGTGCTTTGGTCAGAAGTTCTGTCTCATTCGAACTTCTAAAGCGTGTTTCTGTCAGTAGTTGCTTTGAGCGTGCTTTGTCCATAATTTCTTCTCTCATTAGAACTTCTAACTTCATCTTCTGCTCAGCATGATATATTCTCCATTTTACGCTAGAGTCAGAACATCTTCTGAAATGAAACATGTACACGTCAGAGTATCATATGCATTCATACAAAATTTATTATGCTTATTATCATCAAAACTTTAATATATATTATTAGAAACAAATTTTGTTCTAACACACTTATCATGTCTGCTCCATTAAGTATAAATTCCTTCTCAAGGTATTTTCAAGTACATAATCTCTAATCTCTATTTTTATTATGATTATCTTAAATTTAACTGACTTAGGTGTTGGAGTGCCAACCATTAAGGCATACCCATAAGACCACCATACCATAGATTAGGAACAACAATTTAAGCTCAACAACTCTGATTCAAGACACATCATGATTGCAACCTTCGGATCGAGACGCTGCGTCCTTGAATCTCATGCGAAGCTTCACTCCACTGTTGCTTCTCCAATCTCCTCCATTTCTAATTCCATAAGGGAACATTTATTATGTTTGTTTCAAATTAATAAACTCATTATAATAGTTAGTATGTTTAATATAATATTAAGTTAATTTAATTTGGAGACTCTATTAATTAAAAGGATATTATTTTTAAAGTATCTATAGTCAATATTTATCCTTAAATGAGAATATAATAATGCAAATAGACTATTATGTGAGAAGAATGATGATCGTATCTCACGGGTCATAGATATGAGATAGTCTTCATTTAAGTGAATTGTATCACCATGAAAACATTATATAGTATGGTACTTAAGTGTCTTAAGTTATTCTCATAGTGATATGTTGTAAGTTAAAAACCATTTTATTCCCTACATGATGAGTTCATCACTTTAGTATTGCCAAACATTATTTGTAACAAGACGATTAAAAGTTGATTTACTTGGTACTTCACAAGTTATATGGTGGGACATGATTTACCTAGATGGGATTTTGCCATTCCTACATATGTGGAAATTGAGTATGATTGTAAAATGCATGATCATGCTATATATATATATATATATATATATATATATATATATATATATATATATATATATATATATATATATATATACTTGTGTATTAAGGAATTTAATATTGGACTATACAAGGGTGACACAATACTACGTCTTGTATTCTATTTAGATATAAGGGAGAAAAGACAATTATACACACGGTCATTATCCTTGAACTGTTACATCGTATTACATGAAATTCTCGTCATTTGAGAAACAATAATGTATACATAGATAATGCCTGCCTATTATTTTTAATATTAATTATAGTCAAGGTGAAAAAATTGAGGAGATGAAACTATTGAGAAACTTGACTCAAAATGACTTAAGAAGTCAGCACCAAACTTTAATGTTTCCAAGGAAAAGGGAAAAGATCAAAACCCTATTGTTTTAACATGCAATGCAAGAAGTAGAACAAAAAGGAAATCATAAAGAAGATATCTAAGGTATGGGGGTTAGTGTATACAAAGGGAATGTATTAGCACCCTATGTATTTGTAGTACTCTTTAGGAACCTTTGATAATATTTGTTTTTGTTACAATTGTTTGCTTGCTAAATCAGTGTGGAGATGGAATGAAGATATACTTTATTTATATTTTTTGTTTGGAAAGACATATTCTTATACATACATACCAATTTAGGATCGACCAAGGGTTGACCAGACAAACCCTCTTCTAAGCAATCAATCCAAACTAGGGTGATGCTCCTCTCAAGTCAAAATGGATTTCCAATGCTCCAAGTGGTCATCATACCTCATCATATATCTCAAGGGATTACCATATCAAGTTTCAAGCCTTACAAGTCAAGATTTCTCATCCAATGGCTCAAATAGTTGAAAATCAATTGTATTGGACAAAAAGTCAATCGTGGTCCACATACAGTCAAACTTCATAATTTTTTATCAATATGAATATTTTGAATTAATATTCATAATTTGATCAAGGGTTAATCATGATTCTTCAAGAAAAGTCCAAATTTGATCAAAAGTCAAAGTTGCTAAACTAGGGTTCTTCAGAGAAAAGTCAACAGAACTTTGACCAGGCATAACTTTCACATGATTTATCATAAAGTTTTCTACAAAAGCTCATTTTGAAGAGAATTCAATTCTCTAAAAATTCATGTCTCACAAGCTTGGGCTGGAAATGTTTCATTTGGAAATAATCGATCAAAACATTACAGGTCCTTTTAAAAAGTCAACAAAAAGTCATCTTTTTCCAAAGAAGTGTTCATGAGCATGGAAACTTAAATGAAGGTGAAACCAAAAGGGCTGTTTATAAGACATCTTGAGATTTCTAAAAAGTCCAAGAACACCCAAAAAATGTTAAAAATTGAGCAAGATACAAATTGCGCAAGTTGAGCATTTTTGAGGAGGTGCATGAAAGAAAATACCTAGCAAAAGCAAATATTTTTCAAATGGGCTTGAGATTTTATGGTCCAAACTTGATTATAATATTATCCATGGTCTCTACACTCCTTTCCACGACTACATTTCAATTTATTTAATTTATTTTGGATTTAAAGCATTTAAATTCAATTTTAATGAAATAAAATACAAGGATGATGGATAAAACATGTTGGGCTTATTTTCCAAGCATTTGGAGGAACAAAGAAGCCCATGCTACCTGTCAAATTCGTGCAAGACTTGATAGGCAAGATTAGAGACCAAAAAAGGCAATATTTGGTCTTTATTTTAAAGGAATTATATCTTAATCAATGTAAGATATTTTCTCTTTTTGTTGACCTAATTCTACTCTCTTATAAATACTTCACAAGATCAGAAGTCAAGGATGAAAAAAAAACACAAAACCTAGCCTCCAAGAACCAAAATCTCATTCCAAAATTTCCACACAAAGTTGCATTTTCGAATTTCCACTTGCAGCCTTTTTCAAGGCCTTCCAGCCACTCATTCTTGTTCTAGAGGTAAGAAAAGGTAAGACTGGATCGTTTTCCATGGACCATACACGTTGAAACACCTTCATATACATTCATCCGTTTACATATACTATCAAATTCGTATTTTTATTTATGTTGCATTTTGATAAGAACTAACACTACTAATGCTTTCCTGAGATGTTATGAAGCAGTTTAGAGTGGTCGCTTGAAGCTTTCCATGGCCAGAACTCGATCTGCCACTGTTAGGGCTTCAAACTCATGAAGCTTCGGATCCAGGAGTGGAAGCAATTTTAGATTGAAATAATATCACCATTGAATTCGCAGCATCCTAAACATGTGATCTGAGTTTTTATTTTTCTTTAAATGATGCGTTTTGCAGGTTTTGGAAGAATTGCACATACGGAGAAGATGACCGGAGCTTTGCTCCGGTGCCTCTGACTTAGGGCAGAACACATGTGTTTATGCTTTCCCTTTGTTACACAGATGTATCACCGTCCCAGCGGTTAACCTTACGCGCGCTATGTCACTTTCCTCTCTAAGGGTGTGAGTTTTAACCCCACCTTTTGCTGTTTTGTTTAATATTTCTAATTGATACAAGTTTTCAGGGTTTCCAGAAGGAACGCCTCCATAAGCTCCATCTTCTGGATATCCGCAGCACCAGAAGCTCCAGCTTCTGGGTCTCCCCAGAACTAGAAGCTCCATCTTCTGGGTCTCCCCAGCGCCAGAATCCTCCAAAAGCTCCAGCTTCTGGATGGCCCCAGATGAGAAGTCCCCAGAAGCTCCAGCTTTTGGGTTTCCCAGATCTAGAATCTCTAAAAGCTCCACACGGACCTTTTCCAGCTAGACACCCGAAGCTCCGACACGGACGCCCCATCAGAATCTCCGAAGCCCCACTGGACCCTTCCATGAAGCTCCAGCTTCTAGACACGCTCAGCAGGATTTCCACCAGAGACTCTAGTTTACGGATGCCTCTGCTCCACTCACGTAAGGCCCACGAGGCGCTTCTTCCGAGCTCTTTTTACTCTTTTTTACTTTTTTATTTATTTTCTGCTTCCCCTCTTAATTAATTAATTAATTAAATTACTAATTAGGTTAATTAATTAGGTTAATTAGATAATTTCACAAATAACTTTTTCATGCTTTTTTTAATTAACTTAATTAGTTTCATTTAGGTTAATATTCATTAATTTTTCTTAATTAATTAAAATCAATTAGAATTAGGTTTTTTCTCACATAAACTCTAATTTTCAAAAAAATATTAGGATTCAGTTTTTAACTTAGATCATTTTTTCTGCTATTTATTTTCTTGCATTTTAAATTCTAGAAAGGAAGTATAGGTTGCAAGTTTATTTTCATGTAATAGCGTAGGATTTTATTTTCCGCATTTACTTCCCGCACCTCCTATTATGTATCTTCCCCAAAGCCATGTAATAGCGTAGGACCTTTACATTTCCGCAATTTACTTTCTACACTTATTAATTGCTAGTAATTAAGCGTGTATGTCAAGATTAACTTAATCAATCTAGACCACTAATCACAAGATAAATATCTGAAAATAACACACTTTTTCACACATGGACCTACCTTAGGGTATCCTTTCTCGTTGCCTTACGAAACAATGGTCAAGTACCTCGAACGTGGGGATATCTTAGCATATTTGCCTACAATGACCATTCGATGTCCCTTCGAATGTCCCTTTACATCCAACGAATAAGATTACCTATCAATCAATGATACAGATACTCTTATTCTAAAGGAAAGCAAAATAACACGGAAACGACCGTTCTGAGTAGGTAAATAAGTCTCTTTTGCTTGCTCAATCAAAACATTTTTCACACCTCACACTTTCTCAAAATATATTTCAAAACACTTTGTATACATTCCAGCGTGAATAATTACAAAGTCCCTTTTTTCCAAACAAAACATTTCCAAACACTTCGTATACATTCCAGCGTGAATCATTACGAAGCCAAAGCGAAATGCCTTTTCAAAACATCTTTTCAGACACACACTAAAACAATTTAAAGTAAGCTAAAGCAATTAAGAGCCCGTAGATAACTACGGATGGAAAGGGTGCTAACACCTTCCCTTTTCATAACCACCTCCCTTACTCAGAATCTAACGAAGGTCTTTTCCTGTTCTTTTCACCTTCCCTTAATTGGATAAAAGAAAAGTCGATGGCGACTCTTGCTTGCCGCAACATTTGCGATCAAACGCAAAACAAACAAGTCATTTCTTCCACCGTATTACAGAACTGGCGACTCTGCTGGGGATAATAAAGAGAGGTTACCTTAGGGTATGCTTTACTTTTAAGGGTTGCTTGGGTATTATACTTGTGGGGGATCCTACACCCGGATCCAGGTTTCCTTAGGTAAGTAGCAATAAATCGTTGCGACCGTTAGGCGTATACCGAAATGGTCAACATGATGGCTACGTTAGTGCGACACTTTGGATGTTCCGATGCTCCTCATGTTCAGTTGAGGAAAGTATTTGGAATCTGCGTGGTGTCATAAACACTAACTCAACTTTTAGAACCCTAATTGACCCATCTTGGCCATTAGAAGGTAGTGAGATGGCCGACTTCGGTGTAGACTGAGGTTGGTTGATACTCGATGCTACGCTCATTAAGATTCGACTTTCAGGATGTTTTGGTCGACCACTAGGTAGTCGTATTAAAATTAAGCCTACGAGAAAGATCAATGATATGAGATTCCTAAAACCCGATTACTATTATAGGACAGGTTGAACCCACCTAAACTTTGGTAGGATAGACACCCATACCTCATGCAAGCCTTAAACCTAGGGCTATTGTGTGCAATGCTTGTGATTGCTACTTGTCTTAAACATGACATCATAACATCATAACATCATATCATTTCTAACAATTTCAAGGATCTAGGTATTTATCTTTGCTCTGTTTTGTAGGAATTATGGCTTCTAGGAAGACTGTTCGAATCAACTTCATGGGTATACCTTCTCAACTCAAAGAATTGGTTTCAGAAATTCCCGATCATGCTCAGTTCGTTAAAAGACATGGTTATCTGCTTGACTTGGTTATCTTCGGTTTCGAAGAAGATATGATGCACGTCGTATTCCAGTTCTTCAATTCGAAATATCATTGTTTTACATTCCCAGATTATTAGTTGGTACCTACATTGGAAGAGTTCTCTAAGCTACTTGGGATACCTATCCTTGATCAGACACCATTCACCGGTTCAGAAAGAGCTCCGAAATATGAAGACATCGCATCAACATTACATCTAAAGCGATCAGACATTGAAGCTAATTGGGAAACAAGAAGCGGAGTTAAGGGTTTGCTTTTTAAGCTTCTGATAAAGAAGGCTCGAGAATTCCTAAAGGCTATGAGTTTCCATCAAGATATTCCTTACTCGTAATCCATCAAGATATTCCTTACTCGTAATCCTGTGCCTACCTTACTTGGGGACATCCTACATTCTCTCCACACTCGTACTATCAAAAGACAAGGAACTTTAATGTGTTGCATACCGTTTCTTTCTAGGTGGTTTATTTCGCACCTTCCTCAATCAGTAATGAAGAACGAGCAAAGATTGAAGTGGTCTCAAAGGATGATGTCACTCTCTCATTCAGATATCCGTTGGTGTCTTTTTCCTCAAAAGGACTTCACTTTCATTGAGCGTTGTGGAGAATTCCTTAATGTACCACTCCTTGGTATAAAGGGAGGTATCACTTAAAACCCTTCGCTAGCTCTACGTCAGTTTGGTTATGCTCGAAGAGATAGTCCTCATGATATGCTTCTCCAAGACATTGTGTTTGACTACAACAATGATCTCCAGAACTACCGTCAAAGTTTTGTGCACGCTTGGGGCATGGTAAAGAAGACTGATACCAAGACCTTGGGGCACAAAAATTCCATTCCTTGGGAACCTTACCTCAAATGGGTGCGAGCGCGAGCTCAAAACCTCATGATGCCGTTTACAACTATTCTACCAGTGATTATGGAACCTGTTGCTATAGGTGACGAACCCTATACCATTCCCCATCCAGACATGCCTAGTGATTTCGAAGACTTGAAGAGATCCTAGATTCAGCTTAAAGAAGAAAGGGATACGTTCTAAGCTCAGTGCTATGCAAGCGAGAAGAAAGTATTAGAGTTGACAAAGCTACTTCACGAGGAGAGAAGCATCAATACCTACTTCAACATAAAAAGGAAGCGCCCATGGGAGACTTAAAGCTCTAAGAATTTATTTTTGTTAAAATAATAAAAAAATTTGTTCATGCTTGTTTAATGAATTTAAATTCCTAAAGGGTCCTTGAAAACATTGCATTGCATAACATCGCATATCATAGCATAACATCTCATAACAGGTACATCGAAGACCAGTTTTCTTATCCTCTCGTTGTTTATTTCAAAGAAATGGCTCTTGAATAGACAGTCAAAGATCTCCAGGCTCAGAATTCTCAATTCCAGGAGATGTTTACCAACTTGGTCCAAGGTCAGAAGGACCTGAAAGAGCTCATCACTAAGAATCATCTTGAAGACAACAAGGATGGCCGATTTGAACAAATGCAAGTTGAGATAGCAGAGATGAGAATCCAGATGATGGGTCAGATGGCTCTTATCCAAAACTTAGCCCGGGGGCAGGAAGAATTGAGAGTCTTCATCAACGAGCTTCTCAAGTTTGAAGACAACCGAATGGGACGAACCATTAGAGTTAGGGATCCAAGCGTCAACCAACCTCTAATGAGACAAAATATGACTTGTTCACAAGAAAGAGTCAAGTTCACATTGCTTCGCCAACAACAACAAGGTAATTAGCATAAGCAAGATACATCCAGAAGACAATTTGCCAAAATCAACATTCCGTTGTCTCAAGCATTGCAACACATGTTGAAAGAAGAACTCATTGCTTTGAATAATCCTCCTCAGCATGTCAACACTTCCTCTCCAAAGTACAATCCTAACGTAAGGTGTGCATACCACTCCAACAACCCAGGACACGACACCGACAACTGTTGGGCCTTGAAGAACAAGATCCAGGATCTGATTGACGAAAGAGTTCCCAACCTCACGCAAGATGGTCAGATTGAGTTCTTCTACCATCCATCAAATATCGAAACGGCAAGGCGTGCAATCTAAAGTGACGAGTTTGGGTGGAGAAGCTTTCCTTCATTTGGATTTTTAGTTGTAATTTCTTTTGCTTACTTGAATGTTTATCCTTATGTCAAACTTTGATTTTTCACATTAATGCATTGCGCGTGTTTGCCTTGAAATAATCCATTCATTTCACTATATTTAAATTGTGTTTCTTACTGTTTGATATTCAACTCTTGTTAAAGCGATAAGCCTTTAGAGGGAGGATGACGAAGATTATACCATAACTTCTTACATTATGCTTTCGAATAGATTGTGCTGACGATGTACAAGCCTTGTTTCAATTCCTATACAGTGGAGATATAAGGAAGTTAATCCCTAGTCAACCCCTTTGAGCCTAAGAAGTAAAAGTTTTCTTTCTTTACACAAATTAAAACCCTTAATCATAACCTGGGGCAGGGTAGTTTCTCAGTTAATATGCATTCAATCACGATGAGTAATGTCGAAGATATCCTTCTAAGTCAAAATCTGGTGATGGTTCCATGTGATCATAAGTCAGGCAGTCAATATCTATCAAAAGAAAAGCTCGCTAAGTCAAAAACCTATTGTAATACGGTGAACTGACTTCGTAGGATTTTTGTATCCAAATGTGCGGATAGCAAGAGTCGCCACCGACTTTTATTTTTATCCAATTAAGGGAAGGTAAAAGTAACAGAAAAAGACCTTCGTTAGATTCTGAGTTCGGGGAGAATGGTTATGAAAAGGGAAGGTATTAGCACCCCTTTCCATCCGTAGTTATCTACGGGCTCTTAGTTGCTCTAGATCACTTTTTTTAAAATTGCTTTCTGTGTGTTTGACAAAAAATGTTTTGAAAAAAGGCATTTCGCTTTGACTTTGTAATGACTCATGTAGGAGTGTATGCAAAGTGTTCGGAAATGTTTGTTTTGAAAAGAATTTGAACTTTGAAAAAGGTGTGTGGTGTGAAAAGCATTTGATAGAGCAAGCAACTAAAAGACTTATTTACCCACTCAGAATTGGTCGTTTTGTTATACTTCTACACTCCATTAGAATAGCGCTAGCCATACCATTAGTTAGTAGGTAGCTCCATTCGTTGGATGCAAGCGGGACATTCGAAGGGACATCGGATGGTCATAGAAGGCAACTTGTAGGAAGTATCCTAGCACATTCGAAGGGACTATCATCATTTTTTCGTAGGCGACAATCGAGGGTCAAGATCATGTATTCGGAGGCGACATCGTGAGTCTTATGATCTTTGTATCGAAGGGACTATGATGATTTGTTTGAAGGCAACGGTGCTAGAATACCTCTACGTTCGAGGGACATGACCATTGTGAATTCGTAAGGCAACGAGAGAGAATTACCCTAAGGGGTGCGTGTGTGAAAGAAGTGTGTTGATTTCAGAATATGTTATCTTGAAATTAGAGTGAGCTATGTTCAATTTTAGTCTTGCCATACACGCCTAATTACTAGCAATTGATAGGGTGCGGAAATTAAAATGCGGAATGTAAAGTGCGGAAAGGTAAATGTCCTACGCTATTACAAGGCTTTGGGGCAGATACATAATTTAAAATGCGGAAAATAAAAGTCCTAAATTAAACTATTACATCCCATGAGCAATTACATTATTGGAAAAAAATAGAATGATAAAATGATAAAGAGAAAATCGTCTGAATCGGATCAACCTGTACAAAAGGAAGAAATCGGAAAATGCAATATGAATCGAACAAGAGAAAAAATGTTAGAAAAATGCAAATTTTAATATGAGAAAATTACTACATGCTGGAAATAAGATAAATATACTAAAATAATTTTTTGGGATTTTTTAAATGCATTTTAGTAATTAAAAACTAATTTACAATGATTTAAATGCAAAATTATAAATAAAAATAAATATGCATGCAAAAATATGTTTTTTAATTTATTAAATTAAATAAAGTTTTTCTGAAAATAAATGCAAAAAGAAAATATTTTTTTGATAATTTTTTAATGTATAAATAAAATGTGGAAATTAATTAAAATGTATGGAAAATATTAAATATAATAAAAAATAGAAAAATAAGAAAATAGTGCAAGTTTGGAAAAAAGAATGAAAACCGGTGCTAGCAGGATTCGAACTGGGGACATGAGAGAGCATCCCACAATAGTGAATGCCTTAACCAACTGAGCCACGTTGCATCTGATGTTTGAAAACGAAGTAAGTGGAATACAAGCACGCGTCACCCTCCGATTGCCTCGTTTCCGCGCCAAGATCTTCATCTTCAACCTTTTGAATTTTTGAAAACATAGCGTCGGCCTCAGTGCGACGCTATAACCCCTGCAATTTCCAAAATCTCATACACATAATATAAATTTGTTGTGAGTACATGAATCGATTGCAAATTGGATTCTAAACACAATGGTGGTGGTCTCATGTTCCAATTTTACGTATTCTGTGAGTTCCCAATTCGTGCAAGGAAACCCTAGCTATGGTAAACATCGATTCTGGCCATGAAAACTCAATCAAATTATGCAGAAAGTTTGCAAACTTCCATCTAAACACAAAACAAACCACGAAACATGTTAAAAATGCATGAGAATTAGAAATCGATTTTGGGAAAAGGAAGAACGAATCGAAACTGGAATTCCTTGATTCTTGATGGTTTTGCAACTTGTAAAGGTCTGAATTGACTCTAAACAATCCAAGGAACACGATGGGATGCTCAAAATCGATTAAAATCCACTGGAACCAAGGTTGCGGATTGCTTGAAGGTCACGGATTTTTGGCTTTTAGGTTAGGGTTCTTGGAGCAATTTTTCCGTCTCCTTGTGATTGGTATGCATCAGGTATATATGCTGGATGGATTTGGCATTGTTTTTGGAAAGATTTGATCAATAATCAATGGAAATCAATTTTGATTTTTTCATGAAATCAAAATTTCAAACTTTGGTCCAATTTCAATCTAATCTTCCCATATTTGATCCAATTTCGAAATTGCTGGCATTTATGGGTTAATTGGATCTCAAGCAAGCAATAAAAATCAATCTTTCAATTAATTTGGATTTCATACTTTATTTTTCAAATTAATTTGTATTTAAATGAATAAATTCCAAATTAAATAGGAAAATAAAATAGAAAATCGTGGCATTGGGCTTGGTCATTCCTAATGGCATGAGGAATAAGTTTGGATGAAGAAAAAGTAGGCCCATTTGCAAAGATTTGATTTTTGAAGTATCTCCTTTGTGCATTCTTTCAAAATTGCCCAACTTGTGAATGGTGTATCTTGCTCAATTTTCCACATTTTTGAGTGTTCTTGGACTTTTTGGAAAGCTCTAAGAGTCCTCTAAACAATGTCTTTGGTCTCATCTCAATTGGAGTTACCATGCTCAATATATCTTCAAAATAAAAAGTTGACTTTTTGTTGACTTTGAAAATGACCTGTAATGTTTTGAGCTATACCTCTCAAATGAAGCATTTTTTGGACATTCTTGTGAGACATGAAGTTGTAGAGAATTGAATTTCCTTCAAAATGAGCTTTGGTGGGAAAATTTCTGAGAAAGTTATGATCAGTCAAAGTTCAGTTGACTTTTCACCTAGAAACCCTAATTTAGAAAGTTTGACTTTTGAGCAAATCTTGAGTTTTCTTGATGAATCATGATCAAACCTTGATCAAATGATGAATGTAACTTCAAAATGAGGATGTTGACCAAAAATCAGAAGTTTTGACTGTATGTTTGACCACAGTTGACTTTTTGTCCAATACACCCGATTTTCAACCATCTGAGCAATTGCCTGAGGAAACTTGACTTGTGAGGCTTGAAACTTGACATGGAGAATCTTTGAAGCATATGAGGAGGCATGAAGACCATTGGAGATGTTGGAAATCCATCTTGACTTGAGAGATACCAAACCCTAGTTTGGGTTGATTGTCTAGGAGAGAGTTTGTCTGATCAACTCTAGAGGAATCCTTGAGTATAGATGTATGAAATCTTTTGAGAAGATGGAGGGCAAATTTTGGGGTATGACAGCTGCCCCTGTTCAATCTTCTTGTACTGGAAGGTTAGATTGACATGCTTGTCTTTCGTGACCTGAAGGTAGAAGATGATTGAACACTCGAGTACACCTGAAAATTTGCACTCGCTATTGGCTGATGATGCGGGAATGGGCTTACAGATGCCATTTGGAGAAGTTGGAGACTTCGCTAGGGAACGAGTCGTACGTTAGACTCGAGGTTGTTAATAGGAGAGCTGACGGAGATGGGCTTAAGATGCCATCTGGAAAGGTCGATGTTGGGGAGTGAGTCGTATGTTAGACTCTGTAGATGTTCCTGGAACGGAGAGGAGATGGGCTTAAGATGCCATCCGAGGGGAGTCGTACGTTAGACTTCGTGTTCACTTTGAATGAGGTTATTGGTTTGTATTGATTTTTAACCATATATGCAGCATTCTGAAAGTGAAGAGATGTTGACAAATGGTCGGAGATGGGCTTAAGATGCCATCCAAGGCAACTGAGTCGTACGCTAGACTCTATAGTCGCTGTCAGAATAGATCTTCGTGTCGATTACTCTGAGGGAGATTGTAGTTGGCAAAAATGTGGATAGCTTCCCTGTTGTGCATCGGGTGTTGATCCATTGCCTGTTATCGGAGGATAACCAGGGGCGGTCTTTCGGATAGTTTTCCCGTCGGTTCGGGGCTTAATCTTGGACCAGTCGTCGGAGGACAACCAAAGGGCGGTCTTTCAGATAGTTTTCCCGGTTCGGGCTTAATCTCGGACCTGCTTGCGCCAAGGATCACACTGCTTTGGAAAAACAAGAGGAACTTTGATAGAAAATTGGTTAGTTTTATGCAAAGTATGATGCATGACAGTGTATATGAATGACTTATGCATGAATTATGACTTTATGAGAAATGTATGAATGATTGACGTTGTGATATTTCAAAACATATCCATCTTGAAGAAGATGCAGATGTTCAGTTTGAAGATTTCTGACTCCTACTTGGGGAATTGAGTAGGTGGAAGTCCCTGCTTTTGAAGGAGAAGAAAGATACCCTGGATTCCTCCGATGCACTATCTGACCAAGTCTTGGGCCTAGATATTGTTGAGGAAGGTAGAGATTGAGAAACTCGTTGTTGAAGATCTCATATATAGACCCTACTGAAGAGAATCTGGGAGGCGATCCGTTGGGGACCTTGTATGTAGATCTTGCTGAGGAAATTTTGGAGGCGCTCTACTGGGGATTCCGAGTGTAGATCTCGCTGGAGAATATGATGGTCGTTGAGAGACCGGGTTAGGAGAGTCTGGAGCCCGTTGTAATCTCTGGCTGGGGAATAAAAGGTGTATGTTTCCTCCGATGCACTATCTGACCAAGTTTCGAGTCTGGATACCGCTGCCGGGGAGAAGGGGGAGGATTGAGAAATGTCTGCTGGAGATGAATACCTTGACTGGGGATGAGGTGTTACTGCTTGGAGACTGATGTAACATTGCTCGGTTGAGTGGAATTACTGCTCGGGGACTAACGTACATTCTGCTGGGGAAGGTGTGTTGTGAGTGACACCTTTGTGGGGATCATGCTCTGTAGGGGAATGCATTGGTGACTTTCGTCGTCATCTCAATTCCTAGAGCCTGTAGTAACTACTTTTGCATGTTCACTTTTCGTATGTTTGCAAAGAGATTTTTATTGTCAAATGCGCATAATCATTCAAAGCAAACGTTGGACTTATTGCAAACGACAACAACAAGAAATTGTAAAGAGAGAGAAGCTTGCGTTTATTTGAAATGTGGCGTATGGCCAAGTAGTTTGTACACAAGAAAGGTAAAAAGCTATGCGGAAACAATCTCGTTAAGTTCCAACTATGCTAGTACTCATATATTTTAACTATCTCATCTCCTTGCTGTCAGTAGAAAGTGAGTAGACTGATCTTCGCCATTTGAATCTTGAATGCTGATAGTAGTCTGGAAGCAGGTGATCTGGAAGAGACATAGTCGTACGCTTGAATCCCTAACTTTTGCCTAGACCGCCCTTTCGGGTTTTCACCACCGATACCTTTTTGCCCAAGCCGCCTTTTCGGTTTTCGACTTGCCGGTGTACATGTTTTGTATATATCCTTTACTTTTGCCCGAACCTTTGGTTCGCCAGATGCCCTTATTTTTTAGGTCCTAGCCTCTTTAGGTATGACCACTGGAAGTGGCTTGACTACTGCAGTTAGACTCTGGCTTGCTCTGCTTCCGAGTGAATCTGTCCTAGATGGATGAGATCTCTTCCCAATCATTAATCTGGACCGAGGTCTCGAACCCACCTCTGAGAACTCGACGACCTCATGGTCTAACCTGGTGTCATGCCATCATGTAATGTCTTATTAATCGCTTACCTGCTCATTTTAGGCCGATATGGAGAAGAATTGTGATGCTTGATCTTGAACTGCGTGCAGAGTTCGGTGATCATCTTGTTGTTGAGATTAGAGCCGTTATCTGTGATAATCCTTTCAGGAGTGCCATACCGACAGATAAGATTATGCTTGATGAATCGAGCCACAACATTCTTGGTAACAGATGCGAACGAGGCTGCTTCTACCCACTTGGTGAAATAGTCAATTGCCACAAGGATGAAACGATGTCCATTGGAAGTTGTGGGCTTGATTTCTCCAATCATGTCAATGCCCCACATTGCAAAAGGCCAAGGAGAAGTTAAAACATTCAGAGGTACTGGAGGTACGTGTACTTTGTCGGCATAACCGCACTTGTGACAAGATCGAGCATAGCGGTGACAATCGCTTCCATGGTGGACCAATAGTAACCGTTCTCAAAATCTTCTTAGCCATGGTGTGTCCAGGAGTGGGTACCAAATTCCTTCGTGTAACTCTTCCATGATACGTATTGTCTCGTCTACACAATGAGTAAGCACAAGTCGTGGTTGCGCTTGTATAAGATGCCGCTTTGAGAAAGAATTTGGATGCGAATCTTCTCATGAACTTCTTATCATTGATGATGCCCTCGGGATATTCCCGAGTCTCAAGATACCTCTTCACGTCGTAGTACCAAGGTTTCTCTTCTCGTCAAGCTCATAACAATACGTTCGTCGAACTTCTCAATGATGATCCGGGAGCCTCGTTGTCCCATCTAACCTTGAACATAGACGACATAGTAGCCAATGCGTCTCGCAACCGATTCTCTTCTCGTGGAATATGATTGAAAGTAATCTCTTCAAGTAGGAATCAAACTCGTAACATGCTCGATACGGAATGAGATTCGGATGCTTCGTATCCCACTCGCCTTTATCCGATCGATCACTAAAGTCGAGTCTCCATACACTTGTAAGAACTTGATTCTTAAGTCAATAGCAGCTTTGATACCCATGATGCATGCTTCGTACTCGGCCATGTAGGGGATGTAATGATGGCGCCGATGCCATTGCCAAGTGCATTTGAGGCTCCATCAAAGACCATAGTCCATCGGGATCCTTGTTCAGGTCCTTCGTCCCCGGTTCTTCACAATCTGACTAGTAAAACATCTTCATCTGAAATTGAACCGCATAGATCGATAGTCATCTACGGCTTGATGAGCCAAATGATCGGCTACCACACTTCCTTTGATCGCCTTCTGAGAAGTGTACTGGATGTCATATTCGGTCAAGATCATTTGCCATCTTGCTATTCTTCCGGAGAGAGCTGGTTTCTCAAAGATGTATTTTATCGGATCCATCTTGGAAATCAATAAGGTAGTGTGAGTCAACATATATTGTCTTAGCCGGCGAGCAGACCAAGCCAAAGCGTTGCAAGTTTTCTCGAGTTGTGAGTATCTTGTTTCACAGCCGATAAACTTTTTGCTAAGGTAGTATATTGCATGCTCTTTTCGACCAGACTCGTCATGTTGCCCCAACACACACCCCATTGAGTTCTCTAATACTGTCAAGTACATGATGAGAGGTCTTCCTTCGGCGGCATCGGATAGGAGGATTCTGTAGGTACTCCTTGATTTTGTCAAAAGAAATCGCAATCGCTGCTCCATTCCACTACTTGATCTTTCTTAAGTAATTTGAAGATTGGCTCACAAGTAGCGTGTGCAATGAATCGCAATGTAGTTCAATCGGCCCAAGAAACCTCCGACTTCCTTCTCGGGAGCGGCATCTCTTGAATAGCTTTAACTTTGGCGGGATCAACTTCAATACCTTTTCCATCGACAACAAACCCTAGGAGTTTTCGGATCCGACTCCAAAGGTGCACTTGTTGGGATTAAGTCTCATCCGTACTTCTTCAATCATCAAATAGTTTCGCAAATGATCAAGATGTTCTTCTTCCGTGATCGAGCTATCATGTCGCCGACGAGACCTCTATCTCGTGATGAATCATGTCATGAAACAATGTCACCATAGCACGATAAGTGGCGCTGCTTCATCAAACGCATAACCTTGTAGCGAAAGTACCCCATGTGTAACAAAAGTAGTCTTTCCATGTCTTGGAGCCATTTTGATCTGATTGTAACCGGAGAAACCATCCATGAAGGAGAAAACCTTATGCTGAGCGGTGTTATCAACCAGAACATCAATATGAGGAAGTGGGAAATCATCTTTCGGACTTGACTTGTTCAGATCTCTGTAATCCACACACATTCGTACCTTACCATCCTTCTTAGGCACGGGTACCACATTAGCAACCCACTGTGGATAAGAAGTAACGGCTAAGAAACCTGCATTAAACTGTTTCATAACTTCGGCTTTGATTTTCTCAGACATCTCAGGACACATGCGACGAACCTTCTGTTTCACTGGGAGAGAACCTTCTTTTGTCGGCAATCGGTGTACCACGATATCAATGTCTAAACCCGGCATGTCTTCGTATGACCAAGCAAAAACCTCAACATAGTCTCGTAGCATCCGAATCAACCTTTCTTTAACACTGTTCCCAAGACCCGCTCCAATCTTGATCTCTTTTCTGTCTTCGTCAGTACCCAAATTCACAACCTCAACTCGCTCTTCGTGGTCAGATAACTCGCTTCTTCTTGCTGTAGCCGCAAGTTCTCCGGCACTTCACAATCTTCCTCACTTTCGTCTTTGGCTTGGTAGATCGGATTATCGAAGTCATATTTAGTACTAGCATAGTGTTATTAACGAGATTCGAGTGATTCGCAGTGTATCACGGGTGTGTGTAAGAACACATAGCTTTTGAAGGGTGATAAAGTAAAAGAAAGAAAACAAACAATTGAATGCAAAAGTCCAACGAATTTATTGAATGAAAGTACGCAAACGATGATAATAACCCTAAACGAGCCATGATGCCCCGGCAAGGCACAGCTTTCAAAGTTTATTGTTCAAAACATAAAGAAATACGAAAAGCAAAACAAAACAAGAGCAATTACTCCCGACTAAAGGAGATTGGTATGACGTCTTCGCCTTCCAATTGCCGAGCCCATGATCCGAGTTGGGAAGATCCACTTGTCGATGTCGAAGTCGCGTCGCCGTCTTCTATAGCATGGATTCCACTCGGCGATGCGGAAAGGAAGTTGGCGGCACGTCGCGGCGTATCATCTTCGACCTTGATGGTGAAGCCTAAACCGGTCTTGTCGATTTGAAAGGAAGATCGTGAGCTGTCCCAAATAGCACTACCTTCTTCAACAGCAGCTTGAGCATCTTTCAATGAGGCCATTCTAGGCGGAGCTTTGTAACTTCAGAGGACGGAGAGTCAACAGCACGACTGGGTATTGTTTCAAAATCTTGACAGGAGTCTCAAGAATTCACCCTCCATCTCGAGATAGCGGAATGATGTAGATGATGACCATATATTCTTCTTCACCACATACCGTAACAACCTTCCCTTTCACCGGTATTTCACCGATGTAAGGTAGAGGTAATACCCCATGTATCCAAGGGCGCCCAAGTAGGCAAGAGTAGGTGGACGGATGTCCATGACAAAGAAAGTGGAGTCAAAAGACTGGAACCGACTTTAACAGTGAGTGAGTTCCAAGTGTGCGCTTAGAACCATCAAAAGCCCTCACAATAATGTCACCGGTCTCGTAACCAACCCTTCGACATCAAGCCGATCAAAAGCGTCTTTGTAAGATATTCGTAGAACCGTGTCAACCAAAACATGAGACAGTAGTACCTTGCATTCAACAGAGATGTGCAAGGCTTTGTTATGTTTCTTTCCTAAGGAGTCTAATCAAGATCGAGAAGCCTAGGCCGTTGTTGGCAGCCAGGCTAGCAATACAAACTTCGAATTGATCAGTAGTAGTGTCTTGCGGCACATGAGCATTCTTCAGAAACTTCACCAAGGCATTAGCATGAGCCTCGGAGCACAAGAGCAAAGCGAGCATGGAAATCTTGGACGGAGTCTGTCCTAACTGTTCCACAACATTGTAGTCACTCTTCTTGATAATCTTCAGAATTTCCTCCATTTCTTGTTTGGAGGTGTCTTCAGCAACTTCCTTTGGTACTTCTGGTTGAGCAGGATGAGCCACCGATTCTTTCCTCTAGTGGGATATTGATTGAGTATGGAATGCGAGTGGAGTCGCAGTGTCTTTGGGGAGAGATCTCGAGAGAATACCTTCCGGTTCGGTCACCTTATCGATCCGTGATGTTGTCAATGTCGAATTGTAGCTTCAATAGTAAGATCTTCAATGGTCGAGGGTCTTGCTTGACGCCATGATAGTAAACATCACTCCATAATTCCAAGGGATAGCCTTGTCGAGGAATATGGAATGGTCTTGGAGAAATGATAATGAGAGGTGCCACTCTAGGCACAGGATCGCAGAGGAAATCCTTATTGTGTTAACATCAAGATAGTCTCGTGGAAATCGTCACCCCATCCGTCGCCTTAACATCTTCAATAGGAATCTTGTAACTATCGTGACGTGTACTTCACCATGTAATCATACTTTCCACTTGGCTGCCCCAAGGTATCCCACACGATGGCACGTTTTGTTCGCATTATCGATCTTCAACTTAGACATTTCTTCACACAACTTCATGTGTGGTTTCGTAAATAGTATCTCACGGTTGTCCATCATACATCGAACTCGCCTTCTCAACCAAGCACAACCATCGTGCGGATGGGCACCAACGACAATTCTGACATCCCGGTTGACACCACTTGCAACAAATTCTTCTTAACACCATCGAGGAATGGTCAAGTCATCTATGTTGAAAACATAAGTATCGTCACCAACAAAGATTGGAACTCTTGTCATGGTTAGGCATAGGCGCGTTGATCACATTCGAGTCTCAACAGAGGGTCAAACTCAATCGCTTAGCTTCAATCATATCTTGAATCTTGTTCTTCGAGCCCAACAATTGTCGTTGTCGTGCCTCGGCTGTTGGAATGGTAAGCACACTTAGCATTAGGATTGTACTGAGAGGAAGTGTTGACATTCGAGGAGGATCCTCAAAGTTATCACCGCTTTCAACATGTGTTGCAAGGCTTGCGACAAAGGCATGTTGATCTTAGAACTGCTTCGTGGCGCACTGCCGCGCTGTCTCGCCGAGGTTGTGCTAATGTAGGATCGAGATCAAACCGCCCACAGATTGAGCACGGTCGGTCTTGGCTCGGCTTTTCTGACCGTACACAGCATTGGCTTCCTTCTTACCACCAAAAGATCTCTTTGCAGCATTTGAAGATGACTCTATTTGAATCTTTCCACTCTTGATACCAGCTTCGACACGCTCGCCTGTAAGTATCAACTCGGTGAATCCGGATGAAGAATTTCCAATCAGATGATTGAAAAACGGGCCTGTCAGTGTTCCCATGAACATATCAACCAACTCCCTATTGGACAAGGGTGGCTAAACTCTGCCTGCTAGGTCTCTCCACTTCTGAGCATACTCCTTGAACTTCTCGTCACGATCCATAGACATGCTTTGTAGTTGCATGCGAGTGGGTGTCAATTCAGCATTGTACTCATACTGTCTGTAGAAAGCATCAGCTAAGTCACTCCAAGTACGGATACGGTCATTCTCTAGCTGATAATACCATTCCAACTGGGTTCCGGACAAACTCTCTTGAAAATAGTGCATCCACAACTTTCTCGTCATCGTGGGGTTGATCCGACATAGGACTTCAAATGCAGCTTTGGGCAAGACATGCCATCATACTTGGCAAAAGTTGGAACTTTGAACTTGGGAGGAATCACAACACCAGGAACAAGACTCAGATCATCAAAGTTCAGCCCGGACAGTTTCAAGTTTTCCACAAGATTCAGACGGTCTTCAAGTTGTTTGTACTTGTCATCTTCATCGAGTGTTGGCTATAATCGAGTGGTCCTCTCCTCCTTTCTTTGGCTCACTGATCACCTTCATCACCCTTGGTACTCCCTCGGTATGGACACTTCCTTCGAGAGCTCGATCCGACCGACCACTTTTGGACCCGCTTTGAAACGCTCACCCATGTTGAGGAGACCAACAACCTTCTTCTTCTTGTTGATGAGCTTTTTAAATCTTCTTGGCCTTGGACCAAGTCGGTAAACATCGCTGAAACGGGCATTTCGAGCCGGAGATCTTTGAGTCTGCTCAAGAGCCATTTCTGCTAAAATAAATAGCGAGCAAATGAGAAAACCAATCTCCGATGTACCTGTGATGCAATGTTATGCTATGATATGCAATGTTTATGTGAATGCAATGCAATGTTTTCAAGGACCTAAGAGATTTAAATTTGTTAAACAAGCAATGAGCAAACATTCATTAGTACTTCTTTTTATTATTCTTTTTTCTTTTTAAGTACAAGAGATAGTTCGAAACAAGAAAACATAAACATCCTAAAGCTCTAAGTCTCCCATGGGCGCTTCCTCTTGGTGCCGATGTAGGCATTGATGCTCCGCTCCTCATGAAGTAGCTTTGTCAACTCTAACACTTTCTTCTCGCTTGCGTAGCACTGAGCTTCAAAGGTATCCCTTTCTTCTTTAAGCTGAATCCAGGATCTCTTCAAGTCTTCAAAATCGGTAGGCATGTCGATGGAGAAGAAAGATAGGGTACGCCACCTATAGCAACAGGTTCCATAATTACTGGTAAAACAGGCGTGAATGGCATCATGAGGTTTTGAGCTCGAGCTCGCACCCATTTGAGGTAAGGTTCCCAAGGAGTGGAGTTCGGGTGCCCCAAAGTCTTGGTATCAGTCTTCTTTACCATGCCCCAAGCATGTATAAACCTTCGTCGGTAATTCTGGAGATCGTGGTTGTAATCGAACACAATATCTTGGAGAAGCATATCATGTGGACCATCTCTTCGAGCAAAACCAAACTGACGTAGAGCTAAAGAAGGATTGTAAGTAATACCTCCCCTTATACCAAGTAGTGGTACATTAGGGAATTCTCCACAACGCTCGATGAAGGTAAAGTCCTTTTGAGAGAAAAGATTCCAACGGATGTCGGAATGAGAGAGTGACATTAACCTTTGAGACCATCTCAACCTTTGTTCGTTCTTCAAAACTGATGGAGGAAGGTGCGAAATAAACCACCTTGAAAGTAACGGTACACAACACATGAGAGTTCCTTGTCGCTTAGTAGTACGAGTGTGGAGAGAATGCAGAATATCTCCAAGTAAAGTAGGCACTGGATTACGGGTAAGAAACAACTTGATGGCATTGACATCTATGAATTGATCCGAGTTAGGAAATAAAACCAAACCATAAATTAGCAAGGCCACAATATTTTCAAATGCATGGAAACTCATAACTTTGAGGAATTCTCGGGCTTTCTTGATTAAGAACTTGGAAAGTAAACCCTTAACTCCACTTCTAGTTTCCCAATTGGCTTCAATGTCTGAGCGCTTAAGATGTAAGGCGGATGCAATGTCTTCGTACTTAGGAACCTTTTCCAAATCGGTAAATGGCATTTGGTCAAGAATAGGTATCCCAAGTAGCTTAGAGAACTTTTCTAAGGTAGGAACCAACTGATAATCTGGAAATGTAAAGCAATGGTGCTTCGGATCAAAGAATTGGAATAGGACATGCATCATATCTTCTTCAAAACCGGAGATAACCAAATCAAGTAGATAACCATGTCTTTTGATGAACTGAGCATGGTCGGAATTTCAAACCAATTCTTTGAGTGAGAAGGATACCCATGAAGTTGATTCAATAGTCTTTCTAGAAGCCATAATCCCTACAAAACAGAGCAAAGATAAATCCCTAGGTCCTTGAAATAGTTAGAAATGATATGCAATGCGAATGATGTCATGATGTCATGTTTAGCACACACAAACAATTCACACAATGAGCCTAGGTTTAAGGCTTGCATGAGGTATAGGTGATTACCCCACCAAAAGTTTGAGTTGGTTCATCCCTGTCCTATAATAGTAACCGGTTCTAGGAATCTCATATCACAGATCTTTCTCGTAGGCGCTTATTTCAATACGACGGCCAAGTGGTCGATCGAAAATGTCCCAAAAGTCTAATCTCAATGAGCGTAGCATCGAGTATCAACCAACCTCGGTCTACACCAAAGCCGGCCATCTCACTACCTTCTAATGGCTAAGATGGGTCAATTAAGGTTCTAAAAGTTTAGTTAGCGCTTGATGACACCACGCAGAAGCCAAATACTATCTTCAACTTGGGAATGAAGAGTATCGGGACAACCAAAGTGTCACGCTAACGTAGCCATCATGTTGACCGCGTAGTTATACGTCTAGCGGTCGCAATGATCTAATGCTACTTACCTAAAAGGAAACTCGGATCCGGGTGTAGGATCCCCCAACAATATAACACCCAAGCAACCCTTAAAGATAAAGCATACAAGTCAAACAAAAAGCAATAAAAGTTATCTAGAAATCCCTAAGGCAATTCTCTCTTTTGGGTGTTTTCCCCAGAGTCGCCAGCTCAGGTGAACGGACTTTGAGGATTTTTGTATCCAAATGTGCGGATAGCAAGAGTCGCCACCGACTTTTATTTTTATCCAATTAAGGGAAGGTAAAAGTAATGAAAAAGACCTTCGTTAGATTCGAGTTCGGAGAATGGTTATGAAAAGGGAAGGTATTAGCACCCTTTCCATCCGTAGTTATCTACGGCTCTTAGTTGCTCTAGATCACTTTTTAAAATTGCTTTCGTGTGTTTGACAAAAATGTTTTGAAAAAGGCATTTCGCTTTGACTTTGTAATGACTCATGTAGGAGTGTATGCAAAGTGTTCGGAAATGTTTGTTTTGAAAAGAATTTGAACTTTGAAAAAGGTGTGTGGTGTGAAAAGCATTTGATAGAGCAAGCAACTAAAAGACTTATTTACCCACTCAGAATTGGTCGTTTTGTTATACTTCTACACTCCCTTAGAATAGCGCTAGCCATACCATTAGTTAGTAGGTAGCTCCATTCGTTGGATGTAAGCGGGACATTCGAAGGGACATCGGATGGTCATAGAAGGCAACTTGGAAGTATCCTAGCACATTCAAGGACTATCATCATTTTTCGAGGCGACAATCGAGGGTCAAGATCATGTATTCGGAGGCGACATCGTGAGTCTTATGATCTTTGTATCGAAGGGACTATGATGATTTGTTTGAAGGCAACGGTGCTAGAATACCTCTACGTTCGAAGGACATGACCATTGTGAATTCGTAAGGCAACGAGAGAGAATTACCCTAAGGGGTGCGTGTGTGAAAGAAGTGTGTTGATTTCAGAATATGTTATCTTGAAATTAGAGTGAGCTATGTTCAATTTTAGTCTTGCCATACACGCCTAATTACTAGCAATTGATAGGGTGCGGAAATTAAAATGCGGAATGTAAAGTGCGGAAAGGTAAATGTCCTACGCTATTACAAGGCTTTGGGGCAGATACATAATTTAAAATGCGGAAAATAAAAGTCCTAAATTAAACTATTACATCCCATGAGCAATTACATTATAGGAAAAAAATAGAATGATAAAATGATAAAGAGAAAATCGTCTGAATCGGATCAACCTGTACAAAAGGAAGAAATCGGAAAATGCAATATGAATCGAACAAGAGAAAAAATGTTAGAAAAATGCAAATTTTAATATGAGAAAATTACTACATGCTGGAAATAAGATAAATATACTAAAATAATTTTTTGGGATTTTTTAAATGCATTTTAGTAATTAAAAACTAATTTACAATGATTTAAATGCAAAATTATAAATAAAAATAAATATGCATGCAAAAAATATGTTTTTTAATTTATTAAATTAAATAAAGTTTTTCTGAAAATAAATGCAAAAAGAAAATATTTTTTTGATAATTTTTTAATGTATAAATAAAATGTGGAAATTAATTAAAATGTATGGAAAATATTAAATATAATAAAAAATAGAAAAATAAGAAAATAGTGCAAGTTTGGAAAAAAGAATGAAAACCGGTGCTAGCAGGATTCGAACTGGGGACATGAGAGAGCATCCCACAATAGTGAATGCCTTAACCAACTGAGCCACGTTGCATCTGATGTTTGAAAACGAAGTAAGTGGAATACAAGCACGCGTCACCCTCCGATTGCCTCGTTTCCGCGCCAAGATCTTCATCTTCAACCTTTTGAATTTTTGAAAACATAGCGTCGGCCTCAGTGCGACGCTATAACCCCTGCAATTTCCAAAATCTCATACAGATAATATAAATTTGTTGTGAGTACATGAATCGATTGCAAATTGGATTCTAAACACAATGGTGGTGGTCTCATGTTCCAATTTTACGTATTCTGTGAGTTCCCAATTCGTGCAAGGAAACCCTAGCTATGGTAAACATCGATTCTGGCCATGAAAACTCAATCAAATTATGCAGAAAGTTTGCAAACTTCCATCTAAACACAAAACAAACCACGAAACATGTTAAAAATGCATGAGAATTAGAAATCGATTTTGGAAAAGGAAGAACGAATCGAAACTGGAATTCCTTGATTCTTGATGGTTTTGCAACTTGTAAAGGTCTGAATTGACTCTAAACAATCCAAGGAACACGATGGGATGCTCAAAATCGATTAAAATCCACTGGAACCAAGGCTGCGGATTGCTTGAAGGTCACGGATTTTTGGCTTTTAGGTTAGGGTTCTTGGAGCAATTTTTCCGTCTCCTTGTGATTGGTATGCATCAGGTATATATGCTGGATGGATTTGGCATTGTTTTTGGAAAGATTTGATCAATAATCAATGGAAATCAATTTTGATTTTTTCATGAAATCAAAATTTCAAACTTTGGTCCAATTTCAATCTAATCTTCCCATATTTGATCCAATTTCGAAATTGCTGGCATTTATGGGTTAATTGGATCTCAAGCAAGCAATAAAAATCAATCTTTCAATTAATTTGGATTTCATACTTTATTTTTCAAATTAATTTGTATTTAAATGAATAAATTCCAAATTAAATAGGAAAATAAAATAGAAAATCGTGGCATTGGGCTTGGTCATTCCTAATGGCATGAGGAATAAGTTTGGATGAAGAAAAAGTAGGCCCATTTGCAAAAGATTTGATTTTTTGAAGTATCTCCCTTTGTGCATTCTTTCAAAATTGCCCAACTTGTGAATGGTGTATCTTGCTCAATTTTCCACATTTTTGAGTGTTCTTGGACTTTTTGGAAAGCTCTAAGAGTCCTCTAAACAATGTCTTTGGTCTCATCTCAATTGGAGTTACCATGCTCAATATATCTTCAAAATAAAAAGTTGACTTTTTGTTGACTTTGAAAATGACCTGTAATGTTTTGAGCTATACCTCTCAAATGAAGCATTTTTTGGACATTCTTGTGAGACATGAAGTTGTAGAGAATTGAATTTCCTTCAAAATGAGCTTTGGTGGGAAAATTTCTGAGAAAGTTATGATCAGTCAAAGTTCAGTTGACTTTTCACCTAGAAACCCTAATTTAGAAAGTTTGACTTTTGAGCAAATCTTGAGTTTTCTTGATGAATCATGATCAAACCTTGATCAAATGATGAATGTAACTTCAAAATGAGGATGTTGACCAAAAATCAGAAGTTTTGACTGTATGTTTGACCACAGTTGACTTTTTGTCCAATACACCCGATTTTCAACCATCTGAGCAATTGCCTGAGGAAACTTGACTTGTGAGGCTTGAAACTTGACATGGAGAATCTTTGAAGCATATGAGGAGGCATGAAGACCATTGGAGATGTTGGAAATCCATCTTGACTTGAGAGATACCAAACCCTAGTTTGGGTTGATTGTCTAGGAGAGAGTTTGTCTGATCAACTCTAGAGGAATCCTTGAGTATAGATGTATGAAATCTTTTGAGAAGATGGAGGGCAAATTTTGGGGTATGACACCTATGAAGGAGACTTAAGGGAAAATGAGACATCCCGCTGACTGTAATCTCAAAATAAGCAGTTCAGGCAAAAGTTAGGGATAACAAAGTCAAAAAGAGGTCACTACAAATCCTTATCAAAAGGTAGATGCTACCAAAAAGGATGATTGTCTTTTCAAATAAACTTCCGAATTCTGAACCGTCACCAAGTGTTGCAATTCTGAATTCTATTGGAACTTAAGGATGCACAATTAACTGAACATAGGATTGGAGAACATCACGGAGATTGGGTTGGGTACAAATAAATTTCGAGCCTTTATCCTTTGTTTCTTAAACTGTGAAGCGAGCCACGTTATAACCCTTAAAAGTCCTAATTGAAGCATGGTTAGTTCGAAAGCGTACTGTTATAAAAAGGTATCCTGACTCCTGTAAGGCTTACTATAATTCCTGAGTTGATATCATTTTGCTTACAAATTTTATTTTATTAAAAAAATACATTTTTATAAACTTCAAGACATACATAAGCTTTGCATTTTAATACCACTGTTTGCATATGACTAAATGTTTGACAACAGAGGATTTTGCATGACGAATATTCAATGAATGAAGGTCCTCCCAATGGACAAAATTAATACAGATAAAGATATCTCTGGTAACAAGCCTTTCCAATCAAGGGGCATGACATGTCATCATCCAATTCATTTGGGGCAATCAGGTCAAGATTCAGAGAATCTCTCAAAAGTACTGAATAGCCAGGGGCATAGCTTACGTCTGAATTACTTGGGGCATGCTACATAAATCACAACTTTCAGCGAAAGCCATTGAGTTACTCGTCTGTGCCAGTAGTATCAGATGGTGTCAGCATCATCCTTCCATAACATTCTTCAGAAAACTACTATCAGGATTTCTAAATCCAGAGGTTCACCAATAACTTCAAGTGTCAAGTACACCAGGAGATTGATCCCAGAGGTAGATGAATTCCCACATACAAAGGGTCATATTCTGGAAATGTTACAACACTCACCACCATGGATGGCGAAGACTTCTCACACTCTGCGAATGCATACATAGTCAAAAAATAATACGCATAAATGAGACCCGCTAGGTTGACTGGCCTAGGAAAAATAAGGGCATCCTGGCAAACCAAAAAGGTTTGGGCAAAAGTTAAGGATATACAAAAAATGTACACCCGGCAAGTCGAAAACCTGCAAGGGCGACTTGGGCAAAAAAGGGTATCCCGGTAGACTGAAAACCCGAAAGGGCAGTCTAGGCAAAAGCTAGGGATTTAAGCGTACGACTATGTCTTGTCCATATCACCTGCTTACAGACCACATTGTTCTCAAATTCAGGATTCGAATAGCGCAAATCAATTCAATCACTCCCTTATAACAGCAAGAAATAACAGTTACTACAGGCTCTAGGAATTGAGACGGCGACTAAAGTCCCCAATACATCCCCACAGAGTCACTTTCACAAGAAATACCTCCACAGGATTATCTCTACAATCCTCACAGAACCATTTCTCTCCCTACAAAGACAAATATTCTCCAACGAAGTATTACATTATCATCTCCTCTCCACAGAGTTCCAACATAATAGTTTCATCAGCTTTAAATGATCCCATCATATTCATCACCTTAAGTGATCCTAACAGTTTCATCAGCTTTAAATGATCCCATCAAATTCATCACCTTAAGTGATCCCAACAATTTCATCAACTTTAAATGATCCCATCACATTCATCACCTTAAGTGATTCCAACAGTTTCATCAGCTTTAAATGATCCCATCAGATTCATCACCTTAAGTGATCCCAACAGTTTCATCAGCTTTAAATGATCCTATCAGATTCATCACCTCAAGTGATCCTATCAGTTTCATCAGCTTTAATGATCCCATCAGATTCATCACCTTAATTGATCCCAACAGTTTCATCAGCTTTAAATGATCCTATCAGATTCATCACCTCAAGTGATCCTATCAGACTCATCACCTCAGGTGATCCTATTAGACTCATCACCTCAGGTAATCCTATCAGACTCATCACCTCAAGTGATCCTAACAGTTTCATCAGCTTTAATGATCTTATCACCCTCATCAGCTTTAATGATCCTATCAGATTCATCACCTTAAGTGATCCTAACAGTTTCATCAACTTTAATGATCCTATCAACCTCATCAGCTTTAATGATCCTATCAACCTCATCAGCTTTAATGATCCTACAAGCCTCGTCAGCTTTAATGACCCTATCAACTTCACCATGTTACGTCATTCTCCAAGCAGTAACAGATTATGCCATATCACGTTGTCCCCCCAGCAAGGTCTATGGACAATGCAAGCACCCACAACAAGATATACACACAAGATCCCCAGCTGAGTATCTCAATCATTATTATTCTTCCAACAGCATTAACATCCAGACTCGAAACTTGGTCAGATAGTGCATCGGAGGAATCAGAATCATCTCTTATTCTCCAGCCAGGGTTTTCAACAACCTCATCTCAAAGAAGAAATCAAAGATCTTCAGCAGAATGTTCCTATCTTCTTCAAGATGGATATGTTTTGAAATACCATAACATTTACATTCATGCATTATACATAAAAGTGCATTCACAAACATTATCATATACTCACATGCATCATAATCAGCATAAAGCTAATCATATCCTTTCAAGTTAAATTTCCCCAACAAGAAATAACTATTTTCCAAAACAGAAGGTCAAAGGTTAACACCCGAAACAAGACGGGAAAAGTATCTACTTTCTGACAAATATTCATCTCAAAAATAGCCAAGACGAATGTTCATTCTAACTCTCTCTTATTATCAACCCCCCCCGGATGGCATCTTAAGCCCATCTTCGATTTCTCTTTCATCCAAAAGACGAATACATAGTTTAGCATACGACTCACTCTCCAACATCAGCTTCTCCAAATGGCATCTGTAAGCCCATTCCAGCGCATTGTTAACTGACGGTCCCATTCCATACAACAACGAGTGCAAATTTTTCAGGTGTACTCGAGTGTTGAATCATCTTCTACCTTCAGGTCACGAAAGGCAAGCATACCAATATAACCCTTCCGGTACAAGAAGATTGAATAGGGGCAACTGTTATACCCCAAAATTTTCCCTCCTACTCCTCATGACAATCCACATTTCTATACTCAAGGATTTCACAAGGGTTGACCGGACAAACCCTCTTCTAAGCAATCAATCCAAACTAGGGTGATGCTCCTCTCAAGTAAAAATGGATTTCCAATGCTCCAAGTGGTCATCATACCTCATAATATATCTCAAGGGATTACCATATCAAGTTTCAAGCCTTACAAGTCAAGATTGCTCATCCAATGGCTCAGATAGTTGAAAATCAGTTGTATTGGACAAAAAGTCAACCGTGGTCAACATACAGTCAAACTTCATTATTTTTTATCAACATCAATATTTTTAATTAATATTTTTAATTAATAGTTATAATTTGATCAAGGGTTGATCATGATTCTTCAAGAAAAGTCCAGATTTGATCAACAGTCAAAGTTGCTAAACTAGGGTTCTTTACACAAAAGTCAACAAAACTTTGACCAGACATAACTTTCACATACTTTATCAGAAATTTTTCTACCAAAGATCATTTTGAAGAGAATTCAATTCTCTACAACTTCATGTCTCACAAGCTTGGGCTGGAAATGCTTCATTTGGAAGTTATGGATCAAAATATTACAGGTCCTTTTAAAAAGTCAACAAAAAGTCATATTTTTGCAAAGAAGTGTTCATGATCATGGAAACTTCAATGAAGGTGAAACAAAAAGGGATGTTTATAAGACATCTTGAGCTTTCTAAAAACTCCAAGAACACCCAAAAATGTTAAACATTGAGCAAGATACAAATTGTGCAAGTTGAGCATTTTTGTGGAGGTGCATGAAAGAAAATACCTAGCAAAAGCAAATATTTTTCAAATGGGTTTGAGATTTTATGGTCCAAACTTGATTATAAGATTATCCATGGTCTCTAAACTCCTTTCCACGACTACCTTTCAATTTTTTTAATTTATTTTGGATTTAAAGCATTTAAATTCAATTTTAATTAAATAAAACACAAGTATGATTGATAAAACATGTTGGGCTTATTTTCCAAGCATTTGGAGGACCAAAGAAGCCCATGCTAGCTGTCAAATTCGTGCAAGACATGATAGGCAAGATTAGAGACCAAAAAAGGCAATATTTGGTCTTTATTTTCAAGGAATTATATCTTAATCAATGTAAGATATTTTCTCCTTTTGTTGACCAAATGCTACTCTCTTATAAATACCTCACAAGATCAGAAGTCAAGGACGAAAAAAAACACAAAACCTAGCCTCCAAGAACCAAACTATCATTCCAAAGTTTCCACACATAGTTGCATTTTTGAATTTCTACTTGCAGCCTTTTTCAAGGCCTTCTAGCCACTCATTCTTATTCCTGAGGTAAGAAAAGGTAAGACTGGATCGTTTTCCATGGACCATACACGTTGAAACACCTTCATATACATTCATCTGTTTGCATATACTATCAAATTTGTATTTTTATTTATATTGCGTTTCGATAAGAACTAACACTACTAATGCTTTACTGAGATGTTATGAAGCAGTTTAGAGTGGTCGCTTGAAGCTTTCCATGGCCAGAACTCGATTTGCCATTGTTAGGGATTCAAACTTATGAAGCTTCGGATCCAGGAGTGGAAGCAGTTTTAGACTGAAATAATATCACCATTGAATTCACAGCATCCTGAACATATGATCTGGGTTTTTATTTTTCTTTAAATGATGCGTTTTGCAGGTTTTGGAAGAATTGCACAGACGGAGAAGATGACCGGAGCTTCGCTCCGGTGCCTCTAACTCAGGGCAGGAACACACATGTGTTTATGCTTTCCCTTTGATACACAGATGTATCACCGCCCCAATGATTAACCTTGTGCACGCTATGTCACTTTCCTCTCTAAGGGTGTGGGTTCGAACCCCAACTTTAACTGTTTTGTTTAATATTTCTAATTTATACAGATTTTCAGGGTTTCTAGAAGGAATGCCTTCAGAAGCTCCACTGGATGTCCTCAGACTGAAGCTTCACTGGTCTCCAAACACCAAGCTCCAGCTTCTAGGTCCTCACTAGAATCCTCCAAGCTCCGCCTGGATGGCCCAGATGAGAAGTCCCCAAGCTCCACGGGTGTCCTGATCCGAATCTCCATAAGCTCCAGCTTCTAGACCTTTTCCAGCGTCAAACACCCCAGAAGCTCCAGCTTCTGGATCTTTCAATACCGAACCTCCGAGCTCAAACTTGGACGCCCAAGAGAATCTCCGAAGCCCCGCCTGGACCCTTCAGATGTAAGCTCCGCCTCGGACACGCTCCAGATTTCCACCAGAAACTCCAGTTTCTGGATGCCCATAGTGCTCCACTCACAGAAGGCCCAGCTTCTGAGGCAGCTTCTGCCAGAAGCTCTTTTTTACTTTTTTATTTATTTTCTGTTTTCCCTCTTAATTAATTAATTTAATTAGTAATTAGGTTAATTAATTAGGTTAATTAGATAATTTCACAAATAATTTTTTCATGCTTTTTTTAATTAACTTAATTAGTTTAATTTAGGTTAATATTCTTTAATTTTTATTAATTAATTAAAATCAATTAGAATTAGGTTTTTTCTCACATAAACTCTAATTTTCAAAAAAAATACCAAAAATACTAGGATTCAGTTTTCACTTAGATCATTTTTTCTGCTATTTATTTTCTTGCATTTTAAATTCTAGAAAGGATGTATAGGTTGCAAGTTTATTTTCATGTAATAGCGTAGGATTTTATTTTCCGTATTTACTTTCCGCACCTCCTATTATGTATCTGCCCCAAAACCTTGTAATAGCGTAGGACCTTTACATACTTTCTACACTTATTAATTGTTAGTAATTAGGCGTGTATGGCAAGATTAACTTAATCAATATAGATCACTAATCACAAGATAAATATATGAAAATAACACATTTTTTTCACACATGCACCTACCTTAGGGTATCCTTTCTCGTTGCCTTACGGAACAATGGTCAAGTCCCTCGAACGTAGGGATATCTTAGCATAGTTGCCTACAATATATCATCATAGTTCCTTCGACTTAAAAGATCATAGTCCCTCGATGTTGCCTACGAATACATGATCTCGTCCCTCGGTTGTTGCCTACGAAAAATGATGATTGTCCCTACGAATGTGCTAGGATATCCCTACAAGTTGCCTTCTATAACCATTTGATGTCCCTTCGAATGTTCCTTTACATCCAACGAAAAAGATTGCCTATCAATCGATGATACGGATAGTCTTATTCTAAAGGAAATCAAAATAACACAGAAACGACCGTTCTGAGTAGGTAAATAAGTCTCTTTTGCTTGCTCAATCAAAATTTTTTTCACACCTCACACTTTCTCAAAATATATTTCAAAACACTTTGTATACATTCCAGCGTGAATCATTACAAAGTTCCTTTTTTCCAAACAAAACATTTCCAAACACTTCGTATACATTCAAGCGTGAATCATTACGAAGTCAAAGCGAAATGCCTTTTCAAAACATCTTTTCAGACACACAAAAATAATTTAAAGTGAGCTAAAGCAATTAAGAGCCCGCAGATAACTACGAATAGAAAGGGTGCTAACACCTTCCCTTTTCATAACCACCTCCCTTACTCATAATCTAACGAAGGTCTTTTCCTGTTCTTTTCGCCTTCCCTTAATTGGATAAAAGAAAAATCGGTGGCGACTCTTGCTATCCGCAACATTTACGATTAAACGCAAAACAAACAAGTCAGTTCTCCCACCGTATTACAGTGGTAAAAATACCAAATGGGTTTGTTATGCTTGATTTTAGGAGGAAATATATTGAATCATATTTAAGCGAGAGAGAGAGAGAGAGAGAGAGAGAGAGAGAGAACTCAACTAATACCACCACAAATATGAGAAGATGGATATTGCATCATCATGAAGGAAGAGCTACTAAATTGGATATAAATATGAACAAAATTCCATTTAACATCGCCATGTGGAAAGAATTACATTTACTTCAACAACTACTATGGGGATAGTAGAATCATATCTCAACTATGAAAAATATTTATATCTATTCTCTTTCAGAAGAAGGTTTTAAATTGAAAAAGACAAGTGGCATAAATATTTGAGTGGGTTTAAATCACTTTTAGTATTTTGAAATGGTTTTGATAAATTTAAGTATATTGAAGCATTTTATTAAAGAAAGAAAGTTTAAAAATGCAATGACACAAAGTCAAGGTTTTTTATATGAAAGAGGTGATAGTTTAAAAATGTTTTAGGGTTTAAGTAAAAAATGTTTTAGAGTACATAAGAATACATATATTGAACATTAATAATTATAAGGGTAATACATAAAGGGTAAACCTAAGAAACAATGCATATGCATATGACTATAAGTTCAACAATACTATCCTTTCTCTAGGATTTGGAACAAGTATTTAACAAAATATAAACATCAATTACTAACATAAGGGAAAAAAACACACATCATAAGTATTAAACACAAAAGGATAAAGTCAACATGCATATCAAGTTAAAGTTGTGACAAAAGATAGGAGACATAAACATGCTTTGGTAAATAAACATACATGAATGATATGGACATGTGCTATACTCTAATTTTTAACCTAAGATCCTACTTCACATGCATCATTTCATCCCTAAAAAAATAGTTGTGTGTTTGCTAATTGTGTCAAGCAGGTTGAATCAGTAAAATTTCATCAGTGCAAGTCTTGACCAAATTAGGGTTTTGACTGAAGAAAGTGGATCATTGACTTTTGGCTTAGTGCATGACCAAATGGCTTGAAGAATGATTCTAATAACTCAAATTCAACATCTTGACCTAAATTTTATGGCTAAATATATTTCCAACGGTGATATGGATTGATAGTGGAAGAACTGGATTGAATAATGAAAAGTCAACTGTCACACAAAAGTCGAACATGGACTTTTTGGTCAACTTTGAACTTCAAAAGTCAAGAATCATAAAGGCACTCAAATTTTACAATATTGATAATCAAGAAACAAGAGAAATAGAAAAGTCAATAAAGTCAAAGTGGAGGTTTTCCAACACTTAAAAAAATTCAAGTGTGTTTGTGCTTAAAAATCCTAACTTCATGAACAAGTTTCACCAAGATCCAAGTTGATTCAAAGAAAACTTTCAACATGAAAGTTGTAAAGAATGGAAATATCTACAACTTTGTCATTGAGGGTTGATCTCCAAAAAAAAATGCTTAAATCAAGCGATATGAGTCCATGAAAGTGTATTGCTTTTTCCAAAAAAATATCAAAACAGTTTTTTAACCTAAAAAGTGACCTATTTTATGGCTAATTTTCACTATGATCCAATTTAATTCAATAAAAGTGTTCAACATGAAAGTTATAGATATGGTTACAAGCTTTCCAAAATGTCCAAGATCATGAATTTATCTTACTTGAGTTGAAAGTTTCGAATTTATGAAGATAATTGATCAAAGTTGGTTTACAAGTCATTTTTGAGATAGCTTAATGAAAAAATCTTCAACACATGCTATGTGATAAGATTTTTTCAGGAAACAGTACCTATAAATCTTGCCAAGGTCAGAAGAGTGCACAAGTCTTCGAGCTATTACACAAGGGATACAAGCCATTGTCCAAGAAGCTTTCGATTTAAGGGAAGAAAGTTACCAATACCATTTTCGTAAAGCAAGCTTTTTGTACAAAGCTTGTCTTGAGCCCATGTCTCTACTTGTTTCTGATCACACTCCACCATGAATCAAGGAAACAATGTCTCTTCATAAATCCACTCCTTGTACGTACTATGCCTTAAAATAATGGAAACCTCACATAATTTGTTATTTGCCTTTGAACCAAAATCATAAATTGATAACTTAAGAAGCCATTCATATCATTACCTCTGAGTTTTCTCTATAAATGAAGAGCTCATTTGCAGTTCATAACCACCAATTCACAGCTAAGAAACTCTCTCAAACTCTCTCAAGAGTCAGAATGACTCAAAACTCCATTGTTGAGGTTCAAAGTTCATTTCTTTGAATTTCACAAACCATGTAAGTTTCTTGCAAACTAATCATACAAACACCTCACATACATCACATATAAGCCATCCAAAGACCAGTAACACTTCTGTAAAATCACCATCATCCTCTAACCCCCATAACTGAAGCTTGCAACTTGACTTGGATGAAGTGATTTAGCAACTTTCAAAGTAAAGTAAGAATTAAAATAGCTTCAAAGAGGTCTAAGGAAAGATCATTCAATCATCACATTGCATCTGTAACAGCTAGAAGAAGCATTGGACTTTCTCCAATAGTTAAGAAATTTTGAATTATGATATCCATATTCATGCATCATTTGTGATTGATTTCTAAATGAAAGATGTAGATATTCATGCCCTGAAGATAACCATGTAGTTAGTTTTCATTAATTTTGCTTGTGGATTGAGAATCATATTTATGAAGTTTTAGGTTTTTATTTGGGATTGAGAAAATCCGTGCTCATCTTTGAGTTATAGCTTTTGAAAATAATACCATTATATTTTTTTTGAAATTATAAGCAAGTTTGGTGTTTACACTTTTTAAAATGGTTGAGAATTAAAGGTTTTACAAATTTAAAAATGGTGTTGTTTGATGCTGGCGCAAGGAAGAGGATGAAGTTTCGTCTTCAATTTTTAGAAAACATTTTAAGATATATTTATGGTTGTTGTATAATGATCGGATGAAACAACCACCCAGTGGCAGAAGCGCGCGTACTCATGTCACATGTAACCTCAAGGGCGCGGGTTCGAACCAAAAGGACCCCCTTTTGCATTTTCTCCACATTTTTTCTATTTCGTGATTTTCCAACTTGTTTTAAAATATATTTTAATAGAGGCGTGTTTTTAATATCACAGTCGCGTGGCCTGGTGGTAAGCCTTTTGTCCTGTCACCCTGAGGTCCTGGATTCAAACCCTTTTTGGCTTCAAAACATATTTTTTAACACTCGTTTTTTGTTAGTTTTTTTTATCAAACTTCTCTAATTTTTTAAACCTATCAAAACAACTCCTTTGTAGTTTATTTTTTTGCACAGTACTTATTTATCTACCCTATTTTATTAATATAAGAAAAAATTCCAAAAATGTGAGTTATTTCATCATTTTCTAATTAATTCCAAACTAGTCCTTTTTAGTTGTTTTAAAAACCTTTTTTTTATTTCTTTGTAAATTTTTATCAATAAAAACCTTTTTAAAGTTGTCATACCATGTCCCTAACAAATGTTTTGATAACATAATCCTTGTACATATTCCCAACATAAAAAAACTTGAATTCCAATTAGTTTTTAATTAGCTTTAAAAAACTTAACTTTTAATTAGGTTTACAACTTAACTTTTTGATATACCATGACATGTTCATAACCCTAGGAAATGCTTCACACACCTTAGGTTCCCCTTGTTTACCCATGTATCTTAAGTTCACTAGGCTTTGAGGATGTATTTCCTGTTGAAACATCTCATAATTTTGAGGTTAACAAATCCTCATGTGTTATCTAACAAATTCACTTAGTGTGTGGACAGGTCATCAAAATATTTTGAGGAGTTGCACTTCACTAGTATGATATCTAAAGTTATGCTTTGTTATGACATCCTCATCTTTATATTACAAAGATATCTTGTAGTACATATCCATCTCCTCATTTTCAACGAAGGATGATTAAATATTTTCAAATAATATTTCCTCGTTCATCTACTTGAGGTCTCATTTTTAAACATAAGGACATGGACAACTCATCATCAAAAGTACAAAGATATTACCATTACCTCTCAACGACTATTTTAAAATGCTCTTATAAAATGGCTAACATATCTCTAAAGAAGCACACCACTCACAAATAGAAAAAGAAGAATAGTTGCAATCAAAACAATTATGTTCTCTTTTGAAAAAGCTTCTTCCTAAGTGATTCTATTCTATATTTCATTCACAAATCTTATCACTGCCACATAGTGTTTAAGTTTGTGGGAATTATTATATGTATATCCTTAAGTGATATTAAAACTCTTGTAAAAAGTGTAGTGTACTCAAAATCTAAAGAAAGACTCTTTAGTATGTGTAAAGCCTTTTGAATCGTGAAAAGGAAACCACAAGTATTCTTAACAAGAATAAATTACGAGGAATAAGAAAAATCTCACTGTGTGTGAGGACTAGACTAATCAAAGTTGGTGAATCAGGATAAACTCTTTGTGTGATTTTTCGTTTCTCTTCAAACTATATTTTTATCACTAAGTCATTTAAATTAGTAAATTTAAAAGGGTCGCTATTCAAACCCCTTTCCTTGTGACATATCAATTACTTCAATTGGTATCAGAGCTAGGGCTCTGAACTAACACTTAACCATGTAAGAGTAAGAACGATCCCAAACCAAAAATGTTAGGTCCAAACAAATTCATAGTTGAAGGAGGATCCACTCATAAACCACCATTCTTCAATGGATCTGAATACTACTACTTGAAGGGTAATGTGAAATTATTTCTCATGTATCAAGATATAAATATGTGGTCTATAGTTGAAATAGGCAAGTACACTCCAAAGACCATTCCAACGACTGACGCTCTAGCCATAGAAAAACCTAAAGCAAACTGGACCGCTGAATAAACCAATCAGGTACTCCTAAATTAAAAAGCTCAATTTATTATCTCATGTGCATTAAGTAGGGAAGAGTATGATAGAATAGAAGAATGCACTAATACAAAAGAAATACGGGATAAGCTAAATATTCATCACGGAGGCACAAGCCACGTCAAAGAAGAAAGAATTGATATGGGAGTAAGAAAATTTGAGATAAAGAAAGATGAAACTATTGATGAAATTTTTTCCAGATTCATCATCATCGTAAATGAACTAGGGTCACTTGGAAAAACGTACACCACCTATGAAAGGATAAGAAAAATTTTGAGGAGCCTTCCAAAAGTCTAGAGACTAATGGAAACTGCCATTACTCAAGCTAAAGACTTACAATTACTTTAAGTAGAAGAATTAATTGGATCACTTCAAGCTCATGAAAGCCTCATTCTATAAGATATACCTCAAAAGAAAATAAAACAATTGCTCTCAAAGCCTCTCCAAAACCAGGAACACAAAATGAAGGTAACTCCTCAATTGATAAAAAAA
This sequence comes from Vicia sativa, assembly GCA_021764765.1. Classification (NCBI taxonomy): domain Eukaryota; kingdom Viridiplantae; phylum Streptophyta; class Magnoliopsida; order Fabales; family Fabaceae; genus Vicia; species Vicia sativa. The sequence goes on from CM038793.1 coordinate 247,987,216, forward strand.
TGACAGCCCTTCTGAAGGATTATTTGAAGATGGAGATGACTTAGCCCTCATATCTAGACGAATACAAAAAATGGTATTTAGAAGAAGCGTGAACATAAACCCTTTTCAAAATAAAAGAGATCCTCAAAAGGCTGAAGTAGACAAAAGCAAAGTCACATGCTACAGATGCAATAAAGTTAGACATTTCAAAATAGAATGTCCTAAACTAAAAAAAATCATTAAAGTATCTCCATTCAAATAGAAATCAATGATGGCATCATGGGATGACTCAAAAAACTCAAACTCCGAAACAGAAGATGAAGAAGCAAATTTATGTCTCATGACCAATTCTAAGGTAATCTCTATCGAATCTTGTTTTACTTGTCAATAAATGAGCATTATGTTTGACAACCTTCTAGAGGATTCAAAATTACTAACTCAAAAATGTTTCTTTCAAAGAGAGAAAATATTAAACTTGACTAATGAAAAAAAGGAACTTGAAAACTTAGCTAAGAAACAATCAGACAGTATCAAACACTTACACAATGCACACTCATCTTTCTCAAATAAACAAAAAATTCTTAATGAAAAAATAGTATCACCAGATGCATTAGAAATAAAAAACTAGAAAGTCAAATTGAGGTCTTAACACACGATATTACAAAGTTTGTTAAATCCACGTAAACCTTTCAAAACATACTGAGTTCCCATTTCGAAATACTTGATAAGGTAGGTATTGGATATAAAATCTTCAAAAAATAAAAAATTCTATGAAACCTTTTTTAACACCTCATATAAAATTTGAATCCTCAAAAACCAAAGACTCATTTTAAAAATGTTGCCATTGTAACAAAAAACTAATCACGAGGAGTCAAAATGTTTTGTAAAACTAACTATTGATCCTCAAAACTAACAATACATCACATAAAAAACAATTAACCCTCTTGGAAAATAAAATCTCTTTCTAAACCTATACATTTTATTCATGCTAAACAAAAATCCTCATCTAACACTCAAGGACCCAAAAAGATATGGGTACCTAAAAGTCTTATAACCTCAAATGCAGGAATGTCTACTCTCTACACTAAAAAAGCCTTGGTACATGGACAATGGATGCTCAAGACACATGACAGGAGACAAAGAATGCTTCATATCACTTAAAGTAAAAAATTGAGGAACAATAATATTTGTAAATAATGAGAAAGCTGAAATTAAATGTATAGGAATCATTGGTCAGAATGGTTTCCCTCTAATTAATGATGTAAAATTTATAGATGGATTAAAACATGACGTCTTAAGTATTAGTCAACTATGTGACAATAATTTTGAAGTAAAATTTAAACATAATATGTGCATAGTCAAACAGCCTCAAACTAACAAAATCCTCTTTTGTGGCTCACGAAAACAAAACTTGTATACTTTATATCTAGATGACATGTCATCTGAAACTTGTTTTCTTTCCCTTGAAAAGGATAAATGGATATGATACAAAAGAGTAGGTCATATAAGCATGAGAACAATGTCAAACTTAAACAAACTAAATCTAGTAAGAGGTCTTCCTAAATTAAGTTTCAATAAAGATGTTGTCTGTGAAGCTTGCATCAAAGGCAAACAAGTTAAAAGTAGTTTTCACTCAAAAAATATTGTATCCTCAGTTAAAACTCTCGAACTTCTTCATATTGACTTATTTGGTCCTGTCAAAACTACAAGTGTTGGGGGGATATGGATTTGTCATTGTTGATGACTTCTCTCGTTTCACCTGGGTATTATTCTTAAAAAAACAAAGATCACTCCTTTGATGTGTTTAAAACCTTTTGTAAGAAGGTTCAAAATGAAAAGGTTCAAACATCATATTAGTTAGAAGTGATCATGGTGGAGAATTTAAAAATCTCTCGTAGAATTGTTTTTTGATGAAAATGGAATATCACATAATTTTTCTTGTCCAAGAACTCAACAAAATGGTGTTGTAGAAAGAAAAAGTAGAACTCTTCAAGAAATTGCTAGAACTATGATAAATGAATCTCAAATAGAAAAATATTTCTGGGTAGAAGCCACCAACACTTCATGCTACACTTTAAATAGAGTCACCATTAGAAATTCTTAACAAAACTCCGTATGAACTATGGAAAGGTAGATCACCTAATATCTCGTATTTTAGAATTTTTGGATGTTTCTACTATATTCTAAATAACAAGGATCTTCTGGGAAAATTTGATTTCAAAACTGAAAAAGGAATATTTTTGGGTTACTTTATCTCCTCAAAAGGATATAGAGTATTTAACTTAAAAAATAATACTGTTTAAAAAAGTATGTATATTATATTTGATGAACTTGATGAGTACTTATTAGAAAATAAAACTAAAGAGGAAATAGAAGAACAAGGTTCAATCCTCAACACTAAACAAATTATTCCAAACAACAATGAGGACTCATCACAAGCTCCTCAACGAAGTTGGAAATCCATTCCTGGTCATCCTCACGAATTCATCATTGGCGAAACCTCAGATAAAGTACGAACAAGAAACTTCTTCAAAGAAAAAACTATCAATTTGGCTATGTTATCTCAAATAGAACCAAAAAATATATCTGAGGCAATCTAAGACAACTCATGGATTGAGGCTATGATGGATGAAGTCTCCCAATTTGAGAAAAACCAGGTATGGAACCTCGTTGCTAATCCTCTAGATAAAACTGTTATTGGAACTAGATGGATTTTCAAAAAAAACTTGACAAAGATGGAAAAATCATAAGAAATAAAGAAAGACTAGTTGCTCAAGGATGTAATCAACAAGAAGGAATTGATTATGATGAAACATATGCTCCAGTATCTAGACTTGAAGCCATACAAATTTTATTATCTTATCCTGCTCACAAAGGTATCAAACTCTTTCAAATGGATGTTAAAAGTGCTTTTTAAAATGGGGTATTAAATGAAGAAGTATTTGTTAAACAACCTCCTGGTTTTGAAGACTCAAAACTTCCTAACCATGTCTTTAAACTAACTAAATCCCTTTATTGACTAAAACAAGCTCCTCGAGCTTGGTATAAAAGACTCATCATATTTCTTTTAAAAAATAAATTTTAAGAGGACAAGTTGACACCACCCTCTTCACAAAATTCTCTGAAAATAATATTAATTGTTCAAATTTATGTTGATGACATTATCTTTGCATCAACAAATGAAAAAATGTGTGATGATTTTGCAAATCTTATGCAAAGTGAATTTGAAATGAGCATGATGAGAGAATTAAGATATTTCTTGGGACTTCAAATCAAACAAGAATCAAAATGTATTTTTATTTTTCAAGAAAAATACATAAAATATATTTTAGAAAAAAATATGGAATATGCTAAAATAATGAGCACACCTATGCATCTCTCTTCTAGCCTAGACAAAGATGAAACAAGATCATTTGTTTTTGATAAAATATATTGAGGTATGATAGGATCATTATTATACTTAACTGCTAGCAGACCTGACATTGTCTTTTCAGTGGGACTTTGTGCTAGATTTCAAACAGATCCCAAGGAGTCACATCTCACAACAGTAATATGAATTTTCAGATATCTTGTCGGTACTACTAACATTGGTTTATAGTATAAAAGGTGTGCAGTCTTTAATTTAGTAGCATACTATGATGCTGACTATGTTGGAGACAAAATTGAAAGAAAAAGTTGAAGGTGTGAAGAAAACACAAGAAATGAGGGGTTTGAATTGGATTTTCACTCTTTGATAAACTTTGATAAACTTGTCATCAAATGATATTGAGGAGTTGAACTTCACTAGTATGATATATAAAGTTATTCTTTGCTATGACATCCTCATCTTTACATTACAAGGAAATCGTGTAGTACATATCCATCTCCTCACTTTCAACGAAGGATGGTTAAATATTTTCAAATAATATTTCCTCGTTCATGTCCTTGAGGTCTCATTTTTTAAACATAAAGACATGGACAACTCATCATAAAAAGTACAAAGATATCATCATTACCTCTCAACGACTATTTTCAAAATCTCTTATAAAATGGCTAACATATCTCCAAAGAAGCGCATCTCTCACAAATAGAAAAGGAAGAATAGTTGCAATCAAAACAATTGTGTTCTCTTTTGAAAAAGCTCTTCCTTAGTGATTCAATTCTATATTTCATTCACAAATGTTATCATTGCCACATAGTGTTTATGTTTTTTGGAATTATTATATGTATATCCTCAAATGATATTAGAACTCTTGTAAAAAGTGTACTGTACTCAAAATCTAAATAAATACTCTTTAGTATGTGTCAAGCCTTTTGAGACGTGAAAAGGAAACCACAAGTATTCTTGACAAGGATAAATTGTGAGGAATAAGAAAAATCTCACTATGTGTGAGGACTGGACTAACCAAAGTAGGTATCAGCTCATTCTAAGCAAGCACAAAGATATGAAGAAGACCTTTGTGACTACCTCTAAAAATTCTATTAAGAGTGAGAGAAACATTTTAACTTTAAATGAAAAATTATTTTCCTTAGAAAGAACAAATGCTGCTCTTAAAAGTAAAGTTTCTAGCATATCTGCCTCTGATGAAACTGAGAGGTATGATAAAGCTTTTCAACACTTCCTTGCTAAAAGCGTAGATAGAAGCAAAATGGATTCAATGATCTATGGAGTTAGCAGAAATGGAAGTAGAGGTTTAGGATACTCTGGACCACCCAAACCAATGGATGAGCATGAGGGTCTAAAACTAATACCTCTATTCGAACAATTCGTGCTTGTTGGCACTGAAGAAGAATGTTCAAAAGTAGAAGAACTAGATTCTGATGCATCACCATCACTGGCACATAAAGATGGTTCTAAACCAAAGTATAATGTACGGATTACATACAATTATACTACTGCACAAAAATCCAAAGGAGAAAAGACCTCTAGAAAGACTAACAAGAAAGGACCCAAAGTATGTGTACCAAGAGATTAGATTGTCTATGTTGCAGATATTCTAGATAATGCCTAAGATACACCAATTATTGATCCTAGAGAATGGATGCTTGCCATACTTGATGGGAAGAAGATCTATGTTCCAAGATATGCAACTTAAATCCAGAAGGCATAATAAATTGTCAGAACAAGATGGTTCTGAAAGAAGATATGAAAAGTCAGAAAGAAAAATCATCAAATTCAACAGCGTAACTTTTCTATCTTATAATCTGTTTTATTTGCTTTAAAAATCTCAATCATCATAAGAGGCTTTGGTCAGAATGTCTCTGGTTAGAGGGAAACCTTTTGGTTCTCCAACTTTTGAGAATATCAAGTGTATCTCTTAGTAAGTGCAGTGATTAACACGTGTAACCTTTTCAGTTATCCTTAAGCATAACACGCTACCTAAGCTAGATAATGAACAACATGCTGATTCTTGGAATTGATCTGTCATGATTACCTTCATTAATTGCTCCTCATAATTACATTTATTTATTTTAAAAAAATTGTTTTTATTCTCAATGATATTTTTCTTTATATATATAAATAGCTTATTTTCTCCTCTCTTCTCACTCTCTCCGTTTTCTAAAAAACCTAAACCCTAAAATCTCTTCTCCTTTATCCGTTCATCTTCTCGTCTCGATCTCAAATATTCGAGATGAATACTGCTCAACAAGAAGCTGTTAAGTTTTCTCAGGAGTATGATGAAACATCAAACTCTAATATATCTTCAAGGGTTTCTCCGTCAACAATAGCAACAACGTCATGCACATCATCAATGGGTGCTCCTTCACCAACTTTACTCAAGGTTGAATCGTTACCTGGAAGAGGAACAGGTGAAATCCACATCACTCAAAGGGCTTCTCAAATTCACTGCAACATTATAGCAGAAGAATTAGTTGTACTCAAAGAATTGATGGTTAGTGTAACACGGTGGGAGAACTGACTTGTTTGCGTTTTATCGCAACTGTTGCGGATAGCAAGAGTCGCCACCGACTTTTCTTTTATCCAATAAAGTAAAGGTTAAAAGAACAGGAAAGACCTTTGATAGATTTTGAGTAAGGGAGGTAATTATGAAAAGGGAAGGTATTAGCACCCTTTCCATCCGTATTTATCTACGGGCTCTTAATTGCTTTGCTCACTTTTTGAAAACTTGCTTTCTCTGTGTGTGTGTGTGTGATTTGAAAAGTATTTTGAAAAGTATTTCACTTTGACTTCGTAATGATTCTTGTATTAGTCCTTAAGAATGTATACGAAGTGTTCAAAAATATTTCGTTCGGAAAATGTTTAACTTTGTAATGATTCTCGTTGGAATGTATATAAAGTGTTTTGTTTGAAAAAATAGTTTGAAAAGAGTGTGAGGTTTGAAAAGTAATTTGGTTGATTGGAGCAAGCAATAGAGTCATATTACCTACTCGGAATGGTCGTTTCTTGTTATTTACCTTCTCCTTTTGGACAACGCTATCCATACCATTAGTTGGTTGGTAACCCTATCCGTTGGATATGAAAGGACAGTCGTAGAGTCATCATATGGTCATAGAAGGCAACATGTAAGGATACCTTTAGCAATTTGAAGGGACGGTCATCACTTGTTCGTAGGCAACAACCGAGGGACGAGATCATATATTCGTAGGCAACATCGAGGGTCATCGAGGGACTATGATATTTATATCGAAGGGACTATGATGATGTTATTCATAAGTTTTTTTACTAATGGTACCCCTACGTTCGAGGGACATGACCATGTTTATCCGAAAGGCAACAAAAGAGGATACCCTAAGGGGGTGCAAGTGAGATAGAGTGTATTTGATTCAGATATTTTATCTTGATTAGGGTTATCTAAGTTCATTGATTAGTCTTTCCATATAAACCTTAGTTACTAGCAGTTAAATATATACAATTATAGGGTGCAGAAAGTAAAAACGGAAAGATAAAGGTCCTACGTTATTACATGGCTTTGGGGCAGTTACATAATAGGAGGTGCGGAAAGTAAAATGCGTGAAATTAAATATACGCTATTACAAAAATGACCTTGTAACCTATACATCAATTTCTAGAATTTAAATGCAAAAATAATAAATAGATAATGGAAAAAATATTCTAAGTGTTAGGAAAATATTCAAACCCTAATTACTAAAAGGAAAATATTTTTGGAATTGTTCTGTGGTTTATTTTAATTAAGAAAACCCTAATTGTAATTAATTAGAAGTTAATTATGAAAAATATTTAAAATGTAAATAAAAATTAAATTTTTTCGAGTCAAAAATTATATAAAGGTTTTTAAAACATAAATCTAAAATTAAAACATTTTTTAGGATTTTAGAAAATAGTTTAAAAATTATTGGAAAAGAAATTAAAATAAGAAATTGAAAAAAAAGTTAGAAAAAGGAAAATATGCAGAAAATAGGTGTTAAAAATTAGTTTTGTCCCCCAGGGTGTTGAACTCGTGACCCTGGGGTTACAGGCACAAAACTTTGCCACTCAACCACACGCCATTGGTGTTAGAAACTTGCTCCCAATAGTATAAGTGTGCTATTCAGCAAAAATCAGAAATTATGAAAAAAAAAGTTGCAAAAGACAGGGATCGAACCCACGCCTTGAGAGACTGAGAGGACTAGCGCGCGCATGGTTAACCACTGGGGTGGTGATACATCCATGTATTTAGATACAAGGATTAATACATATATATGCAAGATTAATTTTAGAAAATTAATTAAAAATCAAAACGCGCCAAGGTGGGTCCCTAGGTTTTGAATGGACCAATCAAACAGTGTCATGCCTGAGTCAGAGATTCAACGCCGGAGTCCCTTGTCGGAGCTAGGGCTCCAGCCATCTTCTCCGATTGCTCCAAACTTGAAAACCCTATAAACTGAATCAATTAATGCAAACCAAAAGCCCAGTTCGATTATCTTGAACCTTGCGATCACGATGGTGGGGTTATTTCATCCTGAAACAGCCTGTAACCATGGATATGAAGCTTCGTCAAGCTTATTCCCTAGCCATGGTGTTTTTAGATTTACACATTAAAGCTTGCATCTAATGCTTCAAACCTGTTCTAATGGACCTCCTAAGATCATACAAACAATCGAAAACCATTAGCAATGCATGAATTAAAAGAATCGATTTTAAAAATTTTACCAAATCGGAGAGACTTGGATGGAACGTTCAGGAGAACTTGGATTAATCACTGGGACCTTCAGAAGGATGATGTGATGATTGGAATTACTTGAGAGTGGTTGAAATTTGGAATTCGAGTTTGCAAGTTTCCATTGAAATTTTGAAACAAAACCCTAGTTTCTTGGCTGCAAGAATCCGTGTTTTTATGGTTGAGGTTGTTGTGTATATATAGAAGAAGAAATTAGTTCAAGAATTATGTCAAAATATCTTACATTGATTGGAAATTATTTGATTGAAGAATGAAATGCAATATTTCCAAAAATCATGTCAAAATACCTGGCATTGATTGCACGAAATTGCAAGCTATTTGGGATTGCTTGGACCTCAAGAATGCTGAACAATAAGCCTTGCATGCCTCACTTCTTGTTTTTGCATTTTATTTTATTTAAAATTGAATTTTAATGAAATAATTCAAAAATAAATTAAATATATGATGCAAGGGCATGTAAATGGACTTAGAGGTCATAGGTTATCTTAGAAATAAGTTTGGATCACAAAAACTTAGGCCCATTTGGAAAAAAATTGAATTTGCTTTGTATTTCTCTTCATGCACTTCTTCAAATTTCCCAAACTTGCACAAGTTTTATCTTGCTCAATTTTCAACATTTTGAAGTGTTCTTGGACTTTTTAGAAAGCTCAAGATGTCTTCTAAACACTCCGTTTGGTTTCATCTTCATTGAATCTTCCATGTTCATGTACACTTCTTTGGAAAAAGATGATTTTTTGTTGACTTTTTATTGACTTTTAGAAAGACCTATAATGTCTTGATCCATAACTCTCAAATGAAGAATTTTTGGCCAAAGCTTGTGAGCCACAAAGTTGTAGAAAATTTAATTCTTTTCAAAATGAGCTTTGGTGGAAAACTTTCTGATAAAGTATGTGAAAGTTATGCCTGGTCAAAGTTCTGTTGACTTTTTCTCAAGAAACCCTAATTTAGAAACTTTGACTTTTTATCAAATCTTGAGTTTTCTTGATGAATCATGATCAACCCTTGATAAAATGATGGATGTGACTTCAAAATCTTGATGTTGACCAAAAATGATGAAGTTCGACTGTATGTTGACCATAATTGACTTTTTGTCCAATACAACTGGTTTTCAACCATCTGAGCAATTGACCGAGCAAACTTGAGCTGTGAGGCTTGAAACTTGACATGGTGATACCTTGAGACATATGAGGAGGCAATATGATCACTTGAGTCAATATCAACCATATTTGACTTGAGAGAATCAAAACCCTAGTTGTGGGTTGATTGCTTAGGAGAGGGTTCATCTGGTCAACCCTTGAGAAATTCTTGATTATGGAGATGTGGATTGAGTTGAGAGATAGAAGGGAAAATTTTGGGGTATAACAGTTATTTTTGTAAATTTGACTGAAAATGGATTTAGTGTAAATTAAGAACTAGAAGCTCAAGGTTGGGAAAACTACTTCAAAAGACTCCATGGTCCCACCTATGATCGCTTAGTGAAAGAATTCTGGAAACATGCTGACTTTGATAGTCTTCATATTGTATCATATGTCTTGGACATATAATTGTCATCACAGAAGAATTTATTGCAAAATTACTAGGATTAAAGTTCATGGAAGGTAAATGTACATTTTTCATGAACTTTAAGTTAGATGATCATAAGGAACACATTCAATCTCTACTGTTCAAGAACTATCCCAAAGAGAAGAATGACTATAAAAGCAGGGATCTTCATGATAATCTTAGAGTTTGGCACAAACTCATTAGGATGCATAAACCTTAGATCTAATACAAGTTCTCCAAATTACTTCAATATTGGTCAACAATTCATGTTGTATTATATAATGACCAAGAAGAAAGTAAAGCTTCCATTTTTTCTTCTTAGTCGTTTAAAAGAATCCATCATCAAAATAAGAACCACCGCAGATCCAACTAAAAAGGTTCCCAATTACATTCCTTGTGGGCGTTTGATTACAAACATTCTAATTGAAAGTGGTCTAGTAGCCTTCTTGATAAAAGAAGCTAAATGTACTGAGGATTTGGCATCTACGTCTGGTGATTCATTAACAGCTCAAACTCTCAAGAATATGAAGATCATTCCTGAAGTTGTAAAGAGACATCAGAATAATCTAACTGAGATTCTAAACTCAGTTCCCATTGAGAACTTTCCTCTGTTCAATTTTTCACAGGACATGGCAGAAGTAATAAAATATGTTGAGTCAATGTCCAAAGATGAACATGATGTAAGCATCAAATATGATGAAGAAGAAAAGGATCATCCGCAAGGTAAGCGTAAACAAAGGACGGACGATTCAGATTCAAAGAAGAAAAAGAAAAAGAAAAGGACAAAGCTTCTTAGCGATGCCATTTTAGCTGAAAAACGTCCTAGTAAGTCTTTATCTGTACCCTCAGTTTCAACTCCCATTCCTAAACGAATAAATATCTCAACAATCATCTCAAAATTCAATAACCCTGCCACTTCTAAATCACCTCCATTTGTATCACAACCTTCCATCACCACTATCTCACAAACAATTCCAACAATATCCTTTTCTGACATTATCTCCACCATTTTAACTCCCACCTCTGTCATAAACCTAACTTCATATGATATTGTAGCCTCATTTTCAATAACTCAATCCATCATAACTCCCATAACACCAACACCTATTATCACCTTTACTCCTTCCATTGTTACTTTTGTATATAAATTTCGAACTCCTCCATCTCGTATTATTTCATCTATTGTTAATCTTGTTCTCTCAAATGAACAATCCTCCAACTCTGACCAAAACACCATATGTATTGATCCTGCATCGCCCATCAACCTTACTAAAATTGAATTCATGGAAACCGATAATCATGAACCTCTTGAAATATCCATTATTGAATCAAATCAAATGTCTGAACTCTTGGGAATGACTGAGGTTATTCGGTCATCTGAACATCTATCTTCTTATCTTTCATTGATTATTTATGAGAAACCCTGCCCCAAAACTTTGGATGATATCTTGATTCATTCAGGGATAAATCAAAGAAGAAGATTACCAAGCTTAAGAATATGGATGCCTTTTGGGCAACTTGTGAGCTTTGGATGAAGACTGAAGTTGAGAGAATCTTTAACTTCTTTGCCACTTCTAGAATTTCTGCTGTGAAGCTTGTTAAGCAGAGGAAAGAAGAACTTGAAAGAACTCGTGCCTTCCAGCTTATTGCAAAAAGGAAAAGGGAAGCAGAAGCAAAGTCCCTTCAGGATGCTGCTGAAGTTGAAAAGAGGAAAAAGGAATAAGAAGCAAGGCTAAAGGCTGAAGAAGATGCAAAAGTCCAAGTTGAAAAGGACAGATTGGTTGTTGAGGCAGAAAAGACAATTGAGGCCTCTCAAGTTGCTCATGTTGAGCCCTTAACTCAACATAAAATTAACAACATCAATTCCAGTCTGGAAGAGATGAAAGCTGAGAAAAGAAACATGTACGAGTCTAGCTGAACAGAAGACTGTTAATGATAATGTTCAGAACATGCTAGCTTTGATTCTTCAAAATATGTATGGAACAGATCCCTCTTCTTCTAATCCTTAAAATATGATGTTTTGAAACCATTTTTATGTTTTTACTTAAGAACTTTTTGTTTTCGGTGTTCTTCTGAATGTCTTCGACCTGTTTAAATGAATGAAAGCACCTTTCTTTTGTCTGTTATTTTATTTATGTGTTTTTCACACGTTTTTAAATATAATTTTTTGATTATGACAAAAAGGGGGAGTAGTTAAAGAAGTAATTTTGATTCTTAATGATCAAATTCTCTGAAAAATGATGCTTACATTTCTAACAAAATATAAACTGTTGTTTCTTGGTAGAATTGTGTTGCTTTTCTTTTTCAGGATTTTTCAAGAATATGAAGAAAGTCTATGCATCTGACTCCTTACACTAGACTCTGGAAGAGTTAGTTCGAAGTCAAACTCTAACTAGAGATTCTGGAACTTATCTGAGTGACATTAAAGCTCCAGCTCTCAATTGAGAAGTTGTGTCTTCAAAGAATCAAGACTCTAAAGATCTTTCATCTGATCTGTTGGAACCAGGGGGGCTAATGCTCAGATGGTCCTTTGTCAGAAGTTCTGATCTTTCACCAAGTTTGTGATTCATAGGGAATTTTCATGTAAAGGTTAAGTAGTCCTTACCGTTCTCATTGTTAACTTTCTTATGATATTATGAAAACTTGTGTCATCAAAATACATAGTTTTGTCATCATCAAAAAGGGGGAGATTGTTAGAACAAGATTTGGTTCTACAATTATATCTTTGATTTTTGATGATAACAAAGAGTATGTTTGAGTGAACAATTTTTGCTACTATAATGTTTGTTGTATTTTTAAGATAAATAAACAGGTTCTATTTTTAATGAATGGCGTGGCCAAGACATAAGAAGAGAATATGTCCCGCTTCTAGCTACAAAGGTTCTATTGAATGAGTAGCGAAGAAAAGCTTTAGAAGGCTCTGAAGTTACTTTGATACGTTCGTCTGAAGAAACTAGTCAGAAGATATAAAGACAAAAGTGTGACATATGTCAAGATGCTGATAACTCAAGTTTCAAAAGACAAAGGGTTCTGAAGACCAAGTACTTAAAGACTCTAAAGACGTGTCTGTGAAGATTCGAAAGACTTGAAGTTATTCTGAACTTAGGATACGACACAAAGTGTTCTGAATACCAAGTGCTGAGGACTCTGAAGAATGTGATTCTGAAGATTTCAAGACTAGAAGTTCTTTAGAACTTAGGATACTGTTCACGGTAAAAAGTGAAGAATGAGGGAATCGAATTGGAATTCAAATCTCCGACTCAAAATAATTTACTCTTTAATTTTTTGCTTAAGATTTATTGTTTCCAAACAAGAAAGGAAAGGAAAAGGAGAAAGCTAAAATACCCTAAAATTGATATGCAATGCAATTAGTGTGAGCTAAACGCAACACATGGGGGAGTGACCTGGGTAAGAGGGTTGGTTATATAAAGAGAAGGTATTAGCACCCTATATATCTATAGTATTCTATAGGAACCTTGTACGTGTCTGTGTTTTATTTGCTATGCTATTTTTGGAAAGTTTCACCTTTGAGATTTAAGAAGGGTAGGTTAGGCAGGAACCTAAGTTTGTTTATTATGATTATGCTCACAAAGATCATTGGGATCCTTTGCATACATATCCCCTAGAGGGGATCAGAACACCTATAGCTCGGATCTAAAGGAAACTAAGGTTTGTTTGGTTTGAGGGAGAAAGAAGTATTCTCTCCAAGTTTGAGACCTTCTACCTACGTATTCTCGAAAGGAGGTTGCGAAAGTCAGAGCAATCGTAGTTCCCACTTAGGTGCTAGTAGAAGAATTTTTTTTTAAGAGAGAACGACAAGTGTCATCTTAATGAAAAATGTATCTAATCTATTTCATAACATACATTTTTTAAAATTTGATTTTTTGAATCTTTCATTGTAAGCATTGGGTGTTTTGCTTTAGTGTACAAGTGTTACCATTTACAAGTTAAGAAAGATGTTTGAAAAAAAACATTGAATCTTTCATTGTAAGCATTGGGCGTTTTTCTTGAGTGTACAAGTATTGCCACTTATAGTTAAGAAAGATGTTTTGTTTGAAAAAGTGTTTATTTTGAAAAATGTTTAATTTGTATGTGATGCTATAAATGAGATACTTCTTCCACAGAGACGATTCATGTTTTATCTCTTAGGAGAAATATTTTGTTATTGTTTAGGGGGATGCTTTTAAGAAGCATGTGGGTCCTTGTATTGTAAGCCCAAGAAGAGGCTATCCGAGGGACATGGAGGGTCCTTGTATTGTGATCCCAAGAAGAGGCTTTCCGAGGGACATTGAGGGTCCTTGTGTCATACCCCAATTTTTGACCTAATATACCACCTTACATTTGCATCATTGCATAACTAACAATTCAGATAACGTTAATCGGGTATAGCATTCACAGGTCGAAATTAGGGTTTCATCAGATTTTCATCTGATTCAAGAGGCAACCAATTAGGGTTTGAGTTTTTCTCACCACATTTGATCTATCTTGATCAAATCATCAACCTCTGATCATCAGATACCCAATTTTTCTCACAGATCAATCAAGGATCGACCAATTAGGGTTTTGATCGGGCATGAGTTTTCTCTGATTTTTTGAGCAAGAAATGACTTTTTTGGATAGAGATTGGTCATTATATCTTAGATACAACATCTTGACCTAATTTCTGGATTCAAAACATCATAGAAGTTCACAGATTTCATCAGTCAATTTCTGAAACATCTGATGAAAATTCATCTGCACAGAAAAATCAAACTTTGACTTTTGACCAAATTTTTCAAAACAAAACTTTTTCAATCATCAAAATACTTCAAATGATCCATCATGATCATCAAAAATCAAAGAATTTGAAAAAGTCAACAAAAAGTCAAAAGTTTTCGTACTTAGAAATTTTTCTAAGTGTTGAAATTTCTTACTTTTTTCAAACTTCATGCCATTTTTTCACCTAGTTCCAATTTGAATTGGAAAAAACTCAAAACATGAAAGTTGTAGCTTGTGAAAAAATCTTTCCAAAATGTCCAAGAACTCTCAAATCCATGGAGTCTAGCTACACTTTTGAATTTGAAATTTAGAGCTCCAAAATCCATAATTTTCAAGTACAAACTTGTAAAATTATAGGTCATTTTGCATTTTCCTCTTCTAGAACCTTTGCCACCTTGCCAAGAGAGGATGGAACTGATAAATATCAGTGAGGGATGATTGAGATAAGATAAGAGCAAATTGATATTTCACACATGGTAAAAAGGAAGCTTCCTTTTACCTTTAAAGCCAAAAGACTTTCTTGCCCTCTAAGGTAAGTTTGATTTTCCAAATGCCATTCCTTGCCTAACATTTTCAGAACTTGTTGCCTATAAATTGAACATCAAATTCAAGCTCAATCTACACCAAAGCATTGCAAAGTCATGCTTTCTTATTTCTTTCTTCCAAATCAAGAAACATGATGCACTTTTGAAAAAAAATTGCAATTTTTAAATTCATTGAAATTCATGATAAACTTTGGTGTCAAACACATTCTAAAATCAATTTGAAACATGTTTGAATCATAAAATCAACCCAAGAACAAGTGGAAATCAGATTTGAACTTCACATTCTCAAACTTTCCAAAACTGCCATATGATTCGAGTTTGAAGTTTGGCTGGATTAAACTATGTTCTAATGATCCTAACATCATCACCATACTCCATGGACATGATCCAAATCAATCACAGCAAACTGTAAACAACTCTAATCATAAATCGAAGTGTCATTTTCAGTTTGTGCAGGTTGACTTGTGTAGAGTAATCCAAGGCAATTAAAGGCAAGCAGATCATCCACATAGCTTCCATACATGCCGATGATGGTGTAGCAATCCTCAAACAAGTTCTGGAAACGCGTTTTGAGCTTCTTCGATTCTCACTTGAACAGGTTAGAACATGAACTTGATATCCATATTCCTTGCACCAATTGGAAAAAAAACTCACGGCCGATCTCTTTCTGCACTCATAACGATCAATAGCCCTCAATAAAATCAAAGAATCATAAAACATACATCATTTAATTTGAATTCTCAGTTTTAGGGTTCATTGTGGTTCCCAGAAATCCAAACATGTTAGGCTTAAAATAAATGCAATTAACATATTCCATCATGTTCGTGATGAAAAACCGAGCAACTTTGATTTTTACATCATTGAATTTCGTTGAGAAACAAGGATTATAGCTTGAATTTTGCAATCTGAAGATCAAAACATGAAGAACAGGATACGCGCGTGTTCTTAGTTTGTTTTCAAATTTAAATTTTCAAATATTCCAATGCTTTACCAACACGTGTTCTAATCCACTAAACACCAAGGCATGTTTGTCCCAGTGGTAGCCTGTTTGCTCTTAAGTTTCTCTACCACGTGTCCCACCCTTTGGTCATGGGTTCAATCCCTCTCAAGACCATTTCTCTTTTATAACTTTCCATTTTTTCATGTTTTTCATAAAACTTTCACAATTTTTTGACCAATCAAAACTTCTCATTCTGAGATGATTTTTTAAACACTTGTCAACAAATACATCTATTTTATGATAATGCAAAAATTTTCAGAAAAAACTTTCATCTGATTAAATTTTAATCGAGCCGAAAACGACGTTCTGAACACTTTTTCAAACCTCCTTAAAAGGTGAATTTTTCAAGTTTTTGACTTCCGATTTTTTTCAAAACTTTTCATAAATGAACCTCACATTTCAAAACATTTTCAAATCATTTCTCAAAACTTTTTTATCAAAAACTTGCATCTTTTTACCACGATCGATCCGATTTAAATGATAAAATCAAATTCGTTCTTTCTCGAATTTCTCAATCGATCATGGGCCACCCTTATGGTGTAAGTCCCAATCCTTTATGTACATACTTAGTTTTACTTGTACATACTCAAATCATCATTGTCAATATTCAAACATAAAAAAATTTCTTTCGTTTGTTTTCATTCGTTTGTTTATACACCGATGCCATTGGTATTGAAAGGAGCATTATTCCCTGTGAATCTGTTTTCAAACCAATGGGCCTCCTTCACGGTGTAAGTCCCATAACATTCTTTTATGTACATAATATTTCTTTGTACATATCAAACTTTCTCCAAAAACATACAATTTTCATCTGTACATAACACATATACTTTTTATACTCAAGCACAGACAAACTTTGATCGTCTGTTTTCACTTCACTTGTGTATACTCAAACCAATATTCTTTATGTACAAACAAAACATTCCTTGTACATATCAATTTCTTTTCATACAAACTTTTATCTGTACATAACACAGATACTCTTTTTTTTTGAAAATACTCAAATACAGATAAACTTCGATCAGTCGTTTTTGTTTCATCTGTACATTATACACTGAATACCATTGGTATTGAAAGGAGCATTATTCCCTGTGAAACTGCTTTCAAACCAATGGGCCTCCCTTATGGTGTAAGTCCCAACCCTCCTATGTACATTCATCTTTTTCTGTACATAAAAACTCGTTCGTGTACATATTTACTTCCTTGTACACATTCAAACTTGTAAACAATCAAGTTACGCTCGTCTCAAACGTTCGTTTCACAGACACTTGTTTATATTTCCTTCATAAACTCCTGCAAATAAACATCATGCATTGTTTATATTTCCTTCATAAACTCCTGTGAATACATATCACACACACACTTGTTTATATAATTGTCTAACATAATAATTAGTTTAACCAATAGGTTCCCCACAGTTGTAGCCTCCGCTTGGGCTTTATACAAGACAATCCATCCCCAGCATGGGTCAGCCTCCTTTTAGGCTTCAGATAAGAAAACTCTCCCCACAAAGTTTAGCCTCCGCTTAGGCTTCATATAAAACAACATTCCCCTGTTGAGTCAGCCTCCTCTTGGGCTTCGTTCAAAAGAACTCCTCATTGAGTTTAGCCTTCTCTTGGGCATCATACAATGAAAGAGATAGGAAATCTCTTAACAAGCCTCCTATTGGTCTTCCAATACAAAGAATCACCCGCGCTAAGATAGAACCCTGAAAGGATGGTTTCTCGGTGAAATCACTTTCAAATCCCCAGAGAGTAAAATTTCCCGGTGAAATTGCTCTTATTCAAAAAAGGATGGTTTCTCGGTGAAATCCCTTTTAACACAAAGCCAGCCATACCCTATAGCTTCCTCTTGAGCTTCATACAAGGACCCTCGATGACCCTCGGAATGCCTCCTCTTGGGCTTACAATACAAGGACCCACGGGCTTCTTAAAAGCATCCCTTTAATCCAATCAATTTCTCCTTGAGATTTAGACATTTATCATCTCTATGGAAGAAGTATCTCATCTATCACATCACATACAGTCAAAAGCTTTTCAAAACTTTTCAAAACTCTTTTCAAACAAAAAACATCTCTTAACCGTAAGTGGTAACGCTTGTACACTCAAGCAAAACACCCAATGCTTACAGTTAAAAGATTCAAACATCTTTTTTCAAACATCTTTCTTAAACATGTAAGTGGTAACGCTTGTATATTCAAGCAAAACACCTATAACTTACGACGAAAGATTTTTATCAATCAAACAACTTTTCAAAAATGTATGTGATGAAATAGATTAGATACATTTTTCATTAAGATGACATTTGTCTGTGTCTCTTACTAACATCCCGTTGCTTTCCACTAGCATAAGTGGGAACTACGATTGCTCTGACTTTCTCAACATCCTTTTGAGAATACGAGGCACAAGGTCTCATCCTTGCCGAGCAAATTTCTTTCTCCCCGACCAAACAAACCATAGATCCTGTAGATCCGAGCTACAAATGCTCGATTCCCACTAGGATATGTATGCGAAGATCCACGATCTTTGCGAGCACAATAATAATAAACACTAGAATCCCACACAATCTACTGTTTCTTAAAATCCCAAAGGAGAAACTTTCCCAATCATAGAAATAGCAATTAAAACACACAAACATATCAAACATATTCATATATAAAGCTGTAGATAACTACATATATTTAGGGTGCTCCATCTATTCCCTTTATATAACAATCCCCCTTACTCAGATCTCCCAATGCGTTGCCTAGTTTGCGCTAGTCGTTACGCATACCAATATCAATTGAGGGTATTTCAGCTTTCCCCTTTTTCATAATCATTAAATCATCTTTCTTGTGTTGAAAATAATAAAGCTTGATGCTCGCGGCATCTTTATAAATCAATCAAAAGATTAAATCGTTTCGAGCCAGAAGATCTGAATTCACGTTCGCATCCTCTAGCGCGTCACCTTTTAGCGTGAACACCTTGTATGAAGCCTAAGAGGAGGCTATAGGGTATGGGTGGCTTGGCTTTAAGAGTGATTTCACCGGGAAACTATACTCTTAGTGTTCTATCCTAGCGAAGGTGATTCTTTGTATTGGAAGCCCAATAGGAGGCTGTTAGTGATTTCCAGGTCTCTTTCTAGTATGAGGCTCAAGAGAAGGCTAAACTCAACGAGGGAGTTCTTTTGTACGAAGCCCAAGAGAAGGCTAACTCAATGGGGGAGTTCTTTTGTTCAAAGCCCAAAAGGAGGCTATGGGGAACCTAGTTGTTATACTAGTTGTAATGACATAAATAAACATGAACAAGTATATATATATATATATATATATATATATATATATATATATATATATATATATATATATATATATATATATGACAAAGTGCGTGTGTGCATTCATAGGAGTTTATGAAGGAAATATATAAACAAGTGTTTAAAACAAGCAATTAAAAGCTAGTATACTTGAATATATACAAAGGAGTGTGAAAGAAATATTTAAACAACTGTTTAAAACAAGCAGATAAGCTAGTATACTTGGATATATAAAAGGGAGTGTGACTTACACCTTAAGGGAGATCCACTAGAATAAGAGCAGTTTCACCGAGAATAATGCTCCTTTTAATACAAGTGGAATTGGTGTATAAACAAGCGGAATAAAACTAGCGAACAATACTAGTTTATACTTGAATATTTACAAAACGAAGTTGAATATGTACAACGAATTGAATATGTACATAAAAGGGTGGATATGTACATAGGAGGGTTGAGACTTACACCGTAAGGGAGGCCCATGATCAATTTGATTTTGAGTTCGAAAGATTTTCGAGGAAAAACCTAGTTCGGTTTGTATTTTCAAAGATTTAATCGAATAAATCATGGAAAAGAGGTGTGTAAGATTAATTAAAACATTTTGAAAGATTTGAAAAGTGAAAGTTATTCACAAGAGTGTTTTGAAAAATATTAGGTTGAAAATCAAGAAGAATTTTTTTTGAAAGCATTTAAAAATACTTAAAAACGACTATTTTTGACCTAATAAAAATGTATCAAAAGAAAATATTTTTTTTGGAATTTTTTGACATAATCATTAGATATATTAAATGACAAGTGTGCAAAAAATCATCTCAAAATGAGAAGTTTTGATTGGTTTTTGAAAATGTTGAAGTTTGATAAAAATGTGAAGAAAACAAGTGATAAAAAGAATGTTTTGGTCCTAAGGAGTGTTGAACTCATGACCTTAGGCTGAAAGGTGAAAATATTTACCACCAAGCCACACGCCTATGGTGAAAATATTGTGCTTTTGAAAACATATATTTTGAAACAAGTTCCTTAATAGTTTTGAAAATAATTGAAAAAAGGTTGAAAAGTGAAAAGTTGGAAAAAGAAAAGGTCTCAGAGGGATTCGAACCTTGGACTTATGGTATGGCAATGACTTAAGAGCGCGCGTGCTGCAACTGGGGTGGTTGTTTCATCCGTGAATAAAACAACAACAATTAATATAAGATAAACTGATAATTTGAATTTTGGAAAAAAAAATCAGAAAACGCGCCAAGAACATCTTCTTCAACCTCAAGCATTTTTTATTCCTAATTGCTTTGTTTCTCAATGAAATTGAATGATGTAAACATCAAACTTGATCGAATTTTCACCAGGAACACGATGGTGACAATTAATTTCATTTATTTTAAGTGTAAGGTGATTAATTTTCGCATGAACACGAAGAACCCTAATTCTGACCTTTGATCATGAAATCGTGTAAGTGCACCAATTCAAGCAATTGATTGAGGATTTATGATCCTCACACATGCAGAAACAGAATAGCATAGCAATTTTTGAACTGGAATGCATAAATCATAAAGTTCAAAGTTGAGCAACTTACCTTTTCAAGTTGAAATCGAAATCCTCGAAGGAGATGTTCCAGAAGTGTTTTGATGATTTATGTAGCTTCAATGGACCTTATGGAAGGTGTTTGAATGATTAAAATGGATTGAAGTTACCTGGAATGTTCGGACCAAGTCCAACTGCATATCGAGCAAGTTTATGATGATGAGGATGATTCTGGAGTTTCAAAAGTGATTCAAGGGTTTGAATCACTTCTATGGATTGTATGGATGATGTTTGAAGTGAAAAATTGGAAGATGCGCGAGTGGATTGAGAGTTGAAGGTTTAAGGCTCAAGTTATGCACCTATGGAAGTTTAAACATGATTCTAAGTTTTGCAAGTTTTTGTGATTGAGTGATGGTTCTAACAACTTCCTAATGGTGTATGGAGAGTGTTTTAAGCCAGACATTGGTTAGAACTTACAAGGTTTGGAGATTTGTAATTCTCACATTTTGGAACTTTGAAACTTGCAACTTAAGAAAAGAAAGATAAAACAAGCTTATGGTTGTTTTGGTGTGATTTCCAAATTAGGAAAGACCTTTATTTATAGGCCAAGAAGTTTGTACAGCAAGGCAAGATAGGATTGAAGGATTTTTGCAACTTGGAGCTTAAGGAATAAGAAAGGAATCTTTGCCATAAATGCACATGGTTAAATTTCTAAACCATGGTTAATTCACTCAAGTGTTTCTATCCTTTTTTAAATCATTGGCTTGATATATTTTGGGATAAAACTTATCCCTTGGTGATGACAAGGCTTCTAGAAGGAAAAAGATATAATTTTGGCAAAATCACTTGAAAACATGGTGAAAAATGACCTATAATTCAAGCTTATGGACCTATAAGTTCTAATTTCAAAATCATAGATCCACAAAATATATTTTCATGTTCTTGGACATTTTGGAAAGTGTGGAACAAGATCTACATCTTTCATGTTGGAAGTATTTCTTGAATCAAAATGGATCTTGGTGAAAAATGGCCATGAAAATGATGAAAAAAGTGATTAAAACACTTGAAATTTTTCTAAGTGTTTAGAAAAATCAAGTTTTGACTTTTTGTTGACTTTTTTCCACATTTTTGATTTTTGATGATCATTATGGATAGTATGAAATGCTTTGATGATTGAAAAAAATTTGAATTTCAAAAGTTGACAAAAAGTCAAAGTTTGACTGATCTGGACAGTTGACTTTTTGTCAGATGATTCAGAATATCTCTAATGATCAACCATGGCTTTGGAAATGTTTTGAATCAAGAAATTTGGTCAAGATATTTCATTGGTGATTTTGAGATCATGTTCCAAGCAATTAGGTCATTCATTGAGCAAAAAGTCAATGATACACCACCCCCGATCAAAACCCTAATTTGGTCAATTCAAGATTAATCTTGAGGAAATGATTGGAATTTGAGATCAAATGTTGATCATTGATGAAGACAGATCATTAGTGTGAATGGAGACTCAAACCCTAATTGATCATATCTTGAACAGATGAAAGATTTGATTCAAAACGCTAATTTGGCTCAAGAAGCACACACAAGCTATCTTGTTCTAAAATTGTCAGTGATGCAATGATGCATATGTGAATGATATGACATGGTATATTAGGTTAAAAATTGGGGTATGACAGATGCCCCTATTTAAGTTCCTTCAACCTAATATATGAAGATGAAAATCTTTGTCTCGATAGGTGGGAAGATAATTAAATATCAGAATACACAAATTTTGGGCCTAAGATACCAAAAAACGTGAATGATGCAAAGTGATTGCAGAAAATTTACCAAGGAGGTACTAAAGGGTGACACAACTGGTGAAAAATATCTGTGAGGATGTCTCTATCTATCTAAGAAAGAAGAATCCTATTTAATGGGAAACAAGTATATGTTTCACAGGGAAAATAGATTCACAAAGGAAATGAATATCTGTTTCGCTTTGGGAAACAAGGAGATTACCTTCTGTCAGCCATGTGACAATGTTCAAGGTAAGAAAAGGTGATATTACCAATTATCAGCCTAGTGATAGTTTATGGTAATTTGAAATGAAGACTCATTTACCGATTATTAGCACTGTGATGGTAAATGGTATGAGTTCTAAAGATATTACCATTTATCAGCAAAGTGATAACTAAAACAAGGTAATTCTTGAGAAAAGTTTTACTGGGTATTCAGCCTTGTGACTGAAAAACAGTAATAGAAACAAATCTCAAATGAGTTTCTACTTTCCCAATTACAATCGTGTCAGGGATCTTTTTGAGAAGATGCGGGCGTTTTGATTGTAAAGATACAAGTTTCTTGGAGATAAAGACAATTGTGGGGATTTCTTGAACTTTCATGATTGGACTTGTTAAGAATAGCAATCGTTTTATGATAAGTTCAAAGATAAGAAGGAAATAAGCAACTCGGATAACGAGGCTATTGCTTATTGTTTGCAGGTAGATTTTTTGTGTGAATTCTAGACCTGAATTGTTAAAGACGAGGTTCTATCCAGGAATGAACTGGAAAGAAATGGTCAAGTAAGACTCTGGACCCAATGGGGAATGAACTCGATTAGAGAACTGGAGAAAGAATGTGTTTTTTCTGCTTAGGGATGACAGTCTACTAGAGAGATGAAACACCCATACTTGTTTTCGAGAATAAATGCAACCTAAACAAGTGATATTAGAACAAACATTGAAGAATGCAAGAATGCATAAATGATGCAATTATGTATGAATAATGAATGTCATGAATGTCATATGCATGCTGAAGATACTTGACAAGACAACAAAGCATTTTTGAAGAAGGACTACTGTCGCAGTTCAATCAGATATTCAGCAAAATCTTCAGCAATGTGTAGATATCACTAATGATGAATTAGAGTTGCATGCTTTAGACTTCTTTGGGGAGAAAAATCATTTTCACTGGCGGCACCAGGTTTGGAAATTCTTTTTGCACAAGAATACCGTTGCTTGATAATCTCTTTCGGGGAAGAAAAAACTTCTCAACAGTTGTTTACCCTTTTTTTTTGAGTTCGAAACACTCATGGAGATAATTGTTGATGTTCTTTCTATGTTCACCATTCAAAGGAAAATTTCACTTACATTTTGAAAAGTTTAGAAGTAAAAATTCATTTGAACTACTGTCGCAGTTCAATCAGATATTCAGCAAAATCTTCAGCAATGTGTAGATATCACTAATGATGAATTAGAGTTGCATGCTTTAGACTTCTTTGGGGAGAAAAATCATTTTCACTGGCGGCACCAGGTTTGGAAATTCTTTTTGCACAAGAATACCGTTGCTTGATAATCTCTTTCGGGGAAGAAAAAACTTCTCAACAGTTGTTTACCCTTTTTTTTTGAGTTCGAAACACTCATGGAGATAATTGTTGATGTTCTTTCTATGTTCACCATTCAAAGGAAAATTTCACTTACATTTTGAAAAGTTTAGAAGTAAAAATTCATTTAAAACTTTTTTTCGGTTTTTGTTTCAAAAGTGATTATCACAAGAAAAAGCGTTATTATGCAAGATAGAATAAAATAAGAATTGCAAACAAATGGGCACAAGACTCAAATTTATTTATAGGAAGGTAATCAGCCAAAGGCGTGATTCCATGGATTATTTACAAAAGTTGGAAATGGTAAATATTAGGAAAAGGCTACATTGAAAGCAATAACCGCTATTCTCCCTAACAACTTTGAATTCCAACTGTGTTTGTTGCTTCAGGTTGACGAAGTACAAACTGATGCAGTTACTTTGTCATTTAATCCTTAATTTTTGCCTAGATTGCCTTTTCAGGTTTTCAATCTACCAGGATAAACTTTTCTGTTTATTGTCTCTAATTTTTTCCTGGACCGCCCTTTCAGGTTTTTAGTCCACCAAGACGTCCATTTTTGCCTAAGAATTCCTTTTTGGGTTTTCGACTTACCGAGCTGTTCTTTTGTCTTTTTAGACAAAGTATTTTTTGATTGCATCAGCGTTTACAGGATGCGGGAGTTCATCACCGTCCATGGTTGCGAGAGTCATAACACCGCCAGAGAAGCTTCTCTTAACAATGTATGTGTCGCACCCCAAAATTTACCCTACCATCATCCAATTTCACTCTCGTTTGGCTCGTAGTTTTTGTTTAGGCCAAGATTATATTCGTTCATGTTTTAGCTATCTGGGTCCATCTCATAGGATAAGCAATCTAGAAGTTTGGTTTGTGGTTCAGATTTGATCACAAGTTTTTACAAGGGTTTTGGTGTTTGATCCTTCGGAAAGGGAATTTGAAATAAATGATGAATTAGGGTTCGAAGTCACTATTGTTACAAATTTCGTTCTCATCAAGCACAATGTTTTTGTGTACTTTATTGCTTGAGAATCAAGTGATTAGATTTCCCATTCGATTCAATTAGGTCGTGTGTGACTATTTGGTTTACCCATCAGTATGGAAGATTGAAGGCGATCTTGAATTGAATCGTTGTCTTGGATAAACTTAAATTCACTTTTGGTTCAAAAATGTACCGGGATTTTTTGAATTCGCATCTTGTTCGGTGTCTTGGGTACATTGTTGCATTTTGATAGGAATATTTGGATTCAAAGAGGAAAATCAAGATAAGTTGCATGTGGATTAAAGGATGTGAAGATTAATCGAGAATTGAGTTAAAAAGTTTGTTGAGCTTGTTTGCCAATACCAATAATTCAAAGTGATTCTAGAGGAGCTTATTCAAGAATGTAAAATAATTAATTCACTCATGTGGATTTATTGTTAGCATTAAGATTAAGAAGCCCATTTATGCATATGATCTACTTGAAGTGCAAGTTACATAATGGATCATTCAAAATTCATTCATCAAAGGTTTTAGGGATCAAACGGAAGTTTTTTTGAGTTGCTTAAGGTTTAAGTAACAAGACATCCAAATTTAAAATGGTCAATCATGGATCACTCTACTCATCATAGGTTAAAAATTGTCATCATTCACGGATGTCAAGTTTAACTTCATTCAAATTTCCTACAAGGAGAGGAGGAGATTTATTCATTGATATATTTCCCTAAGAGTTTGAGTTGATCTTTGTTCTCCTTCAAATTCTGAATGTCCATGTCTTTAGCTCGTCCTCCCTTCGTCTTTAATCTTTTCCCTCTTGCCATTTTTTATGCCACCCTTGCCATCAATTACATGAAAACAAAAATAAGAATTGGTTAGCAACATAATCATACGAAATTTTAAAGCAATAGTTCAAAAGAAGAACATCATTAGGGTTTGTATTAAGGAATCAGGTTTAAGGGTTTTGATCATGGTCAAGTGACAAAGCCTCAGAACTTTAAAGTTTCTTCATCGGCCACAATCTCCTATTGCAAATCATAAACAAAGTTTGGTTCACAAAAGGAGGTGTGAAGAGGAAAATCAGAATAACATCATATTTCCAAGGCAAGCAAAGTAAAGGTTCAGCCCAAAATAGATTATCACAAGCAAGCAAAGAAAAGATAGTTATCAGCAGACAAAACCAAATCGAAAAAGACAAAGAAGGCAGAGCAGCCAAGTTCAGAAAACCAAAAATGCCAAGACAGTAAAGCTAAATTGGAAAAGCACAGCAGGATTGTGGCCAAAAGTAGCAAAACAAGTA
This sequence comes from Vicia sativa, assembly GCA_021764765.1. Lineage (NCBI taxonomy): Eukaryota > Viridiplantae > Streptophyta > Magnoliopsida > Fabales > Fabaceae > Vicia > Vicia sativa. Next base: position 248,013,594 of record CM038793.1, read on the forward strand.
ACAGAGGCAACAAGGCAGCAGGGAGCATCAGAAGAAAAGCAAAATAATAGTTCCAACACAGTTCAAAACTTAGTGCTACCAAGACATAAAGCTAGCAACAAGCAACATGGTTGAGAGGACCGGAAAATCACAAAAAACCATAACCTTTGTTCCAAAAAAAACCATCACAGAAGCCAAATACGAAGCTAGCAAGCAAGCCATTGGTTCAAGATTAACAATAGAAAAAGATAACCAAGAAAAAACATTCAAGCAAGCCATTTTCCAAACCCAGAAAACAGAAGCAAAAACCAACAAAAATCATAGGAACAACCAGAAACCAGAAGCCAAAACTCTAAACCATAACCAAAAAGCAAAGTTCCAAAACCAAAAACAGAACACGGTTCCAATCCCAAACCATAACCAAAAAGCAAATTTCCAAAACCAAACAAAAACAGAACATCACCATTTGTTCCAAAACAAACTCAGAAACCTTAGCCAGCAATAGCAAACAACAACAGACAACTAAACTCTAACATGTTTCTCATCATTTTCCTAACACATAAACCCTTCAGAGAGAAAGAAGAAGAGGATAAGAAGTCATGTAAGGAACGGTCTCACCCGAAAAGCGACGCAGAAATCCTAAAAGGGGCCAAATCGGAACCCTAGAGTTCGTTCACCCCCTTTTAGTCAGCGCCAACTGTCAAATTCCTGCAAAATCAGAAACCAAATCTTAAGCCAACACAGAGTAGCGAGCGTTCCGAAATCAGAAACCAAATCGTGAGCCAACACAGAACGGAACCAGGTTTCCGAAATCAGAAACCAAATCGCGAGACAACATAGTGAAAATGACAAAACAATATACGAGATCACAGTGAGAAGAGGGACATAGTTCCAGTCGAGAAAGCGAAGAGAGAACCAACGGCGGGCAAGCTCTCTTCTCCGACGAGAAGATGAGAGACCATAGAACCACAGAGCATGCATCGGCGGTGAGGTGCTGAGACCTACGCGAAGAAATGACGAGAAATAGAAAAACGGAAGAGAAGCGAGAGCTTCTGATAGAAAGAGAGAGAGATGTTTTTTTTTGTTAAAATAATTAGTTTTAGTTTTAGTTTAGTTAGTTAATTTTATTTTATCTTAATCCTTAATCTGGTGGTGACACTTGTCACCACCTCTATTTGATCTATTATTTTTTTATTTTATTTTTTGTATATGCAAGCAATGATACATGCCATGTCTCCACCATCAAATTTCCACAAATAAAGATCCAACACTCAGGAGTGTGCTCTTAGTTTCTCCTCAGCCATCAGATTTCCATCTGATCGGATCAGATGCTCCAGAACATGCATGCCCATCATACACCCTTTCTGGAGGCCGCACAGGATCATGCAGACCTTCAACTTGGACTTGGGCTTTCTTCCATCAAGCCCAGCGAATTTCTTTGCTTCCAACACCCCCCAGAATCACTGCAATATCAAGCCCATTCTTAAACTCTCATCTCTTAAATTATTTTATTTTATGTAAATAATTTAATTTTTGTGCGATGTACTAAATAATAATTAGTTCTGATAGTTTTTATTTGATAATTTATCGATTAAACTATTAGTTGATGTCTTATCAAATAGAAAAAATCTATTCTAATAATTATTTAAATTTCCGATTGTATTGTGTGATAATTGTTTATTTATTCGCTTATTCGGTATTTATTCACCATTGTACACTTCGCACACAACCAACATTAAAATCAATCCGATCTTTCTTTGATTGGCTCATAAGCCGATTTCTTAAAGGGTCTCATACTTGGGGGTGGGCATGGCCATCCTCACGAGGTTAATTAAAGCCCTTGTTGCTTTAGTTAATCATAACCCGAAAATAACATTGGTCCATATACCAATTTTCCATGCACTAGGGTCTCATAGTTGGGGATAGGAGCACCTATCCTCACTAGATTAATCAAATCCACATACTCATTTAATCATAACCCGAATCATTCCTTCTCCTTCGGTCCGTCACCAAACCCCGTCTAAAACACTTTCACAATTAATTTACAAACCTCGATCCAACGTCGAGTGCATTTTCAAAATTCTTTTCATAATAAAAAACCAAGTATTTAAATCGTTGGTTGCTAGACCAATTGTTTAAACACTTGTAAAAAATGAACTTCGAGTCTTTAAATCGTTGGATGCTAGTCCAATTGTTTAAAGGTTCTTAATAATGTGAACTTTGTTTTACTTCACCCTTTTTTCTTAAAGAAAACTTTTGGGATGATAGACGACTCGTTGAGCATTGAGCTCCTCTTGTTTCTAGTATTTGAATCGTAGGATTCTAGTCCTATTGTTCGGTAATTTTCATCCACCTAAAATCAATTCAACTCACTCAAAATCCTTTTTCGCTCATATGCGATCATCAAACTCTTTTCCGACAAAGAGTGTGCAATAGCCATTTCAAACACGAACGAGGACTTAAGATTTTCAGACAAACTAAACAAGTCCAAGTTCAAGCATTTGAAATGTCTAATGCACGATTTTTCTTATAAAATCAATACAACCAATTTAAAACATTTTTTAGAGGAACTACGGAGTTTTGACTTTCCCATTGCACAAGGGAATACATAGGCGCACAGTTTCGAAACCGTGTCAAACTCAAAATAATAATAAACAAACCCCTTTTTCCTTATATTCATAACTGAGCAATAAACACACGCACAAACACTTAGAACTAAACGGGTCCCATCGAGTACGATGGATGTAAGAGGTGCTAATACCTTCCTCTTACATAACCGACTCCCGATTCCATGTTTTTGGTCACGTAGACTGCCTTATCTGCATCTGTGGGGTTTTATCTATATTTTCCCTTTCTTTTTTAGAACAAATAAAATTAGGTGGCGACTTCATTGTTTTTAAAACAACCGATGAAAAAACCAGTCATCACAGTATGAGCCTTCATAATTAGGAGACCATTTGCCCCTAGAATCTAGTTGAAAAGACAAGATCTTTTTAAGCACGAGGTTGCCTTCTTGGAATTCACGAGGTCGAACATTTTTGTTGAAGGCTTTCTTCATCCTTCTTTGATACAATTATCCATGACACAAAGCAGCCATACATTTTTCTTCGATTAAGTTCAACTGATCGTATCTGCTTTGACACCATTCAACCTCATATAACTTAGTTTCCATGAGGACTCTCATTGATGGAATTTCAACTTCCACGGGGAGCACTGCTTTCATGCCATACACTAAAGAGAAAGGGGTTGCCCATGTTGAAGTGCGTACTGAAGTGCGATAAGAATGTAAAGAAAATGACAACATTTCATGCCAGTCTTTGTAAGTGACGACCATTTTCTGGATGATCTTTTTAATGTTCTTATTGGCGGCTTCCACATCGCCATTCATCTTTGGTCGGTAAGGAGATGAGTTATAGTGCTCAATCTTGCATTCCTCACACAGTTCTTTCATCATTTTGTTGTTCAAGTTCGATCCATTATCTGTAATGATCTTGCTTGGAATTCCATGTCGGAAAAGAGATGAGTTATAGTGCTCAATCTTGCATTCCTCACACAGTTCTTTCATCATTTTGTTGTTCAAGTTTGATCCATTATCTGTAATGATCTTGCTTGGAATTCCATGTCGGCAAATGAGGTTGTTCTTGATGAACCTCATAACCACTTATCTTATAACGTTGGCGTAAGATGTTGCTTCGACCCATTTGGTGAAGTAATCAATGGCCACTAAAATGAAGTGATAACTGTTTGAAGCTTTTGGTTCAATCATTTCAATCATGTCGGTGCCCCATATAGAGAAAGGGCACGAAGAGGAGAGAACGTTCGGAGGTAACGAGAAAACATGCGTTGAGTTGTTTTTGAATCTCCTTTTTTATCTTATCAGCCATGTCTGGGTGAGTCCTCATCAGTCTTTTCTTAATTGGAAGGCATTCAAGCTTTAATGGCAAGTGATGTTCTACGATGTTGGTATCCAACCCTGGCATGTCCCGGTAGGACCAAGCAAATACATCGATGTATTCTTGAGACGATCTATCAGTTTTCTCTTGACATCATCATCGAGCAGCGCTCCGATGTTTATTTCTTTTCTGTTTTCCTCATAAACCAAGTTGATTATTTCTAAAGGCTCTTTGTGAGGCTGAATGGCGTTTTCCTCATGCTTAAGTAGTTAGGAAATCTCATTTGGGATCCCTTCTTCTTCCTCTTCTTCGGCTTCGAACACAGGGAATTCAAAGTTGGGAAAGGGCATAGGGTTATTGTGTTCAATGGGTTTATTCATTTTTTAATATGGACATATGATTTATGTTCGTTTTTTAGAAAAAAAAGAAAATGCATAAGTGTATGCAGATTATTTGAAAGTGTTCTTTTATATGTTTGTTAGGATTACCATTTCCAAAAAAAAGCAAAAAACGAAGAAAAAAAACACATGAATGTGGGAATTCAAAACGACGCTTTATTTATGATTCAAATTTGAAACAAAGCCCTAAACACAAACTCTTTTGTCTTGGGCGAGACAAAGAGAAAAACATTTAAAAGTTAGCCCTATAAAACATCTCTCTGCCTTGGGCTGGGCGAGAGTTCAAAATAAAATAGGGATGACTACTTTGAACGATGAACAAAAGTTGGAGCTTCAACAACTTTCCAATAGTGACGAACTCCTTGGTACACTATGTATTCTGGCAGTTTTACCTTAGGATCATCTTCAGTGATGATGTTGGCCGTTGGCCGAGCAGTATTTGAAGGATCTGGTTTGTTAAACTCATCCTTTGTACTGCTGAGGCGATCTTCATCTGCTTGTTCGATAGGTCGAGGAGTGTAAAATGAGGTATATGTGTCTTCAGGCAACATGTATTCTGGACTTTTAGGATGGAATTCCCAATCTTCTGGATGAAGAGACTCGTTGTCAGAGACAGTTTCCAAGTCATTTTCGGGACCATCTTCCCAATCGTCTCCAAAAATTGCATTTATCTGGGAGTAGACAAATTCAAGTTTAACAACCTTGGCAAGTGTATTAAAGTGAAGATCTTCAGCCGTGATCTCAAATGGATGATGAGATTGATAGGGTATGTATGCCTCTTCTGGTTGACTGAGATATTCAAGAGGATCTTCCCATCCAGTTGGTTGGATGTCTTCGATTGAAATTATTGAACTTTCAGGGGTGTTATGTTTTACCATAAATTCAAATTTTCCACTTGGCTGCCCCATGGTATCCCAAACCTCAGGTGGGAAAGGTGGAATTTTTTCTTTATCATCTTGCTGGAACATGCCTTCGAATTTTTCTGAAGGAGTATAGAATGGTGTATACGGTTCTTCCTGAGATATGTATCCAGAGTCGTTGAGATATGTATGCAAAAATCATAAAGTTCAAAGTTGAGCAACTTACCTTTTCAAGTTGAAATCGAAATCCTTGAAGGAGTTGTTCCAGAAGTGTTTTGATGATTTGTGTAGCTTCAGTGGACCTTATGGAAGGTGTTTTAATGATTAGAATGAATTGAAGTTACCTGTAATGTTCTGACCAAGTACAACTGCAGCTCGAGCAAGTTGAAGATGATGATGATGATGATTTTGGAGTTTCAAAAGTGATTCAAGGGTTTGGATCACTTCTATGGAGTGTATGAATGATGTTTGAAGCGAAAAATTGGAAGATGCATGAGTGGATTGAGAGTTGGAGGTTTAAGGCTCAAGTTATGCACCTATGGAGGTTTGAACATGATTCTGAGTTTGGCTAGTTTTTTCTTACAACTTCCTAATGGTGTATGGAGAGTCTTTAAAGCTAGAGATTGGTTAGAACTTGCAAGGTTTGGAGATTTGTAATTCTCACATTTTGAAACTTTGAAACTTACAACTTAAGAAAAGAAAGAGAAAACAAGCTTATGGTTGTTTTGGTGTGATTTCCAAATGATGAAAGACCTCTATTTATAGGCCAAGAAGTTTGGCAAGCAAGGAAAGATAGGATTAAAGGATTTTTACAACTTGGAGCTTAAGGAATAAGAAAGGAATCTTTGACATAAATGTAGATGGCTAAATTTCTAAACCATGGTTAATTCACTCAAGTGTTGTTATCCTTCTTTCAATAATTGGTTTGAGATATTTTGGGATAAAACTTATCCCTTGGTGATCATAAGGCTTCTAGAAGGAAAAAGATAAAATTTTGGCAAAATCACTTGAAAACTTGGTGAAAATTGACCTATAATTCACGCTTATGGACCAATAAGTTTTAATTTCAAAACCATAGCTCCACAAAATATTTTTTCACGTTCTTGGATATTTTGGAAATCTTGGAACAAGAACTACAACTTTAATGTTGGAAGTTTTTCTTGAATCAAAATGGATCTTGGTGAAAAATGGCCATGCAAATGATGAAAAAAGTGATAAACACACTTGAAAATTTTTCTAAGTGTTTAGAAAAATCAAATTTTGACTTTTTGTTGACTTTTTTCCATATTTTTTATTTTTGATGATCATGATGGATAATATGAAATGCTTTGATGATTGAAAAATTTGAATTTCAAAAGTTGACCAAAAGTCAAAGTTTGACTGATCTGGACAATTGACTTTTTGTCAGATGATTTAGAATTTCTCTGATGATCAACCATGGCTTTGGAAATGTTTTGAATAAAGAAATTAGGTCAAGATATTTCATTGGTGATTTTGAGATCATGTTCCAAGCAATTAGGTCATTCATTGAGCAAAACGTCAATGATACACCATCCCTGATCAAAACCCTAATTTGGTCGATTCAAGATTAATCTTGAGGAAATGATTGGAATTTGAAGATCAAATGTTGATGATTGATGAAGATAGATCATTAGTGGTGAATGGAGACTCAAAACCTAATTAATCATATCTTGAACAGATGAAACATTTGATTCAAAACCCTAATTTGGCTCAAGGAGCACACACAAGCTATCTTGTTCTAAAATTGTCTGTGATGCAATGATATATATGTGAATGATATGAGATAGTATCTTAGGTAAAAAACTTGGGGTATGACAGTTACAATATAATATTACAAGACCAAAGTGTTGAGGACTCCGAAGAATGTGATTCTGAAGATTCTAAGACTTGAAGTTCTTTCATCCTTTGGTTACGATGTAAGGTTTTCCAAAACCTAGTGCTGAAGCTTCTGAAGAGGAAGATCTGAAGACTCTGAAGACTTGAAGTTTTGATTAACCAGAAGTTAGATTCTTCACTTCTAAACTCATTCCCATAGAAGCCTCTAAAGTGCAGAAGGAAAGAAGATAACATTAACGTGGTACAATAGTACATGGTACAAACCAAACGTTTCATTCCACTACCATGAAGGACAAACGTTGTGTACGATCTTGTCCCCCACGTTCTTTCAAGCCACCACGAGTTTCATATTCCAAGTGTACCCTCCAACAGTTACATTATGCATGGCACTATATAAGAGCTTGAAGAATTGAAGAAACAGCTGCTAATACACGAGGAAACTCTCTGCGCATCAATTCTTTATTCTTTGTAAATAAATTCATTCAAGTCATTTTGTACTAAAAATCTATTTACATAATCAACTTGTGTAGAAGCATATTTATTTGTAAACAAACTTGTTATCAAACGGTTGTTTGATTGTTCCTTGAGAGACCAATTGGGTCAACTTCTCAAGAAGTCTATGACAGTTAGTCTTAGAGGTTGTTAGTCACACACAATTGGTGGTTTCCCGTGCAAGTGTAATCTGATTGGTTATAGTGGATTAAGTCCTCGGTGGAGAGAGGAAAATCACCTCAGAAGGGTGGACTAGAGTAGCTTGATGTTTCAAGTGAACTAGGATAAAAATACTGAGCTATTTATTGCTTTCTTATCTTTCAATCTTCATCAAAGCAAAGAATACATAAGGGAATTCCTTTTAAGGGAAAAAAATTTCAAAGTATAAAACTCAATTCAAACCCCCATTTCTTGTGTTTTTCACACCTTCACTCATAACTCCCCCTGAATCTGTTAAACCCAAAAATTCATTTAAGCTTGTGCAGAGTCTCCCTCCAAGCCCAAGACTCACAAAATAAACTTTGAACATTCAGAACATAGAATAGAGAAGTAGCACTTCCCTACCGCATCTCATCAGAGTCTGATCAGAACACCTAGTCTTCATCTCAGAACCTAGTTTCTATCAACACTTGATGAAGAATCAAAATCTTGACTTGAGCCTGATTGAATAATGCCACACATCATGTATCAGCGCTTTTGTTCCTTGATTATGATATCACAACCAAAACACTACACTTCTCAAGCTTCATGTATCAAGGCTTCTGTTCCTTGATTATGATATCAGACATTCATACGATTTACAACTTCTGGATAAAGTGTACGCACAGTGATCGATGGTCCCTTGAAGTTATCTGGAACTTGGTTATCCCAAATCGCTTGAAAGAGCGGCTGAGGCTCTAAATGTTCTTCCTTTGGATGATCCTCCGCCTGGCTCCTTTGATGTAGGTCAATGACAATATCCTGTAAGGTGTCGTTCAGTTGTCGCAGAGCATTCATCATGGCCAATAGTTAGGCCATGTCTAAAAGGTCTCTTGGAGAAGACATTCTGTTGATTGTCGTTCGTGCGTTCATTATATTATTATTTGTGTTGAAGTTCATGTAATTGATTTAATTTATAAAGTATTTATAATTATAAAATTCAATATATATATATATATATATATATATATATATATATATAATATTTTTATTTTGATGATCATAAAATAATTATGAATTATTTATATTAGTATATAATTTCAATATTATTTAATTCATACATTACTTATGTATGTTTGTCTAGAATTTTTTACTTATAAATATTTGTCTCATTAATTTCTATATTAGTAGCATAAATAATTATAAAAAATAACACATTTTTCCATCTTGAATTTAAGCATATTTATTTTTAAACTTCAAAAGAAGAAAAAATTATATTATTTTAATAAAATTAAAAATCATAATATATATATATATATATATATATATATATATATATATATATATATATATATATATATATATATATATATATATATATATATATATATATATATATATATATAACATTTTGATGATCATAAAATAATTATGAATTATTTATATTAACATATTTTATAATTCATACATTACAAATATATATTTGTCTAAAATTTTTTACTTATATATATCTGTCTGATTAACATAAATAATTATAAAAAATAACACATTTTTTCATCCTGCCTTTAAGCATATTTATTTTTAAACTTCAAAAGAAGAAAAATATTATATTTATTTAGTAAAAATTAAAAAAAATCATAAATATATTTTTTCTCTAATCCGAGTTAAGTTTTTATGTATATTTTTTTTATATAATCTTGTAATGACAAATGACCGTATGATTTTATATTTGTCAAAATTCAATAAATTTAATTAATGTTTTTATTTTATTTTGAAATAACAAAACATAAATACTAAAAAAAATCTCTTTCTCTTAAATCGTCCGCATGCCCCTCGTATCTCTCAACCTATCAAATTAATTTTAAAAAAATATCTTGACTATTCTCTTTCTATTACCAGACGTATCATATAACCAATAGCATAAGTGTTGGATGATGATAATAATATTAAATTATTAAAATTGTTAAAACAATAATAAATAAGTATAGTTAGAAATTATTAATATCGTTAAAACAATAATATATGGTACATAATTAGAATTATAAGAGAGATTTATTTTTTAAATACATGAATAATTAATAATTAATGTTACATATAAATCAATAGTATATAATACATAGTGAAAATACTATATAATATATAGTGAAAATACATGTTCTATTATTTATTAAATTTATCAAGATTAACTTTGTTTTATATATTTTTTTTAAAACAAATATTTTTTAATTTTTTAAATATTTATCAATTATTATTTGTTTTCAAATATTTTTAAAAACAAATGTTCTCACATAGTTTATTTATTTTTGAATTATCAGAAATAAATGTATCAATTATTATTAAATGAAATAGTAAATAATTTCATAAAGAGTAATAAAATTTATGCATACATATGAATAGAGAAATCAATAATATTACTATATCAATAATAAATTTTTTCCACATTAAAGAAAATAATATTTGTTTTTTTTTATTGTCTTGTCTGATTACAACTATCTAAATTTATCATAATTTTCACAGCTAGCTATCAAATCTATAAAAAAAACTTCAAAATTTAAATATGTTTATAAATAATTTTTCGTGGATAGTTGTCCTTTTATATCTTTAAAATAAAAAACAAAATATGTCAATAAATTTATATTAAAATATTGATGCATGTAGAAGATTAAACGTAAACAACAATATTATGAATAATATAATAAAAATAAAAATATTAAATTTTTTATATATTAAATAAATCATTCATTGAAAAAATATTTTTATTAAGAATAATGTGAGTTATTAAAAGATTTTTTAATAATTATTAAATTAAAATAAAATAATTATTTTTAAAAGAATATAATAATTAGTGTAACAGGCACATAATAGCAAAGATTTTGCATAGGAAAAGAACAAAACATTTTATATAAATTAAAGAAGTAAATAATAGCCAGTAATATTACTTATTGATTTGATTTTATAATTCAAATCCAATTATAATGGATGAGTAAGTGGAGTTGGATCACATAGTTAGATGGTATTGTTTAATCAATGAAGTATTGTTTGTTTGACACCTTCCACGGTGATGTTTGTGAACCTCGGGAAATAAATAGTTAGCATTTAAACCAGCAAATGCTTTGTTCTGCACACTTTGGTCGGGTTGGATCAGATACTCAGTCCATGTCTCCTCTTCTAATGTTATTGCCTCAAAACCTTCACTGTTTCATCCACTTTGTCACTAACGTGTTACACCATAAAACACTTTGACATTAATACTGTTCTGTTTTAAATTTTGCCACCCATATCATCAACACTATTTTCCTTCTACCTGTTTTAACTTTTATACTAGTATACCCATCTCTATTCAGTATTATATTTTATATTATAGTTTTAATGATAGGTGAGCGTGTGTACAAGATCAGATGGAAGGTATGTGTTCACGTGTATATAGGTTAAGGGGTCAAATAAAATAAAAAATGTGTTTGTGGATTAATTTAAAATTTTTATTCATACTACATGTAAATATTCAATTATCAATCTAAGTTGAGTTTGACTAGATAAAAATTGATTTGAATTCAACACAACTTTATTTTGAATTAAACCCGACTCATTTAAAATTAATGAATAATTTACTTTAATTTATTAGATTCAATTAATTATTTTACGAATTTAAAATTATTTTTTAAATTTGACATTTTAAAAATCATATTATTTTTTTAATATTTTAAAATAATATAAAATTTAAATGATTAGAATTTAACTTGTGATCTTCAACTTCAAAAACTATAATTTTAATAGATACATTTAAAAATTTAATTCAAAAACTAGCAGTTTAAAGTTTAATTTTATTTAAAAACACTCATAACTTCATTCATTTTTAATCTCAATTTAATCTCAAACATTTATTTTTAAATTCAACTGTTATTATTCATTCTCATATAAGATATTTATTCTCATATGATATATATATATATATATATATATATATATATATATATATATATATATATATATATATATATATATATATATATATATATATATATATAAAATTGACATTCCTACTTTTAACAAAAATTAAACTTTATCAAATAAAAATATACTTTAATTCTCTTTTTTAAAACAATTATACAATATCTTTTTATTTTATAATATTTAACTATTAATTTTTTATAATCAGAGAAGTATCTTTAGTTTTTTGTTTAGCCTCTTTAATTTTATTTTTTTAAAATACACTCTTGAAATTTTAAAATATCAAGTTTTTTGTCTCTTAAGTATAAAAATTATTCTCATGTAAAAAAATTTGATTTACCCCCAGATTTTTACATGTTTAGAAGTACTTTTTTTTTTTTAATAAGGTGGGTTGAGCCACCACAAAACATATATTAGAAAAAAGATGAGGTTACGATGAGAGAGCATAAGGGGGGACCAAACCAAAAAATCCCTTTAATGAGTAACTCTATAACAAGGTAAACCAATGGAATTTCTAGCAAACTCCATAAGAATATCTTTATGAACCACACCCCACCAAGAAAAATCATTTTCATGTAAACCTATGTTAGCTATTTTATCAGCACAATAATTTCTCTCTCTAAATATGTGAGTGACCCAAAAATTAATGGATCTAGAATGACGAACAACATTTTCCCATCTAGTGCGAAGGGACCAAGGAACAATATGCGGTTTAGAGAAAGCCAAAACCACAAATTTTGAAGTTGATTCCAGCCAAAGGTTAGATCAATTTTTCTGCTTGGCAATCTCAATAGCTCAAATGGCTCCAAAAATCTCAGCCTTAACAGCATTACCTAGCCCAATGAATTTGGAAAATCTGCCAAAGTGCTTGTTGTTGTGGTCTCCGAATATGTCTCCACAAGTCGCATACAATGCAAAATCATGTTGTGGACAATAGATTTAACCAAAGTCAATCTACCACCCATTGAGAGCAGGATGGCTTTCCAGGCGGACAGTTTGTGCCTCACTTTATCTACAATATACTGAAAATGCAAAGGCTTAGGTTTACCACGAAAAATGGGAGCTCCAAGATAAATAAAAGGAAGTTGCCCCACGCGAAAACCCAAGTTGTTGGCTATGGATGCGTGCTTCTGAGGATTCATGGATCCAACATAAACAATCGATTTAGCTTGGTTAACAACTTGACCTGATAAAGTTGCATATCATTGGAAAATCTTGGTGAGGGCAGCAATGGAAGGACCACCTCCTTTGCAGAAATTCATAATATTGTCCGTATACATAACATAAGATGGAACCTTAGAACTTCTAGAGGCAGAAATCAACTTCACTAGCTTTTTGTTCATGAGATCAGAGATACCACGACTCAAAACATCCTCGGCCAAGAAGAAAAGAAGGGGTGAAAGAGAATCCCCTTGCCTCACTCCGTTGGAACAGGAAAAATAGCCTTCCTGGACACCATTGAAGGACACCGAAATGAAAGCAGATTGCAGAATGGATCAGATCCACAAGCATAATTTGTCATTGAAACCATAGGCTTTGAGGAATCTGAGTAAGAACGACCAACTAAGAGTATCAAAGGATTTTATGATATCTACTTTAATAGCCAAATTGCCAGCCTTACAGTTGTTGTGCAAAAGGTTTATGGCCTCTGATGTCACACATATACAATCTTTATTATTCCTTCCCTTGATGAAAGCACACTGCTCCGAGGAAATGATCATGGGCAGAATTTTAGATAACCTGTCAGCAATAATTATACATGGGATAGTAAAAAAAATTCACGAGATAGTAACACCCTGATTCTGCTCTGACACCACTATTGTAACACGGACCGACCTGCTCTGATACAACTATTGTAACACCCCGATTCTACCCCACTTGTTCATTTAATTTAAATCAGAGTATAATAATTTCAACAATATCAGGATGTCACAATTCTCAACATAAACACATAATCATGTCATTTTCATTCAAACATAAACAACTTCATTAACTAGCAGCGCAATTAAAATAGTTTTTACAAAACAAAACATAGAATCTTATGATTCTTCAACAACAATAACATAATAAACTTCTCAATTCAAAAACATCGTATTCAATCAACGAAACAACAAAATACGACAAGTGTTCATTCCCCCCCGAGTGCTACGTATCAGAGCAAATGACACCATACTCGAACTAACGACTACTAACTCTTCATTCTTCATTACCTGCACATTACCAGTATAAAGGCAACGGAGAAAACAAGTAAAGGGTGAGATATCAAACCATATAATTGAGATTATGATAAACAATATATAGTTCGAATTATACAAAATTACTATTTTGCGATCACACCACTATTCCACGACAACGCAATTCAATACAACAACATATCAACAGCAACTTATATGCGATGGCATTTATCAAACAGCAACTAAATTCAACGGCAATAACAACATGATTCAGTACAAGACAACATCATTATGTATTATGATATGAAACTCAACGAATGCAAATGCATGTGGATCCATCAGAGTAAAACTCCCAACGTAAACAATTACCAGTAATTCTGAGGCATCAAGGCGTAAGCCTTCAACGTAATCATCCTCACGGCTCAACATGGTTTTGTCCCTCACGGCTCAACATAATATGCAAATGTATGTATGCGATGATCAGAAATGGAATACAACAACAACAACGTAAAACCACAACGTAAACCAGCTTACGACATATTCATTTCGCCCCTTACGGCCAACGTAAGCAATTTTCCATTTACAGTTCAACAAAATAGATTTATCAACACTAGCCATAGGCCTATATGTAATCAACAACAATCCAACCATCAACGTTTACTATCAAAGCCTCTACAACAACGTTCAACAATAACGACAACAACGAATTTCACATACGGAAACTAGATCAAGTCATCACAATCTCACCTACTATATTTAAAGGTTCCATTACAGATTAAGTCATAATTCTAGCTTTCCAACGGTTCAAACGACATCAAAATCGGAGTTACGGTCGCGAAGATACGACCAAAACAATTTTCAGAAATTATTTTTCCCTTTCAGCTCAGTATGGATCGATGCAAAACTCCATGTATCGGTACATACACATACCGATAAGTCGCGTATGAGCTCATCGCATCGCAATTTTCTATTTTTCTGGTTTAATACAGTATCAGTCGATACAAGACTCATATGAGTCGACACAAGCCTTTAGAATTGGCCTCATGAGTCGATACAAGGCTGTTTGTATCGACGCAAGCTGTTTTCAAGTCTCTATTTTCTTAAATCAATGCAGCTTTTATCGATTCATACATCTATGGGTCAACTCATGCTGCGCAAATACACCTAAAAACTATTTTTTTTCCCAAAGTTTCACAATTCAATTGAAATTCTCTTCAATCCCTAACAGCAACATGACACAGAACAACAAACTTATACATTCCTAACTACCTACCGCCCATCATATCCCCAATTATAGAGCAAGAACTCCACTCTTACCTTGGATTGAAGGTTGCTCTACGAATTCCTCGACCAATCCACTTTTCTTCGTCAAAATCCTTGTTCCTCTTTGGTCTGCAGTTCTTTTCACGATCTATTCTCCCAAAAGGCAAAACCTTTTTTTTTAGTGAAACCTAATTCCTTTATTTCTTTTTAATCCAAATAATAATAATAATAATAATATAACTTGGGTTGGGCTTAACTTTACACCTCCATTACTACTACTACTATCCCTACAACTTAAACCCACTAACACTAATCTTATAATTATATATCATTTCCAATATTTTTCTACGACTAAACCGACTTAAACACTGACGCAGCAATTTAAATCCTCGCAACTTAATATCGACCAATAATTCACAAATAAATAACTAAATATTTAATTAAATAAATAATTAAATATCGGAGCGTTACAGAAAGGACACTTTACCGTGATTTTTTCATGTTTTTATGAAGCTGAAAATAGAGAGTTAAAAAAAAACACTTTTTTCTAACCCCACCATAATAACAAACATACCAGAAGTAATAATTTAAATTTATAATTTTAATGTATTGAATATAAATCTGTTTAGAAACAATTTTAAAATACTACTTAGTATTATTTTGACTTACAGAAATTTATTCATTTCCACTTTCTTTAGTTTGTAAAATAACAAAGTCATCAAATATACTAGTGAAGTTTATGTGCAAAACATTTTATTAATGTTATAAAATAAAGAGAAAGAAGAGAGAAAAATATAAATAATTATATATTATTTCAGCAGTAATAGCGTATAATGAGATTTATTATATTTATAAGACATCATAATATAATAAATATAAATTAATTAAATAAAGAATAAAATTATTATGAGATAAATCATCAATTATTCATAACAATTTATTTGTTATTTATTTGTTATTTTGTTAAGACTAAGGATTATATATAAATTAAATCGTAAATTTAAAAGGACTGTCAAATTTGGCCGGCTTCTTAAAAAATAAGTACTACAGTAATTATGAAGCTTATTTCTTTTAAATAATTTGAAAGTCTAATCATAACATAATTTTGATGGATGAATAATTTATATTTCTTTGCTTAAAGCACTCCATTTTTTCCATGGAAGAAAAGCCAACACACTTATTTTATTTATAGGATAACTACAAAGTTGTGTACCAACTAAATTGTTAGTCACTGAATTATAAAGAATAATACACTGGATCTAATCTAAGTATGCAACTTTACCAGTAAAAAGTTAAACAAAAAGAAGGGAAATTATGACAACAAAAACTGGTTATGATTTTAAAATGCTAAATGTAGCGAATAATTCAGCCTTTGAAGAATTTTTGCTTTTTTGCTTTTAATTTAGAGGCGCCTCCAGTATAGTCTGGTCTAGTCATGGATCTCTCTGTTGTTAATTTCTATCTTGAAAATAATAATCAATGAAGATCTATACTGAATTTCATAACTTGTTAGGCTTACTCAGAAGCCAAAACCCTTTTTGATGCTTCATCTTTCTCTTTACACGATCTTATAACGTAAAAAATCTACATGATCGATCCACTTTCCACTAATCATGCAAATCCTGTAAATTATCTCACTAGAATAAGCCATTTCATTAGCTGAATTGAAGAGATATTTGAGAAAAATATTTACAGAGCTTTTTGAATAAGGAAAAATATTTCTCCGGAGCCAACAACAAATGATCGACTAAAGCCCATGCCACCTTCTTCATAGCCTCTCACACTATTTGTTCCACCAACAGTAAAAGCTTCATAGAGAGAGAAATTGCCTACCACATGGCCCCCAGAGAGACTGGCAGAGAAGTAATTTACGTCGGAAAAGCATAAGATTAGGTTTTGCATTAAAATAAAGTGTAAAGTAAACAACAATGCACTAGTTAGTTACTACATCCTTCCTTAAATTAAAACGACCAGGACCAATCTCAACACCCTTCCTAGCCCCGTGCATTCACCCTAGTGAAGGATAACCAATCAGGCAAAATAAGAAGCCCCTGTTCCATGTTTAGGACAAATAATGATAAGAAACATTTACATTTAAATAGTAGGACTGCATTCAGTTCATAAGTAACCATAGACGATCTGTGTTCACCAGAACCAGTGTAAACAATCTCAATGTTAGCAAGCAATGTATCATCACGGTTATTGCAACTACAAGGAAAAATTGACAGAAATTAAGAATAACATCAAGTCATCATAAGCATACTATCCAAAACAAGCAACATGTAGCATTTCCTTAAATTACAACCTTGCAGTTAGAGGATTATTGTAACGATCCCTAATGACAGGAACACCATTGTTGTCACTGACTCTGGCGCGATGAAGTGATAGAGATAATTGATTAAAGTTATAAAAGAATGAGTAGCATTAGTAAACATAAAAGCTTGAAAATTCGCTCACATGTTGCAGTCATATGAGAAATGAACCTGAACCTGGAGATGTAAATTGAAGTTGATTAAATATCAGAAAACACAATACTTGTCTTTTTATCATCAAAAGAAAGTCTTACAAATAAACCTTTAGATATTTCCTGAATCATTATTGTTCTAGATGTTCGCTTATCATCTCCTTGGATCCAAGGGTCAGTGTAGTTTGCACGAACGATTAAGTCAATCTGGTCTCTCTCTAAGGAAACATTGAGTTTCTGGTTTCTCCCAAAAACATTCCAATGAAAATATGCAAAGTTGCGGTGGGAACAATTTTGTTGAGTGGATCATCCATGAGTACACCAGTGGCAGTTGGATCATTAAGCATAAATGTATTAAGATATGTTGATATATTATGCTATTGAGTTAGTCCTTTCATCACACTAGATAGTTCTAAAACACCAATGCTTCCTTCTTTCATCCCATTATGTTCTGATATGTTCTTTCATCCAGAGTTGCAACTTATGCTTAAAAGGTGTTATTTCATCCAGAGTTGCAAACATGTGAAGCAACACATGCATGACCTATAAAGCATTATTCTGAATTCAAAAATACTACACTCAAAATCCTACATCCTTTTCGATATTCCAAACACTCTTCCTTGCATTCGAGTTCTTCATCAGTCTTGTGCAGACTCGATTCCAAGGTTGAATTATCATGGATATTCTTGCATTCCAACTCTAAGACAATAAATATAGTGCTTGAAATACTTATAAGAAAAGTGATTTCATTTACGATTCTAGCCTCGATCCATTTGATTTAAATTGATGTTTCTAACAATCTTATAAGTATTGCAAATAAGAGCAACAAAGGTTTTTCATATCAAGATTCAAGAAAATAATCGGCATCATATATCCGGGTAGGATCTTATTATTTCTCATAGAAATATAAAGTAATTAAAAAGAAAAGAATTTCATTCTAATATATAAGCAATGCTTGAAATGGATCAGCAAAATTATATGATATTATATCAACGTTCTTTTATACGTTACCAAACGGTATTATTGTGTTGGCATTACCTAAAATTTCCCAATCAATGTACTGCAAAATATTTACAGTAACTGGCATTTATTACTTGCAATCTTCTAATTTTCAATATGTGTACGTTATGTATATTATGCATAAACATCGACGATTATATATTCTATTAGGAATGAGATACGTTAAATAATGTATGTGCCAGAACGCATCGACGACCATATGAAATGTATACATTTTGCTTTAAATGCCGATCGTAATTGCCAAGGAACTGAAACATAATGTGTATGCTATGCATGAACGTAACACTACGAAATATGAGTTCTATTTACGAAATTTATAAAGGTATGCACAATTGGCTTATCATGAAATAATATGTTGCTTTTAAGTCTATTGATTTGAAAATAATTCTTTGAGACTAAATTTTCAAATGCTGTTAATTAAAAAAAACTGACGATATGATGGAACGTAATTGAAGAACGTTTTATTTTCTTCTATTTGATTTATATACATTCTATATTACTGTTTTATTTATGTAATATATCAAAGTCTTGTTTCCTTCGTTTATTTAAAAAAAATTAACATTGTATCTACATTAATAAATTGGTATAAAGATAAATTGGAACTACTTATGATTTGGATTCTATGACATGCTTGTGTTCAATGAAATTTATTATAAAATTTATTGGGAAAGGATGAATGATTTTTATAGATTTTTGAATTTTGAGTCTAATTTGAGATGTTGGAATTTCGATAACCTTATCATGGAGGATAAGGAATTCGAGATTTTCACAAATGAAAAATCTCGTGAGGAAGGTTCTCCATAAATTATTGAAACACAAATCAAAAGTTCTTCACGGATTGTTGAAACACAAGTCGAACTTAGGCTAAGAAAGAGATCCCGAAAAGCTAAATACCTAGGATCGAACAAAATCGATAGTCGGTATATTTCTTTTATCTAATAGAAGAAAATAGTGAGAATTTTGTTCATAAGATTCCTATTATCCTTCAAGTGGAAGATGATCCTAAGATTTACAATGAAGAAGTAACTTCAAGGGACTCCTCTTGGAATGATGTTATCCAAGACTAAATAAAATCAATAATGTCAAACCACTCTTGAGAACTTATCGTTCTACCTAGAGAATAAAAAATGCATCGTATGAAAATGGATGTTTGGAAGGAAGTATCATAGTGATGGTACATTAAACACCTACAAGGGTAGATTAGTAACGAAGAGTTTTAAGGCAAAAGGAATGTGTTGATTATTTCGACGCATATATGCACTAGTAGCAAGCAAAAGAAAATTTAGAGTATTGTTTTCTTTAGCTTATTTGCATGACCTTATAGTTCATCAAATGGATATTGAAACAATATTCAAAAACTAATATCTCGATGAAGAGATTTATATGGAGAAACCAGAAGGTTGTGTGCTTCTTGGTAATGAACAAAAGACGTGCAAGCTTGTCAAATTCTTGTATGGGTTAAAACAAGCGATAAAACAATGACATCAAAAGTTTGATTTCGTCATTGTAAGATTCACCTATAAAAGGGAGACACACAGCTTAGGAGGATACTTTTCAATCATTATCAAAACAAGAATTCAATGATTTTGTCATCATCAAAATGGGGAGATTGTGAAGATTACATCGTATATCTAGTTCAGTTTTGATGAAGACAAATATTATCAAAGATGAAAAGAATCAAAAGTGTCACGCATATGAATGACGAAGTTGATTAAGAAGGTTGAACATAGAAATCCAAGAGAACATTTGAGAGAAGCGAATATGACTAAGGTACTCATTACAATTCATACTATACTAATTTAAATTGCTCATCATTTCATCTCTCACTTCATCTAAAACCTTATTGCATCATATGCATGATCATTTTAAAATCCATTTTCATCTAATTCTTGTGACAAGTGAGATATCTTTTTGTCTCTATGTGTATTATATGTTCATCATTATCAACGAGATGAATGGAATCTTATAAACAAAAAAGTTGTAGATTCCACATGAAAGATCTTGAAATAGTGGATACTCTTTTGTATTAAGGTAAAGCGAAATAGTGGGGGCTAAACACATAGTCGAATACACTATATTGAGAAAAATTCCAAATTCAAGATGAAAGATCTTGGACAAATTGACACTCTTTTGGAGATCAGAGTAATGAGAAATAATAGGGGTCATGAACTTAGTCAAACACACTTTGTTGAGAAGGTTCTTGATAAGTTCAAACTGCCACGTTTCAAGAAAGTGAATATTTAATTTGTTCCTAGTGTCAAAAGATGATGGAAGAGTTCTGGCTATATATTAGAATACGCAAGTGCAATTGATTCTCTAATGTGATGTACTAGACCTGACATAATATTTGAAATTAGTAAATGAAAAGATTTACTAGCAATTCAAATAGTGAGCATTGGAAGGCCATCATGAGAATTTTGGTTATCTTTTGAAAACAAAAATTTTGGCCTTCATTATGGTAGGTTTTATGTCCTACTAAAAGGATATACCGATGCGAGATGGATATAGAGTGTTGTAGATAATAAATCTACAAATGGGTGGAAATTTACACTAGCTGAGGTGTAATTTCTTGGAAGAGCAAGAAACAAAGATGTACTAATATTTTGACCATGGATTCAGATTTTGTGGGTCTTGTTTTCGTTGCTCAAGAAGTTGAATGGTTGAGGGACCTTCTATTGGAAGTTCTATTGGCAAAAGAAAATGTTTCAAAAGTGTTGATATATTGTGATAGTCAGACTAATTTAGTTAGTGCATTCAACAAAGTGTATAATGGAAAGTTTAGGCAGCCATGCCTTAGACATTCTTTTGTGAGAAAATTGATTAAAGATGTAATCATTTCACTCACATATATATGATCGATCTATAATTTGAGAAATTCATTTACTAAGTCACTGTCCAGAGACTTAGTAAAAACAACCTCGAGAGGTATGAGGTTGAAACTCCTTGAGTAAGAGTTCCGACAGTGGCAGCAACCCAATCTTACGTTAACAAAACATTAACCTCAAGATTCAATGGGTAACAACAAGTCATTTATTTGGATAATTGTCGAACATTTTGTGTTGATGTTGACCTTAAAACGAGGGTTGAGTTTTTATTTTAAACTCTTAATGAAGTTCAATACCGAGGGTACATGTCTCATGGAAAAAGACACAATATGAACTTCACCTATGTGAATTTCGAGATGGTGTCGTCTCAAAGTGAGAGTTGGAGTTTCTCTCATGAAAAATTCATGATACAGGATATCATATGGCCATAAATAAGTGTTAAGCGAGATATGTAGAGGAAGAAGCTTTAAAGAGTGTGTGTCAGGTAACGCCGGTCTAATCATATGGACTAATAGTTTTAAAGCATTGCTACCTAATATTCTGATTGAACTTTGTGTTGTCCTCACTAAGGTTAAGTTTTAAATCGAAAGATACCTAACTGTATTAACACTCTTTATACTTAATTGTTTTGAATTAGACTTGTCATTATTAGAACTAGTGGGGATTGTTGGAAATTAATAGACAATTAATTTCCATGAGTGTGTTCAAATATGACAAAGTTAAATAGGAGAAAAGTGACCTATAGACAAAAGTAGAAATTTCCTTCCAATCTGTCTGAAGGAAATTTTGGTTAGTTTTTGCACTAATATCCACTAGTCGATGTTTAGTGTTAAAACTGTCTGAAGGAAATTTTGATCAGTTTTTGCACTAACATCCACCAGTGAAAGTGCAGTTAAATTTTTCTCAGGCTACTAAAAGTTTGAATTTCGAATTCAAAATACACAACACTTCATGAAGTGGTGCATAATGTAACTATAGGCAAACCATTACAACTTATGTTGAAAAGGTGTTGTTTCATCAAGAGCTGCAAACTTGTGAAACAACACATGCATGACCTATAATATTTTGAATTCGAAAATACTACACTCTTTCTTGCATTAGAGTTCTTCACCAGTCTTGTGTAGACTCGGTTCAAAGGCTGAATTATCCTGGGTATTTTTGCATTCCAACTCTAAGATAATAAAGAGAGTGCTTGAATTACTTATAAGGAAAGTGATTATGTTCACGATTCTAGCCTCGATCCATTTGGTTTAAATTGATTTTTCTAACAGTAAGGTGTCTGACACGACACCGACACATATGATTACATTAAGTTGATTCATTTTCTTAAATTATTACCGATATCAACGTATCAATGTCGTGTTGGTTTTTGTGCTTCATAGTCTGCAAGCAGATGTGTGGCTATTGCCACCAGCACAACCCAAACAAGAATATGAGAAAAAGTTTGACAGGAAGAGAAGGAGCTGTGAATGCCGCTATCAGTCACCAGATTTCTAACTAGACAGGTGGTACTTGCCCGTGGAACCTAAGTGCGACCAAGAGATTTGATAAGAGATGAGGAATTCATCAGGAAGGGGTGGAAGTTCAAACCAATTTGAAAGTTCAGTTCCACCATTTATGCTGAGAGCAGCAAAATTGCATCTCTCCCATAATAGATTCTCAAATTTGGACTCTCTTTTACGTGACCAAAACTCAATCAATTCCTTGGGAATTTTAGATGTATCAAACAATGAACTGAAGGATAAGATACTTGATTGTTGGGATAATCTTAAGTCATTACAATATCAGGATCTAATAAATAATAAATAGTCTGGAAAGATTCCACTATCTTTAGGCACGCTTGTCAATTTGAAGGCTTTGGTTCTTCACAATAATAGTTTAATTGGGGAGCTACCTTCCTCAATGAAGAATTTGACCAATTTAACAATGCTAGATGTTGGTGAAAATAAATTTTTTGGTTTAACTCCTTCATGGATTGGGAAAACCTACTCCAATTGGTTGTCTTGAGTTTACGTGTGAATTACTTTGTTGGAAGTTTACCATCACAAATTTTGTTAAATTTTACTGTTTTTATGTTGAATAAACTTAAATGTTATAGTTAATGGGTTTCCATTAATAAGTTAGTGGAAAGATATAGAGTTCTTGTAGTGGAAAGGCCAAGAGGTTAGTGGTCTATTAAGAGAACTTAATTGCATTTAAATTCCTAAAAATCTTGGGTTTATATAAAGACTTGATTGTATCTTTTATTTCCAAGAAGAAAGAAGTAAGTGAGCAATATATATAAAAGTGCAGTTTTTGAGTAAAACTTTCACCAGTAGAAGTATAGTGTAAAAGTGTTTGTTTTCACAAATTTGCAGTTTTTAAGTAAGACTTCAACCAGTAAAAGTATAGTGAAAAAAGTGTCAGTTTTAACAAATTGGCATCAGAGCAAATGGCGAATACGATGAATCAAATTTCGTTGCCACGGCTAACGAAGTCAAATTACGAAAACTGGAGTTTTCCAAATGAAAGCTCTTCTTGGATCTCTAGATACGTGGGAGGTGACCAAAGATGGGTTTGAAGAACCAACAGACACTGCGGCATATACGACTGCTCAAAAGAGGGCGTTGAAAGAGACGTGATTGAAGGATAAAATGACATTATACATGATGTTCAGGGTTGTTGACGAGTCAGGCTTCGAAAAGATTGTCGGATCTACTACATCGAAAGAAGCATGAGACACATTAGAAAAAGTTTTCAAAGGAGTAGACCGAGTAAAGCAAGTTCGACTCCAAAATCTTCGTGGCGAATTAGAGAGGATACAGATGAAGGAGTCAGAATATGCATCTGACTTCATCACGCGTGTACAAAAGGTGGTGAACCAACTCACCAGAAATGGAGAAATAGTAACTGATGTCCGAGTTGTTGAAAAGATTATGAGATCTTTAACAGATAAATTTAAGAATATTGTGTGTGCAATAGAATAGTCAAAGGAACTTTCGTAGCTCTCTTTCGAAGAGCTCGTTGGTTCTCTAGAAGCACATGAACAACGTAAGATGAAAAAGAAGGAAGAAACAGTCGAGGAAGAAAATCAAACCAAGGAGTCGATCAAAGACGAAAAGGTACTTTTTCTCAAAACTTTCAAGGAAGAGGATTTGGTCGTGGAGGTCGTGACAGTGGTCGAAGTGGTCGAGGCAACAACTTCGAGAGAGGACAATCGAGCCAAAAAAATTGGTGTGGCAGAGGACATGGTCAAAAAGGTGGTCGGTCGAACTAATCCAACATCAAATGTTACAAGTGTAAAAAACACGATCATTATGCGAAGGATTTCAACTCCTACAAATGCTACAACTGTAGTAAAGTTGGACACCTTGTAAAAGATTGTCGACTCGAAAGAAAGGTAGGAGAAACAACCAATCTAGATTTGGAAGACGAAGCGAATGAAGACTTTCTACTGATGTCTCAAGAAGAAGTAGACGCGAAAAATGACACTATGTGGTATCTCAACTCAGGGGCGAGTAATCATATGTGTGGTCACAAACACCTGTTTAAAGAAATGCAAAAGATTGAAGTTGGTCATGTGTATTTCGGAGAGGCATCGAAAGTGAAGGTCGAAGGCAAATGTACGATTTATTACATGCAGAAGGATGACTTGACTGGATCAATCCAAGATGTTTATTATGTACCAGATCTCAAGACCAATATTCTGAGTTTGGGGAAACTCACAGAAAAATGTTATTTGATATTCATGAAAGATCGGATATTACACTTGAAGGACAAGCCAGGGCATCTGATTGCTCAAGTCGAAATGGGGAAAAAAACGAATGTACAAACTGAACTTGAATAGCGTTTCAAGTCATTGTCCAAGATAATGCATCACTTTGGCATCTGCGTTTTGGTCACCTACATCATGTTGGTCTAAAAAGGTTAGCAAATAAGAACATGGTGCACGGGCTACCAGACATGGACTATAAAGGAAAGTTTTGTGAAGAATGTGTGCTTAGCAAACAAACAAGAAACTCGTTTCATAAGAAGGCAGAATATCAAGCTAAACATATTCTCGAACTAATTCATACTGACATATGTGGGCCAATCACTCCAGAATATTTAAGTGGGAAAAGGTACTTCATTTCCTTTATGACGATTTCTCATGAAAGACTTGGGTTTATTTCTTGAAAGAAAAATCAGAAGCATTTAATGTGTTTAAAAAGTTCAAAGTAATGGTGGAGAAGGCAACTTACAGACACATCAAAGTCGTTCGATCTGACAGAGGTGGTGAGTTTACTTCGATAGCTTTTATGAAGTATTATGAAGAGCAGGGCATAAGGAGATTTCTAACAGCACCATATTCACCTTAACAAAACGGTGTGGCTGAAAGAAAGAATCAAACTGTTTTGGACATGGTTCGATCAATGCTTAAAAGAAAAAACATGTCGAAGGAATTCTGGGAGGAAGCTGTACAACGTGTCATTTATGTTCAGAATCGATGTCCACATTCAAAGTTAGAAGATAAAACACCACAAGAAGCATGGAGCGTACAGAAGCCAACAGTTTCTCATTTCAAAGTATTTGGTAGTGTGGCTTATGCACACGTACCAGATCAACGAAGAACGAAGCTTGAAGATAAAATTCAGAAGTACATATTCATTGGGTATGATAAGAAGACAAAGGGGTACAAGTTATTCGATTCTATAAGAAAGAAGATGATATCGAGTAGGGACATTCAAATAAACGAAGCGAGCAAGTGGGACTGGAACAATTCGACAGAAGTTACCGACAAAACTGAAGAATCATTTGTAGTTGTACCAACAAGCATTTCAGCTGATCTTGAAGATTCTGAAAAATGAAGATGAACCACTATAACCCAGAATGTGAAGTCTGCAAGATTTTTATGATTCGACAAATGAGGTACACCTTGTATTCCTACTGGCAGATGCTGAAAACATCAGTTTCAAAGAAGTGTTAAGAGACAAGAAGTGGAAAAGTGCCATGGACAAAGAGATTAGAGCAATAAACCGCAACAACACTTGGGAGCTAATCGAATTACCAAAAGGTAGTCAACCCATTTGTGTAAAGTGGGTATTCAAGAAAAAGATGAACGCTCAAGGAGAAATAGAATGATACAAAGCGAGACTTGTTGCGAAGGGATTTAAATAAAAAGCAAGAATTGACTATGACGAAATATTTGTACCTGTTGCAAGAATGGAGACAATTCGATTGCTCATTTCTCGAGCTGCTCAATTCAAATGGCCGATATTTCAAATGGATGTCAAGACAACATTTCTAAATGGTGTACTCAAAGAAGAAGTCTACGTCGAACAACCACTCGGGTATATGAGGGTTGGAGAAGAGAAGAAGGTGATGAAATTGAATAAAACATTGTATAGGCTGAAGCAAGCACTGCGGGCATGGAACACACGTATCGACACATATTGCAAGGAGAATGGGTTCAAGCAATGTCCGTATGAGCATTCCCTATATGTGAAGAAAAATGGAAGTAATGTATTACTTGTTGCTCTCTATGTCGATGATCTTATTTTTCTGGGCAGTAATGATCAGATGATAGAAGACTTCAAAAGCACAACGACACATGAATTCGAGATGACATATTTGGGCTTGATGAGATTCTTTCTTGGTCTGGAGGTTCGACAAGAAGAATCAGGAATCTTTATTTCACAGGAGAAATATGCAAAAGAAATCTTGAATAAATATAAGATAGAAAGCTATAATCCAACTTCGACG
This sequence comes from Vicia sativa, assembly GCA_021764765.1. Taxonomy (NCBI): domain Eukaryota; kingdom Viridiplantae; phylum Streptophyta; class Magnoliopsida; order Fabales; family Fabaceae; genus Vicia; species Vicia sativa. Next base: position 248,040,626 of record CM038793.1, read on the forward strand.
CCAATGAAACCAGGAGAAAAGTTGTCAAAATTTGATGGAGGAGAATGTGTCGAAGTAAGCAAATATCGAAGCTTGGTAGGTAGTCTTCGCTATCTTACATGTACAAGGCCGTACATTTCATCAAGTGTCGGCATTGTAAGTCGATTCATGGAGGAACTAGTATATTCACATTGGAATGCATTGAAAAGAATCCTTCGATACATCCAAGCAACTGTGTCATATGGAATGTTTTATTCAAAAGCAAAAGATTACAATTTGAATGGTTATTCAGATAGCGATTGGTGTGGAGATATAGATGATCGAAAAAACACTTCTGGATATGTGTTCTTCATGGGAAATACCGCATTTACTTGGCTTTCTAAGAAGCAACTGATAGTAACACTTTCGAAATGTGAAGTTGAGTATGTAGCAGCATCTTGGTGCGTTTGTCATGCAATATGGCTTAGAAGATTGTTGAGCAAAATGGAGCTAAAACAGGAAGGTGCAACAGTAATACAAGTGGATAACAAGTCAACAATAAAGTTAGCAAAGAATCTAGTGAATCATGAAAGAAGCAAACACATCGATGTTTGCTTTCACTTCATTCGAGAACATGCGAAAGAAAGAAGTGTTGAATTGAGGCATGTAGCAAGCAAGGATCAAGCTGTAGATATTTTCACGAAATCGTTATCAAAAGAAATTTTCGATAGAGGAAAGAAGTTGATAGGCATGACGGATAGAAGAAACATTTAAGTTTATGGAGGAGTTTTGTTGAATAAACTTTAATGTTATAGTTAATGGATTTTTTTTAATAAATTAGTGGAAATATATAGAGTTCTTGTAGTGGAAAGGCCAAGAGGTTAGTGAAAAATGTCAATGTCATTTTTAACATTTTATTCAGCTAAAGAATTAGTCTTGTGAGAGGGTTGACTAGTGCCCCCTTACCTACTTCAAGAAGCAATCAATGACCATTTCAATTTTCCCACCACTATTGCTAGTCATTAGTCAACCAAACCAAACTCCATTTCTGTTAGCCACCAGAAACCACTTTACAAAACAACACCTAAAATATCCCATTCACCTTCACTCTTCTTCCTTTTCTTTCATCCACAAAAATGGATCCTAACCATTTCCCTTTTCTCTGCTGCCTCCTAAACCACCTACACCCTCAAACCTATCCACCTCTTCCACAACACCTTCATCAAAATGTATTAACCACTTTCCCTCATTTTAACAATCCTGGACTTTTACCTGCACTCACCAACCTCATTTCCAATCTCAACATCACAAACACTCTCTCTTTTCTCAACACCCTCGGTCCTCGTCCTGATCCTTCTTCCGTCGCCACTTCACGTACCAAACTAGCTGAACCGGACGTTGAAGTGGCCGTGTATCAGACTTTGTTGAGGGTGGACGATATGCATGAGGAGTGTGTGAAGCAGTTGAGGGTTGCTGAGGAGAAGTTGGTGGAGGCTTATGGGTTGTTTGTGGAGAAGTCAGTGAAAGGAGGTGATGAAGTAAATGAAGGAGCTATTGAGATATTGAGGAAAATTGAAGAGGGTGAGGTTGTTGAGGAGGTTGATCTTTCTGGCATGAAGTTAAGGCTTTTTCCTGAGGAGTTTGGGAAGATGAAGGGTTTACTTGTTCTTAATCTGTCTCATAATCAGTTAAAGGTATTCATTCTCTTATGAGTTTTATTCTTTGTATCTTTATAATTTTGAATAATTTCATGACCTCAAAACAGGTGATTCCAGATTCAATAGCAAGCCTAAAAAAACTCATGGAGTTTGATGTTTCATCAAATCTTTTAGAGTCTCTACCAGACTGCATTGGATTGCTAACCAATCTAAAAACCCTTAATCTGTCAGGAAACAAGCTAACTGCTCTTCCTGAATCCATATCTCTTTGCAGGTTATTGTTTGCTTAGAAACCACAGTTTTCTCAAACTTAATATTTGCAGCACATTTGTTTTTGTTTCTTCTGTTATGTGTATCTTCGATGCGAATTATAGGTCACTGGTTGAACTGGATGCAAGCTTTAACAACTTAATTTGTCTGCCAACGAACATGGCCTATGGACTCGTTAACCTCGAGAAGCTTTTGATGCATTTGAACAAGTTACGGTTTCTTCCTCTATCCATTGGGGAAATGAAATCTCTAAGATATCTTGATGTCCATTTCAATGAGCTTCATGGCCTGCCTCAATCTATAGGGAAGTTAACAAATCTCGAATATCTAAACATCAGTAGTAATTTCAGCGACATGACACAACTTCCTGAAACAGTTGGTGGTTTGATTAACTTGGTGGAGCTAGACATGAGCAATAACCAGATACGAGCTCTTCCTTGCGCGTTTTGCAGGCTTTATAAACTTACAAAGTTGAACCTTGACCAGAATCCAATCGTTGTTCCACCGTTTGAGGTTGTAAATCAAGGCGCTGAGGCTGTTAAGGAGTTCATGGCTAAGAGGTGGCTTGAAATCATTGACGAAGAGCGACTGAAAAACATGGCTGAAACTCAAAATCGACAAGTGGAGACGGGATGGTTGGTGTGGGGAGCCTCATTGTTGAATAATGTTGCGGTGGTTTCTGAGAGTGTTGCAGAATATTTGGGTGTTAGAAAAGCTACTACAAACATAAATGGATCAACAGCTGAGACTCATGAATTACTAACCCAGACACGAAACTAACATTTATACGTTGATATCAGTATTAATTTGAAAAATATCAAATACAAGTGTTACTTGTGTTGTAAGTAAATTTATGTATCAGTGTCATATCAATGTCGGATATCAGACACACCTTTAATATGAAGTATAAATGTTAATTATGTTGTAATATATGCATTGACTCTTTGATGTTTGATTTTCTCTACCTAATACACTAGATGCATAAATAAATAAGACTAGAAAGAGTGAATAATCTAATAATTTTCCCCTTACATTTGATCAATTCTGGCGGGCTGCAGGCGGCCTGCATGCTACTATAAATTATAAATTAGTTTTGTTTTCTTCTCTTCGACTATATATTTAAAAATGATTCTTACATTTTCAGTCAGTAGCATGTGTAACTTGAAGAAAACCACGAATCAAGCAATAACTATAATAATTGATTACTAACCAGTTTGAAAACATGCACATTTTGTTAATAAATAACTCAGATAAGGCCTATGATTGTCTTTGTAGAGTTTGCATATAATATTTCCCTTCACTTCTCAGTTAGTAAACAAGATGAATTCTTTCCAGTTAGCCAATGAGTCTTGTCCCAACAAATTCATCCTCCCAGAATGCAAAAGACCAAACCTTTCAGAGGTTGAATCTTTGGACTCTATCCCCATAATTGATTTGAGTTACTGTCATAACATTGACAACAATCCTTTATCCTTAGAAGTGATTCACAAGATTTCAAAGGCTTGTGAGGAATTTGGTTTCTTTCAAATAGTGAACCATGGTGTTCCTGAACAAGTTTGCTATAAAATGATGAAAGCAATAACTGACTTTTTTGAACTGCCATCCGAGGAAAGAGAGAGTCTCTATTCAACAGATCATACCAAGAGGGTAAGATTGTTCAATTATTACCTTAAAGTGGAAGGTGGAGAAAAGGTCAAGTGTTGGAGTGAATGTTTTGCTCATCCATGGTATCCTAATGATGATTTCATTTCTTTTCTACCAGAAAAAATTAGAACTCAATACATGTAAGGAGTTTTCCAATTGAATCTACCATCTAAATTTATATATGTTTGGATTTACTTATCGCCGTGATCTTTTTAAATTGCATGAATCGCAATTTATTATAACTAACACAACCTCTACTGTGTTTGCATTGTTGTTATATAGATAGTTATTTTATACTTTTGCACTTTTTTTTTGTTTTGCAGGGAGGCATATAGTGAATATGCAAAGGAGATTGGTTCATTGGGGAGCAGGCTTTTAGGTTTGATATCAATAGGACTTGGCTTAGAGGAGGATTGCTTGTTGAAGAAGTTAGGTGAGCAGCCTAGACAACGAGCACAATCAAATTTCTATCCACCATGTCCAGATCCAGAGTTAACCATGGGTCTAACTGAGCATACTGATCTCAATGCTCTCACTGTACTTTTGCAATCAGAAGTTTCTGGTCTTCAAGTTAACAAAGATGGGAAATGGATTTCTGTACCTTTTGTTCCCAATGCTTTTGTTATCAACCTTGCTGATCAAATTGAGGTACGTTGCATTCGTTGGTGTGCTTTTCCAAGACATTTTCTATCTATCGTTCCACTCCCACTATCTTGGTAATTAGGTTATCTTATACTGAGGTGGTGAAACATGTAAAAAATTTAAAAAAAATTGGCATTTCACTTGTGTGTCTTAAATTCAGGACATACCAACACTTTCTAGTCTAAAATGTGTAGAATTCTATCAGTAGTAGAAATGTCTTAAAAACTCAAGTGATATAGAATAAGAAAACATATTTTTAAGACTGGCAAAACAACGGCGGGTGGCGGAGGCACCTTAATGTCATTGGTCGCTGGCAGAACGACGACAATCGAAGTTCGGCCGGTGGCGGCGTCACATCGACAATGGCATTAAATCTTCGGTGAGTGGGAGAGATACTATGGTGGCGCTGGTCGTTAGCAAGATGTCAACGGTCAAAATATAGATTAGTTTAGTTCGCAGATCAGTTCTGTAATGCGTCGTGTTTTTGTCTCGTTTTGGATATCCGGCCCCGTAAAGTTTTAGGATATTATAAATATAGTTGTTGAAAGTAACTCCTTGTGTCAGAAAAGATTTGATTTGATTTAGAAGTGTAGAAACAGTTAGTTACACACAAATTTCTTTTAGATTTAGATAGATTTGATTTAGATCTAAAATATAATAGATTTGATTTAGCTCCAAAATAAGTATTTTGGAATTTTATAGTTTTGAGCATTAGCTAGCTAACCTAAATCTATAAATAGAGGGAGTAACCCCTATTTTTGTAATCAAGTCATTCACAGTATTTTACAGTTGCAAAGTGAATAATAAAGTTTTCCACAGTTTGTGGGCAGAGAGTTACTCTATAGAAAATCATTGTTCTTCTTTCTTTCTTTTATATTGTTCATAGTTATTGTGTGGTGATATCAATCTTGTTCATCAAGATTGATAGAAATTCATCATAGATTTTGGTGAATTTCCAACATCTGATATCAGAGCCTGGTTAAGCGATCAAGGGAAGAAGAAAATCAACGGCGATGAATTATGCTAACGGAAATTCCAGCAAGTCTCCCAATTCTTAAAGGAGATAAATATGAAAATTTGTGCAAACAGATGAAGGTTATATTCGGTTTTCAAGATCTTTGGGATCTTGTGAAATATGGAGTAGAACCACTTGATGAAAGAGCTTCAGAAGTGGAAGAAGCGAAATACAAAGAATTGAAGAAGAAGAATTATAAATCTCTCTTCATAATTCATCAATGTGTCAGCTCAGACGATTTCGAAAAGGTTAGTGATGTAGAAGAATCGAAAGACATGTTAACTCTTTCGAAGGAAGAGCTTCAAGGGATGCTTGAATCTCATGAACAAAGAATGGTTGAAAGAGACGCAGGCAAATCGAAGAGTGATGTGGCTCTGTAGGCTCAGTTAGCAAAGGACGAGAAAGACAAAGGAAAGTGGTTCGAAAACAAAGGTAGAGGTGGCTGTCATACCCCAACTTTTGACCTAAGATACCATCTCATATCATTCACATATACATCATTGCATCATTGACAAATTGCAAAACAAGATAACTTGTGTGTGTGCTTCTTGAGCCAAATTAGGATTTTGAATCAAAATCATTCATCAGTGCAAGATGTGATCAATTAGGGTTAGGATCTCTATTCATCTAAATTGATCTATCTTCATCAATCATCAACGTTTGATCTTCAAAATCCAATCATTTCCTCAAGATCTACTTTGGATCGACCAAATTAGGGTTTTGATCGAGGATAGTGCATCATTGACTTTTGACTCAATGTATGACCTAATTGCTTAGAGCATGACCTCAGGATCATAAATATAATATCTTGACCTAATTTCTTGATCCAAAACATCTCTAATGCCATGGTTGATTAACAGTGAAAATTTGAATCATCTGACAAAAAGTCAACTATTCAGATAAGTCAAACTTTGACTTTTTTTGGTCAACTTTGAAATTCAAATTTTTCAATCATCAAAGCATTTCAAATTATTCAACTTGATCATCAAGAATAAAAAAATATGGAAAAAAGTCAACAAAAAGTCAAAACTTTAAATTTCTAAACACTTAGGAAAAATTTTCAAGTGTTTTTTACAACTTTTTTCACCATTTTCATGGCCATTTTTCACCAAGATCCATTTTGATTCAGGCAAAACTCTCAACATGAAAGTTGTGGATATTGCTCCAAGATTTCCAAAATGTCCAAGAATATGAAAAAAAATATTTTGTGGAGTTAGGATTTTGAAATTAGACATTATAGGTCCAAAACTTGCATTTTAGGCCATTTTCACAAAGTTTTCAAGCAATTTTGCAAATAATCCTATCTCTTTCTCTTCTAGAATCCAAGTTGATAACAAAATATCTCAAGATCATAATTGGAGAAGGATAAGAACGTTTGAGATTTTTAACCATGATTTAGCATTTTTAACCATGTGCATTATATGTAAAGATTCCTTTCTTATCTCTTAAGGCCAAGTTGTAAAAATCTCAGTTCTTGCTTGCCTTGATCTCCAAACTTCTTGGCCTATAAATAGAGGTCATTCCTTCATTTTAAAACACACCAGAACAACTCCAGGCTTGTTTTCTCACTTCTTTCTTAAGTTGCAAGTTTCAAAGTTTTCAAAATGTAAGAATTGCAACTTCCAATTCTTGCAATTTCTAACCAATCCATTGCTTCAAACACTCTCTAAAAATCATTAGCAAGTTGTTATAACCATTCGCCCACCACAAAATCAACCAAAAACCATTTTTCTCAAGAAAACTCCATTTGTGCAAATTTTGAGCTTAACTAGAAAACTCTGAATCCACTCGTGCATTTTTCCTTTTGATCATTCAAACATCATCCATACACCATATAGAAGTGATCCAAACCATCAATCCACTTCTGTAAATCCAGAATCATCATCTCCATATTCAACTTGTCCAAGCTGCAGTTGGAGTCGGGCAAAGAGTTCCAGACAGTTTCCAGGCGAGCTAAGCACATCAACACCTTCCCTAAGGTCTAAGGAAGCTATCCTGATCCTCAAAACATCTATGTAACACCTCTTTCGAAGAATCTGATTCTCACTTGAAGAGGTAAGTGCTCAAACTTTAAACTCTATAATTCATGCATCACAAATGAAAAACTACAATGTCATCTTATTTCTGCATCTATATTGATCATTAACCCTCAATCAATTAGCATTTATCTTGCACCTACACTATTTCATTAAGTTTTGATTAAATTAGGGTTCATCTAGTTTTTCATGAATTCAATAATCTTACACTAAAAATAAATGAAATTAAAGGCTACCATTGTGTTCCTTGTGAAAAACCGAGCAAGTTTCATGTTTACATCTTTCAATTTTATCAAGAAACGAGAAAGTTACAAATCAAGAAAGCTTGAGGTTGAAGATGATGAACATGGCGCGTTTTCAAAAATTCAAATATTTGTTTCATAATATAATTAATTGAAGTTGGATTAATTAATAGATGTATAGTCACCCCAGTCGTAGAGCGCGCGCCCTTAAGTCACTTCTTGCTCAAGGTCTGGGGTTCAAATCCCCCTCGCCCCGCATTTTCAGAACTTGTTTTAACATATAATTTAATAATCCTTATGTCCTAGAAGAGAAAAAGCTCATTTATTTTAAAAAAGGGTTAATATTATTTTACACCCTGTCATATAGGCGACTTTTAGTTTATCCCCTATAATTTTTTTGTTGTAAAATCAACCTTGGCACTTGAAGATTTCATAATTTTAAACCCTGTAATTTTTTTTTTGTAAGACCAACATTGTCACTTGAAGATTCTATCATTTAAAATCTTGTAAACTAAAGATTTTATCATTTTAAATCTAGAACTTGCCTGTGCAAGGTTGGTTTTACAAAAACTCATAATTATAAGGTTTAAAATGATATAATCTTCAAGTGACAAGGTTAATTTTAAAAACAAAAATTTTACAAAGTTTAAAATGACAAAATCTTCAAACACCAAAGTTGGTTTAAAAAAATTACAAAGGGATAAATCAGAAATCACGAATATGCCAGTGAGTAAAATAGTAGTAATCTGTTTCAAAATGAAGAGTTTAGGAAGAAGAAGATCACTATATTTTAAAAGAATGATTTTATATAGAATGACAAATGTAAATATGTATCATTAATATTATATTTTTTCAAAAAAAAATTTAGTAACATAGAATAAAATTGAAGAATTTATGTAAGTCTTTCAAATTAATTTTTGAATTCCTTCAAACTACATCGATTTTGAAATATGAATATATAATTAAACACCCAAAACCCTTTTCACATAAATTATTCAATTATTATCACTTTTTTTAATTAAATATCTTCCTATTTAAATATGTAAATTTTTATACAAAGTTGAGAAATGACTTGAAAATAATTTAAAGTGTGACATATATAATTTCTAACTTGATGTGTAGGTTTTAAGCAATGGAAGATACAAAAGTGTGCTTCACAGAGCTGTTACCAATAGTTTAAATCAACGACTGTCAATGGCGATGTTCTTTGGGCCAAATTCGGACTTGATAATTGGTCCAATTCAAGAACTAATAGATGAAGAACACCCTCCCAAATATAGAAAGTATCGCTTCTCTGAGTTTCTTGAAGAGTTCTTCAAACAAGAAGGAACGAGAACTATGCTGAAGGAAACCTTTGAAATGCCATATAATAATAAACAATTTAATTTAATTTAATTTGTATGCATTAATTATGAAAATAAGTGTACACATACATGTGATTAAATATAATCATCAAATATTTTTATTTGATATATATTTAAATGGTTAAAAATGATTTTGATATATGTGTTAAACACTTTTACATTCTAATTGCATACACATTAAATTTTAAATAAGGCTCAAATTTCATAATGTATATACTACTGTTGTATTGTTATTTAAATAAAATACCTTCTCATGAGATGGGGACGTAAGAAATTGTTGGATTGTTAACTAAAAGATTGATTGTTATCCTTTTGAAAAGATTGATATGTTAATAAAGAAAAATATATCACACACCCCAATAATTTCAGGAATATTCTTAGATACCCTCTTATTTCAATGGATATTGATATTCAAATAAAGTTGATGAATCAGAATTGGACATTGATAATTCAAGTTGACATTTACTTTGATTTAAAGATTTTTAAAAATAAACATGAAGCATCTTATTATACATTTTTTAGATTTTTTTTTTGTCTCACACAATCACTTGTTCTAAAATGAACCAAGTGAACTTCTTCTCCCCTTATCAATCTCTAAATATTCTAATGCTAAATTAAAAAAAAAAAATACTAGGAAAAATAATTTGTAATAATAGTTGCTTACGTTGATGACATAAATATTATTGAAACTCCTAAAAAGTTTTCAAAAGTTATGAATTGCTTAAAGAAAGAGTTTGAGATGAAGGATCTGGGAAAGACAAAATTATGTCTAGGTTTAAAAATTGAGCATTTGGACAAAGGAATATTTGTACATCAGGAAGGCTATAGAGAAAAAGTGTTAAAACGCTTCTATATGGACACATGTCACTCTTTGTCTACTCCAATGGTTGTTAGATCATTAGATGTAGAGAAAATCCTATAAGGCCTCGAGAAAGGGATGAAGAATGGCTTGGTCCTGAAGTACCATATCTCAGTGTGATTGGAGCACTGGTGTACCTTGCTAATTATATACGTCCTGATATATCATGGGTCTGTTTTATACAAAAGCACTACTACAGAAAACTCATTTCACAATGGTTGGAAAAGAGTACTATCACGCGTGACATACCGTTGTTAAGTATGGTGTGGTTATAAGTTTATTGTTTCTACCGCGGACTTGAAATCATTATTAAAAGGCAGGATGTGCGCTACATATCACAACGGTTATACTTATAAATCGTTGTGATATATACATTTAGGTTCTGGGTTCAAACCCCATCAGCAGCAAATTATGTAAAACATAAATTACCTTTGATCACGATCACAATAGATAATTGTTGTTGAAAGTACAAGCGTTTATTATATAATATGTAGATTTCTTATTTTCCATACACCTCACTAGAGAAATATAAACATTCAAATCGATGAAGAAGTCTATAATCTGAAAATTAAACTATTCTTGAAAATCAACTTCTTCAAACCATTGTTTTCGAATTGCATGCGTCTAATCGCGCATTTCATGCTCTTTTACACATGTATTGTGGTTTATTGGTCTGGCTTCTTAGAGGCATCGATGTCTTTGAATATAGTTAAATTTCCATAACAACAAGACATTGGTTAATCTGTCTCGTCATCATCACTTATCATCGTAATTTTTATAATCGTAATTTTTACGATTACAAGTGTTGAGAATGACTCAGATTATCTAATTAATTGTAATTAATGAAATTTAACTATAATCAAAGCCATCGATGCCTCTAGGTGAAGTTTGCTTCCGCTGTTTTTTCTTCATTTACTAAAATGTTTTGTTCTTGTTGAGTCCTACAATAACCATGAAAGTTATCAACATGTGAAACTGCAAATTTATTTGTCAATAGAGTATGAAAAACATCTTGATTGTGAAGCTATAAAGAAGAATACCTTAATGTATGGTCTTTGTTAAGGTAGTGAAGACGGATCTGAGAAAATGAGATGAAAAAATGAGAACAATCAACAAAAACAACATGCAACAAACAAGATAATGGGGAACAATCTAACAAGATGGAAGAAGAAGAATACTTTAATGTATGAAGCACAAGATTCACGACTAATGGCGAAGAAGAAGAGAAAAATGGGTGTTAGGGTTTCGCTGTGAATGAAATGGCACTACTGTGACTAAGTGAGAGTTAATTCGCTTATATATGGATAAACTATTTTACAACGGTTAACACTAACAACCGTGTTGATAAGTATTTATTTATTATAAATATATCACGTTGGTGAATCAAAAGCATCGTAATGATATCCCTTTTATTTGTGAGTTTTAAAATAAAAAAAGGCGTGTGTTAACGTTAGAGGAATAAAATATTTTATGACGTTGAGGATCGAACTCGTGATAGTTAGATTGTATCACCACAATTGGTCCTTCAATTGTTGTTATATGAAAATAATTTTTAATCAAAAAACAAAATAAATATGTTAGCTCCTTAGTTTAGAGATGTCACCACGGTGTAGGGAAGAACCGTGGTGACCATGGCGTTGTTGAATGCACGTTTTATAGTAATGAAGTATTCAAAATTGAATTTACAGGTTATGTAGATGCATGTTACTTGTCAGATCCTCACAATGATAGATCACAAACACGTTATTTGTTTACATGTGATGGTACAACAATCTTATGGAGATCGATGAAACCAACAATAGCAACAACTCCATCTTATCATACAGAACTTGTAGAAGTACATGAGGCAAGTCGAGAATGCGCTTGGTTGAGATCCTTAATCCAACATATACAAAATACTTGTGGTTTATCTTCTGGAAAAACAAATACAATGACCATATATGAAGATAATATTGCTTGCGTCACTAAATTGAGAGATGATTACATTAAAGGAGACCGAACAAAACACATCTCTCCAAAGTTCTTTTTCACTCATGAACTTCAGAAGAATGGTGATATAAACATCCAATAAATTCGTTCATATGATAATCTTGCTGATCTTTTCACAAAGTCACTCCTAAGTACAACTTTTAATTAACTAGTACAAAAGATTGGTCTTCACCGTCGAAGAAATAATCGTTAAGCTGAGGGGGAGAAATAAATTTATTTTAAAGGATATTGTACTCTTTTTCCTTCACTTGATTTTTCCCATTGGGTTTTTTCTAGTAAAGATTTAATGAGACATGTCCAAAACAAACATCCAAAGGAGAGTGTTATGAATAATTGAATGATTATTTCCCAAAAAATTTATTCCTTATTTATAACAATTTATATTTATTACATTGTTTGGATATTATCCTATAAATATGACCAATCTCTTTGTAAAAATATATCAATACAATAATACAAAATCATTTTATACTTGTTATACATTATTCCAACATTGTGTATGACTTCTTTTTATCTATATAACAAAATTTCAATTTATTATACATATTATATAGTATACAATTATTGTTAACATGTTATATAACAAAATGTATTTTTGAAGAGACATAATATTGTATTCTTTAAAATTATTTAAATTAAAAATTGATTCGTCATACATGGAAAAAATAAAACACTAAAAAAAAATACAATTATTTATTTCCTCGTTTGAAATTCAAAGAAATGTTAGAATTATGTTACATCAATATTAATAATAATTTGAAAAAAGTATAATTATTGAATATAAATAAATACATATATCATCTATGTCCACATGAGACACGTTCGGTATGATTTGTTTTGAGTTTCTCTACGTCCATACACTTGTTACATAGTGTTGTGATATTTATAGAGTTTGTATTTGACATTTCCCATTTTTGTTGAATGAACTTAGATCTCAAAATTTCTAACAAGATGAAGTCATTCCAATTAGCCAATGAGTCTTCTCCCCTTTCTCTGACTCCCAAATTCATCTTCCCACAAAACAAAAGACCAAACCTCTCAGAAGTTAAATCTCTAGACTCAATCCCCATAATTGATTTGAATTACTCTCATGACAACAACCATTCCTCCTTGGAAGTGATTCACAAGATTTCAAAGGCTTGTGAAGAATTTGGCTTCTTTCAAATAGTGAACCATGGTGTTCCTGACCAAGTTTGCCATAAAATGATGAAAGCAATTAGTAACCTTTTTGAACTGCCATCAGAGGAAAGAGAAAGTCTCTATTCAACAGATCATACCAAGAGTGTTAGATTGATCAATTACTACCTTAAAGTGGAAGGTGGAGAAAAGATCAAGTGTTGGAGTGAATGTTTTAGTCATCCATGGTATCCTATTGATGATACCATCTCTCTCCTACCAGAAAATATCAAAACTCAATACAGAGAGGCTTTCACCGAATATGTAAAGGAAATAGGTTCTTTGGTGATAAGGCTATTAGGTATGATATCGATAGGGCTTGGCTTAGAGGAGGATTGTTTGTTGAACAAGTTAGGTGAGCAGCCTAGACAAAGAGCACAAGCGAATTTCTATCCGCCGTGTCCAGATCCGGAGTTAACCATGGGTCTAACTGAGCATACTGATTTCAATGCTCTTACTGTACTTTTGCAATCACAAGTTTCTGGTCTTCAAGTTAACAAAGATGGGAAATGGATTTCTGTACCTTTTGTTCCTAATGCTTTTGTCATCAATCTAGCTGATCAAATTCAGGTATGCATAATGTACCTAACTTTTATACAAATTTGAGAAATCACTTGAAACAAGGGTAGCTTTAGCATATATAATTTGTAACTTGATATGTAGGTTTTAAGCAATGGAAGATACAAGAGTGTACTTCATAGGGCTGTAACTAACAATGTGAGTCCACGGCTGTCGATGGCGATGTTTTTTGGACCGACCACAGACGCGGTGATTGGTCCGATTCAGGAGCTGATAGATGAAGAACACACTCCTATGTATCGAAATTATCGTTTCTCGGAGTTTCTTGAAGAATTCTTCAACCAAGAAGGAACAAGGAGGATGGTGAAGGAAGCCTTTGAATTGCCACATGAAAATTAGTTCAATGAAAGTATTATCCAAGAAATTGTGAAGTTATTAACTCAATAAAATTATGGTTATGCTCTGCAAAACAAAAGTGGTATGTTGTATTGTTACCTCAATGAAAGTTTTAGTTAACTAAAATTGATTATCGAATGTGATTTTATGTTCAGATTCAAAATTTACAAATACTAACCTCATATATAATCAATTTTAATAACAAAATCGATTATACTTTCATAGGATTGTTTTCTACCTGCCATTCCAATTCCAATTCTTGGAAAATTAGGTTATTTTATATTAAGGTGGGGAGGTATGTAAGAAAAATATGAAGTTTTGGCTTGTCTATATGTCTGATCCACCGGTCAACCAAGTCATAAAATCTGGATATACCAACACTTTCTAGTCTAAAATATGTATAACAGTCCATCCCGAGCTTTTGGGTACACCTTATCCTTTCTAAAATCTTAATAGTTGAAAAATTTATGGGAATTTCTCTTTATATTTAGTAGTGTTGATTTTCATCACTGAAAATTCAAAAATATTTTTCGCAATTGCACATGTGAATTCACATATCAGTATGTTTTGAAAGTGCATATGCAAATACATCTGTTTTTACACGTTTTAATATTTAAACGTTGGATTTTAAAATTTTGAGGGGGTTTCGAATGTGCACATGTGATACATCTTGAAAAGTGAATTTGGATGTGCACATGTAAAACTGCCTTTTCCATATTAGAGTGATCTGATCACCTATTTCATTCATTTTCTTTTCCCCTAACAAAAACCTGAACAAACGCCAATCATTCTCAATGAATTTTTCGTCTCCAATTGAAGTTTCAAGTGTTTGAGTTTAGAAAACCGAGCATTGAAATCTGCAATTTGAGGTAAACTTCCATTATTTCATCATATTTTTGTTGCATTGAAGTTGTATTGTTGAAGAAGAAAACAATGTTACTTCGCATATGCACCTGCGAAGGTCGCCTGCCAAAATTCGCAAGTGCACTTGCGAAACTAAGTCTGTTACAGAACCAGAATTCTACTTTGAAAGAATTCATATTTTTTTGAACATGTTAGGTATGGTGCACCCAGACAACATTGTCAAAGCTATCGTAAAGGTTCTGGACAAGGTCAATGAAGACAATAAGCCGAAAGAGGTGGAGGACGTTGATAAAACGATTGATGTTATGATAGATCATGGGCACCAATTTCCAAATGATAAAAATTTCACTACTCGTCAACATATGCTTGAAAGGGTTCGAATGAAAGCTAGCAAACTTGGGTTTGACGTTGTGATTGAAAGGTTCGACAATGGGACTAGTAATCTGCAACCATTTATTGTGATGACATGCGAGAGAAGTGGAAAATATGTTCCAAAAATTTGCAAGATAAAACATGATGAAACAGGATCGAGGAAATATGGGTGTCCGTTTAAATTGTGAACATATTGTAGGGTGGATGATTTATGAAGGTTTAATGTCATGTCTGGTATGCATAATCATGTGTTGGACACCAAGTTACATAGGTATCCAATTGTATGTCGGCTTAAGCCGGTAGAGAAGGAATTTTTTTCTGAATTGTCGTTGATCAAAGTTACGCCGAGAAATATACTTGCCAGCTTGAAACGGAATAGAGTGGAATGTGTTTTAAATATCAAGTTGATTTACAATTATCGTTATAAATAATGTAACACCCCCTTCTATTACCCGCGTTTTATAATAATAATCAGAGTATTTAATCATAACCAAGAAGGCGTCACAATTTTTAAAACATAAAGATTTCCAAAACATGTGTCATGCTTTCACTGAAGAAGACTTATTAAGTAATTAATGCAACAGTTATGTTTAACAGCGGAAATGTAACATAACCAAAACCTCTGAATACAACATTCAAGTATTTCCAGAATAATAAACGAAATCCTGAATCAACACATTAAAGAATTCCAGGGTAAAAGTCAACATAATTCAAAGTCATTCAAAATATCCAAAGGATTCAAGCAACCGTTCCCAGTGTTACATCTACGAGCACGACAATCGACACGCGGACTAACCGGACTCAATACTAGAGCTATCCTCACCAACTCCAAGCGCTAATCACTGGATCCGAAAATGTTGAGTAAGGGTGAGATCTCAATTCAATATAACATGCATTATACGTTTTAGAATACAATAGAATAAAAGATACATTAATCCGTTAATCAAGCACAAGTCATAATCAATTCATAACACTCACACAATGAACATGTACATAATTCAAACAATGGAAATTTCAACACTGGAATCCATCCTAGCATGTTACAATCCCATATGCAATGCAGACTCTATGCATGTGGTACCAAAACGTGAACCGAGTTCACACACACCGCTCCGTTTACATGTGGATAAACAGTGTAAATTCATGATTCGCCCATAGCTATTGGGTCAAGAATCCAGCCTCACTACCTCAACCTCCGGGTAAGTATATTGGCTCAACCAGTTCGCTTCCGCACAATGGGAATGAACCAAATCAATAAATGTATATGCATGCATCATAAAAGCATGCCATCATCATTTCACATATCATGATATTAATACAAATCACATCATGTCAATTCACCAGTGTATCTCATTCAAATCGAAATGAGTAGCAATTATATAACACTGTCAGCAATCAATACCTCATAGGTAACTCATACCATTCATAATAGTTCACATTATCCTGAATTACTCATTCTTTCAAAAGTCGGGAGCGACCATTTTAAAAATAATTTAGCAAAATAATATTTTTCTCTTTTCAAAAGGTAGTATTCGAAATTTAGAAAATAATGCCGAAAACGGCACTCGAATCGGAGTTACGGTTTAGAAAATATGAATTTTTGAAGTTTTAGGAAAATTGGAAAAATGAACATGGAACCCGGTTCCTACCCAGAACGGAACCGGTTCCTGAAAGTTGAAAATAACACGCCCCTGATTTTTGAATGGGGAACCGGTTCCGTCATATACAGGAACCGGTTCCTGAGTGTAAAAGTCCATTCAATTTAACAGGAACTCGGTTCCTCCCCACAGGGAACCGGTTCCCACTGACGAGATTTTATCACTTTTGACAGATTATGTATCCTTTATCACTTCCAAACTTACTAATACGATTTGGGATATTAGGAACACAATTTCATCATCATTCCACACCATTTTAACATCCAACAACATGGTTTATTCATCCTTATTGTTCATTCGACACACTAGATGATCCTAATCCCAAACACCGACACAAAATAGGGTTTTCAATCTATAACCTATGATCATCACAATTCAAATTATCTAACATACCCAATTATCCCTATGATTCCCAAAACCCATAAGGCAATTAATTGATCGAAATCACCCTTACCTCGATGATTCCTCGATTCTCTTGATGTCGGCTTTTCTCTTTTCCTCTTCTCCAATTCCACGTGAAAAGCTTTTCTCCAAAACCTATTCTTTCTTTCTTTTCCTTTTATATTCCTTTAATTGTTCCTTTAATTATTCCAATAAAATAATTAAAACTTAATAATTAATTAGTAGAGTGATTTACTCTTACACCCACCGCTTACTCGCACACCTCAACACATTTCCTCATTTAATGACCCAATTAATCCAAATAAAATAATACTTAGGACTTCATTTAATTAAATAATTAAATCCTCACTTAATAAATATTTAAATTAAATCGGGTGTCACAACTCTCCCCACTAAAGAGTTTTCGTCCTCGAAAACATACCTTAGACGGATTCGGGATACGAGTCCTTCATCCGACTCTCCACTCCCAAGTTACATTTTTGGTCCTCCCAAGCTACTCTTATGCTATCTCTTTACCATGCTTCACTTTCCGATCCTCAATTCGCAGGCTTCACATCAAGTTATCCCGGAACATCATCTACTTGAATCTCATGAGACGGATCCGCAATGTACCTCCTCAATGAGATACATGGAAAACATCATGCAAATTAGCAAGTGACGGTAAAGCGATCGATAAGCAACTTTCCCAACTCTTTGGTAATCAAACGGACCAATAAAGCGCGGAGTCAACTTTGACTTCAAGGCTCGACCAATACCGTCATCGAGTAACTCTCATGAACACATGGTCTCCTTCATTAAACTCAAGATCTTTCCTCCTCTTATCATGATAACTTTTCGACGACTCGAGAAGTCCTCATCTTCTCTGAATCATCTTAATCTTTCTCAAGTTTGTTGAACAATCTCGGTCCAATCACACTTTCTCCAGATTCATACCAACACAACGGTGTCCGACATCTCCTACCATACAATGCCTCAAACGGAGCCATACCGATGCTCGAATGAAAACTATTGTTGTAGGTAAACTCTATCAATGGCAAATAGCTATCCCAAGCTCCACCTTTCTCTAACACACAAGCTCTCAACAAATCTTCCAACGATCGTCCTCCGTCGACCATCTGCGTGGATGATATGTAACTCAATCGCAACTTA
This sequence comes from Vicia sativa, assembly GCA_021764765.1. Taxonomy (NCBI): domain Eukaryota; kingdom Viridiplantae; phylum Streptophyta; class Magnoliopsida; order Fabales; family Fabaceae; genus Vicia; species Vicia sativa. The sequence continues at coordinate 248,058,839 of CM038793.1, forward strand.
GTACCTAGAGCCTCCTGCAATCCTGTCCAAAACTTAGAAGTAAACCTCGGATCTCTATCCGACACAATGCTAGACGGAATACCATGCAAACTTACAACCTTTTCGACATACAATTCTGCCAACCTCTCCATCGGGTAATCCATTCTTATCGGAATGAAGTAAGCAGACTTTGTCAATCGGTCAACAATAACCCAAATAGAATCACAGTTCTTCGTCGTCCTTGGCAAACCCGACACGAAATCCATTGAAATTCCATCCCATTTCCATTCCGGAACAAACAACGGTTCCATCAGTCCTGACGGTTTCTGATGTTCAATCTTGGATTTCTGACAAACCAAACATGCATACACAAACTCGGCGATTTCCTTTTTCATTCCAGGCCACCAAAATAATTTCTTCAAATCATGATACATCTTAGTAGCACCAGGGTGAATACTCAATCCACTACGATGTCCTTCCTCTAAGATACTCTTTCTGATCTCAGCAACATCCGGAACACATACTCTATCACCAAATCTCATAACACCATTCTCGTCAATTCGAAATTCACCTCCTTGACCTTGGTTAATTAATGTCAGCTTGTCCACTAAACCAACATCGACCATCCATTTGAATCTCTTCCAAAATACCACTAGTCAGCTTCAACATGCCCAACTTCACACTATTCTGAGTAGTTTCACAAACCAAACTCAAGTCTCTGAATTGTTCCACCAATTCCAGTTCACGAACCATTAACATCGACATATGCAAAGACTTCCTGCTCAATGCATCTGCTACCACGTTTGCCTTACCAGGATGGTAATTCAAACCAAAATCATAATCCTTGAGAAACTCTAACCATCTTCTCTGCCTCATATTCAACTCTTTCTGATCAAAGAGATACTTCAGGCTCTTATGATCACTGAACACTTCAAATCGTGAACCATACAGATAATGCCTCCACAATTTCAACACAAACACAACAGCCGCCAACTCTAAATCATGAGTCGGATAATTCCTTTCATGAGTCTTTAACTGTCTTGAAGCATAAGCCACAACCTGCTTATCTTGCATCAAAACACCTCCTAAACCCATCAAAGACGCATCACAATACACCACGAAGGATTCCTCCGGATTCGGCAAGATTAAAATCGGAGCACTAGTTAATCTCCTCTTCAATTCTTGGAATCCTTTTTCACAATCTATATCCCAAACAAATGCTTGACCTTTTTTCGTCAACTTAGTCAACGGTAATGCTAACTTCGAAAATCCCTCAATGAATTTCCGTAATAACTGCGGACAAGAAAGCTACGAATCAAGCATTCTTGGCGGAGACGGCTACTTTTGTAGGATCAACAGCAATACCATTCTTGGAAATCACATGACCAAGAAAACTCACTTAACCAAAACTCACATTTAGACAACTTCGCATAAAGTTTCTTTTCTTTCAACAATTCCAATACAATTCTCAGATGCTTTGCATGCTCCTCATCATCCTTTGAATAGATCAGAATGTCGTCAATAAACACCACCACAAACTTGTCAAGATACGGATGAAATATCCTGTTCATATACTCCATAAACACACCAGGTGCATTAGTAACCCCAAATGGCATAACTGAATACTCATAATGTCCATACTCGTTCAATGCGTCTTACGAATATCTCCCGCCTTAACACGAATCTGATGATATCCAGATCTCAGATCAATTTTGCTAAATACACACGCTCCGACCAACTGATCCATCAAATCCTCAATCCTCGGCAATGGATACCGATTCTTGATGGTCACTTTATTCAGTTGCCTGTAGTCAACACACAATCTCATTGTACCTTCTTTCTTTTAACCAACAATACGCACCCATGGTGAAACACTAGGCGAATAAATTTCTTCTCAAGCAACTCCTCTAATTGCTTCTTCAACTCGACAACTCGGATGTCGACATGCGATAAGGCGCCATCGACACGGACTAGTTCGGAATTAGATCTATAGCAAACTCCACCTCTCTCATGTGGTAACTCATTCACATCCTCCGAAACACCGGAAATTCATTAACAACGAAGTTCACCACTCTTAGCCTTTCCTTTCACTGTCAAAGAATATAACATAAACACCACGGCACCATCTCTAACTGAATTCATCGCTTAATTGACATAGTCTCATCTTCCACCTTAACTTCGAAATAAGATCTTCTCAAAACAATTGATATGAACGGTTGAAGACCAACCGTTCATTCAAGGATAATATCAAGTTGTTCTAATGGTAGGCACACTAAATCCATACCGAAACCTCTATCAAAAATAACAATAGGGCAATTCCTACAAAATATAAGTAGTCACGACCCACGCAGAGTGTCAATAACCATACTTCCATCCAAATTGAAATTTCCAAATTCAATCTCTTAGCACAATCCAAAGAAATAAAAGAATGTGTCGCTCGGATCAATAATTGCTATTAAAGGTATGTCATTAATAAAACATGTACCTTTAATCAACCGATCATCGAGCTTAACATCGACCGACAAAGCGAACACCTTTCCACCACTTGCTCTTTCTTTGGTTTAGTACACTGCGGACGAGCGTGTCCTTCTTCACCACAGTTGTAACATGTTATCCTTCTGGATCTACACTCAGCAGCTAAATGACCAAACCTTCCACAGTTGTTGCATTTCCTCGCATCATTCTTGCATTCAGGAGCTCGGTGACCCAATTCACCACATCTATAACACTTTACGGAAGAACCCGAAGAACCAGAGTCTCCCCCACTAGGCTTCTTCCAACCTCCAGATTTCTGATTATTTCTATCGTAAGGCTTACCACGATCCATATGTCTCTTGCCCTTACGATCAGCATAACTCTGAGCATTTGACTTAGTACTAGCAAGATCTTCTTCCAAAATCCTACTACAATCAACTAAATCAGGAAACCTTCTAATACGCTGATACCTGATTCCCTGCTTGATCTCGTCACGCAAACCATTCTCAAACTTGATACATTTAGAAAATTCTCCATCGCATCATTAGGATAATTAGCATAATACTTTGCTAACTCAAACTTGGTCATACTCACTCAGACTTGTTGCCTTGCTTGAGCTCCGAAATTCGATCTCTTTCCCCGAATGTCTTGGAAAATACCTTCTCGAAAAGCCCTCCGAACACCAAGTCAATGCAATTCCATCTTCTTCTAATTCGATCCGGTAGCAATCCACGGTCATCGACTTCCTCGGCCAACATGTGAGTACCATATCTCACCTTCACCCTCACAATCAATCACTCAAGATCCTCTCGATCTCCTTCAACCATTTCGGGCACCCTCGGGATCATGTGCACCCTTGAACAATGGAGGATTATTCCTCGAAAATTTCCCAACTGTCGTCAAGACCGATCGCAGATTCTCTCCGAGTACTCCACTAACATTCCCAAAGCCTCAATAGCATCATCATTCCTTCCGTTACCTCTTCCAGCCATTGTTCTGTAACATTACAAAACAACCTACATCAGCACACAAGTATCGACAGTGTTACTTACACTAGTCGCATACTAAAAGGGATAATGACACTAAGACAAGACCGACTATGCTCTGATACCACTATTGTAACACCCCCTTCTATTACCCGCGTTTTATAATAATAATCAGAGTATTTAATCATAACCAAGAAGGCGTCACAATTTTTAAAACATAAAGATTTCCAAAACATGTGTCATGCTTTCACTGAAGAAGACTTATTAAGTAATTAATGCAACAGTTATGTTTAACAGCGGAAATGTAACATAACCAAAACCTCTGAATACAACATTCAAGTATTTCCAGAATAATAAACGAAATCCTGAATCAACACATTAAAGAATTCCAGGGTAAAAGTCAACATAATTCAAAGTCATTCAAAATATCCAGTAAAGGATTCAAGCAACCGTTCCCCAGTGTTACATCTACCAGAGCACGACACTGACACGCGGACTAACTGACTGACTCAATACTAGAGCTATCCTCACCAACTCCAAGCAGCTAATCACTTCGGATCTGAAAATGTTGAGTAAGGGTGAGATCTCAATTCAATATAACATGCATTATACGTTTTTAGAATACAATAGAATAAAAGATACATTAATCCGTTAATCAAGCACAAGTCATAATCAATTCATAACACAGCTCACACAATGAACATGTACATAATTCAAACAATGGAAATTTCAACACTGGAATCCATCCTAGCATGTTACAATCCCATATGCAATGCAGACTCTATGCATGTGGTACCAAAACGTGAACCGAGTTCACACACCGCTCCGTTTACATGTGGATAAATGTAAATTCATGATTCGCCCATAGCTATTGGGTCAAGAATCCAGCCTCACTACCTCAACCTCCGGTAAGTATATTGGCTCAACCAGTTCCCGCACAATGGGAATGAACCAAATCAATAAATGTATATGCATGCATCATAAAAGCATGCCATCATCATTTCACATATCATGATATTAATACAAATCACATCATGTCAATTCACCAGTGTATCTCATTCAAATCGAAATGAGTAGCAATTATATAACACTGTCAGCAATCAATACCTCATAGGTAACTCATACCATTCATAATAGTTCACATTATCCTGAATTACTCATTCTTTCAAAAGTCGGGAGCGACCATTTTAAAAATAATTTAGCAAAATAATATTTTTCTCTTTTCAAAAGGTAGTATTCGAAATTTAGAAAATAACGCCGAAAACGGCACTCGAATCGGAGTTACGGTTTAGAAAATATGAATTTTTGAAGTTTTAGGAAAATTGGAAAAATGAACATGGAACCCGGTTCCTACCCAGAACGGAACCGGTTCCTGAAAGTTGAAAATAACACGCCCCTGATTTTTGAATGGGGAACCGGTTCCGTCATATACAGGAACCGGTTCCTGAGTGTAAAAAGTCCCAGTTTCTGCAATTTAACACTGGGAACTCGGTTCCTCCCCACAGGGAACCGGTTCCCACGACCTCTGACATAATTTTTATCACTTTTTGACAGCATTATGTATCCTTTATCACTTCCAAACTTACTAATACGATTTGGGATATTAGGAACACAATTTCATCATCATTCCACACCATTTTAACATCCAACAACATGGTTTATTCATCCTTATTGTTCATTCGACACACTAGATGATCCTAATCCCAAACACCACAAAATAGGGTTTTCAATCTATAACCTATGATCATCACAATTCAAATTATCTAACATACCCAATTATCCCTATGATTCCCAAAACCCATAAGGCAAATTAATTGATCGAAATCACCCCTTACCTCGCGATGATTCCTCGATTCTCTTGATGTCGGCTTTTCCTCTCTTTTCCTCTTCTCTCCAATTCCACGTGAAAACAGTTTTCTCCAAAAACCTATTCTTTCTTTCTTTTCCCTTTTTATATTCCTTTAATTGTTCCTTTAATTATTCCAATAAAATAATTAAAACTTAATAATTAATTAGTAGAGTGATTTACTCTCTTACACCCACCGTTTACTCTGCACACCTCAACACATTTCCTCATTTAATGACCCAATTAATCCAAATAAAATAATACTTAGGACTTCATTTAATTAAATAATTAAATCCTCACTTAATAAATATTTAAATTAAATCGGGGTGTCACAAATAACACATTGCACAAAGAGGTCTAAGGACCAAAATGCAACATTTACTGAAATGTTTGGACGAAAACCACTATGTTTCCAAGCACAGAGTTTGTGAGGACAACGTAAGTATTCGTGACATTTTTTGGACGCATCCAGAAAGTATCAATTTTTTCAACACATTTCTAATTGTTCTTATGATTGAATGGAAATACAAGACCCACAAGTATAGGCTTCCGCTTCTAGAAATTGTTGGTGTCACCTCTACAGACAAGATATTTTCGGTTGGATTTGGTTTTTTTGAAAGTGAGAAAGAAGACGTAACTTGGGCGTTAGGCATTTGCAAGACTTTGTTGAAAGATCCAAAAAATATGCCTACGGTAATTATTACTAATCGAGATAACACCCTAATGAATGTGGTTGGCATTGTGTTTCTTTTATCAACCGCAATACTTTGTCAGTATCATATAACAAAAAATGTGAGAGCAAGGTTAAAACCCGCGGTTTGCACCAAAGAGAAAAGGAGTGAAGATAGAAACATGGTTAAATCTGATGTTGTGGTTGAGAAGATAATGGCTGCATGGACTGATATTCTTAATTCTGCTACATAAGAGTTGTATATTGAGAATGTGGTACACTTTAGAAACTTGTGTGTCGAATATCCCAATTTCTTGAAATACGTTGAGTCCATTATCCTTGATTAGGTGAAAAAGAAAATTGTATGTGCTTATCGGCTGGTTTTTGGTAAGGCATGTCATCTTCCTGTAGAAATAGAACGTCGTGCTTATTGGACGGTAAAAAGTTATAATTTGGATTTGCAACAAGCAGGTATTGGAAGGAAACTCCAATTACAACAACTTGAAGAGTTTAGACTAGAGGCTTATGAAAGCTCTAGGATTTATAAAGAGAAAACTAAGCACTTCCATGATAAGATGATTTCTAGGAAGAAATTCTCTGTGGGTCAACAAGTTTTACTATTTAATTCCCGCCTTAAGCTTATGGATGGGAAACTTCAATCCAAGTGAATTGGCCCTTTTGTTGTTACTAATGCTTTTCCTCATGGTGCAGTAGAAATTAAAAGTGTAGGTACTGACAAAGTTTTCAAGGTGAATGGACAGCGCCTGAAGCTATTTCACGGAAGTTCAAAGCTTGGAGATGCAAGCATAGAGGAGCTTTCTTTGGAAGCGCCCAACTACACTGCAACTTAATCTTGGAGTTCTTATTCTTTTCTCTCACGTTTATTAGTTATGTCCTTTCATTGAGGATAGTGCTTGTTTTAAGTAGGGGGAAGGAATCGTTTGTTTTTGTTTGTTTTTCTTTGTCTTTGTTTTTGTGCATTGTTTTGTTTTCTTGTTTTGTTTTAAGTTATAAAAAAATGTGCATCATGTTGAGAGTTTTGGGCTATAGATTAATCTGAGATTAGCTGTGAGACTCGGGAAAAGTGCACAAGATTGATATCATCTTAACACTGTAAGTCTCCTGCATATGGAAGTTAATTTGAATACTTATTATGACATAGCCTTGATTTTTCATTCTTCTCTTTAGTAGTTAATCTTTGCAGTCGGCAACATCTCACACATGCTTTACGTAAGGAAGCCGATGAAAATAAGTGAGTGATCCAAGTTTTACTTGATAAAAAGATAAAATATGAAAAAAATGACAAATATAAATAATATATGATAAAAAATTATGAAATTAAATTTATTTTTTTGAATAGAAATCGAATTTAAATTGGCATTAGAATAACCTCAAAGTGATAGAAACCGTAAACAACGGGATTTGCCTTCGAGAATTAGTTCTCCATAGCAAACAAGTGTAGAAAGTTTTTTTTTTTTGTGAATAGAAGAATGTCACAGCAAAAAGAGTATGGCTGCTAGATATAAGAGAAACAACCAATTCGGTTTACAACCCAACTGGGTCAAAAACATAACCCAGGCCCAAAATAAATGACCCAAAACAAAAATATATCTAATGCTGCAACTTCAACGAATTTTTAGACCTTGCTACAGTCTGAATCAGCTTATGGCTTTAACATGAAAGTTGTAGCTCTTTCTCTCAGCTTTCCAGAAAGCATTCGAACGCGTCGGTCCGAAACTCGTAGCTCCGGTTATGAATTTTTCCGTGAAAGCTGCTAAAGCTAAAAATTAAATACGAAAATCAAATTAAACCAAAAATAAACTACATTAGAAAAACACTATAAAACATAAAAATAAATAGAGCAAAACATAGAGATGCTTAAGTATAAACATGGATGAATATGCATCAAAATGCACCTATCAAAGTGGTTTGGTGATATTAAGGGAGGCCTTTATAGAGAATGGGACGTTGTGAACCAAATGCTCCAAAACCAACAAAATGAAATTCAAACAACTATTCTACATGAGAAAAATTGTATTGGAACACAGATTCAAAGACAACACTTTGTATTCGTAGTTGGTTCACAACATATCCTGGGCGGGATTAAATTTCATTTTTTATGAAGCGAAACAAGCGAAAACAACGGGGACATATAGTTTGAAATGTGGATGTACAATAAGGATGACTTACGGGCTACCATGTGCTTGTATCATTTTAAAAAAAGTAAGCTTAATTCCCCTATACGTATGGATGAGGCTTGCACTCATTGGAAAAGGCTTCGACTCAATGACTACGAACCGAAAAAGGAAGGTAAATCCAACATAACCATCACAACCGAGTTGGAAGTCATTATGGATCGATTTTCTAAAGATGAAAGCACAATAAAGTGTCACAATCGATGAAAACTAAAGGTTCGCCTAAAAACGTGAATACTTTACAAGCTGACAGCACAATAAATCATACTTCTTCTTACCACGAAGTTGTTGATGAAATATTCTTGGATTCTCCAACCCCAAAATTCAAAACAAGTGTTAAAAAGGGAGCTCAAATTTTCAAACCACCTCGTACACCGCCTATTATAAAACAACCACAACCACCATTGATAATCTACATTAAAGAGATGCAACTTTTTATGCACAAACTCATTGAAAAAATCGTGGATGTGGGGAATGATGGTAATTGCGGTTATCGGGCCGCATCTGATTTACTTGGTCAAGGAGAGGAGAAACACACTTTTGTGCATCAAGCACTTATTTCTGAGTTGACGGTGCATAGGGAACTTTACACTCGCCTATATGTGACCGTTCACGCATCGTTCACGCCCCAATTTAAAAGTGGATGAGCTTCCCTGAAATGGGCAATCTTATAGCAAGTGCATATAAGATGGTGTGTATCGACTTGACGAGGTATGGTTTTTCGGAAACATTTTTCCTCTTCGAGATACCCCACCTAAAGATTCATCTAGACGCATCATGTGTATTGGGTACCTTAGGTCATGTTATTTTGTTCATATTAATTTGAAATCGGGTTGTCCTATTCCGACCACATCCGTGGAATGGACGACACATCATGCAAAAGAGGCAGAAACTTGGCCGGATCATTTTTTGGATAGAATGATGGAATTCACCAATTTGGTGGAGCTTGAGATAGAATCACATAGGGAAAAATCGAAGAAAGGTCTGGTTTTAGATTTAACCGACGATAATTTTTTTGATACATTTTAGAATGTAATCATATCATTTATTAAATGTATTTTCGAAAATATTGTCAATTATATATGTTTCAATACATATATAACATATTATATAAATATAGTTTTACATTTATTTGTTTTTTCCATGTCTCTTTGGTGCAAACAATGGTTATGTTTCTGTTTTTGCATAATTCAAATGCACATGCGAATTAACCTTAAGTACTTAAAAAAAATAACACATGGCTTAATTCGCATATGCATGTGCGAATTATCCTCCTATTTTTATAAAAAAAAACATGGTGGTTATGGAAGTGCACATGCGAATTCACCTTATTTGTGTAAAAATATGGGTAATTCGTACGTGCGCTTCCGAATTAAGCCCAGATAAGATTTATTTGGTCTATATTATTCCAAATTGCTTATATATTGAGTCTCCAAACCATTTCATACTCCATCACAAACCAAAACCAGAAATGACACAAACATATCGACACTTTGCTTTTGTCTGCTTCAGTGGTGCGCAATCACCACTTCAATCTAGGTTCTCGCAGGACACATCGTTCGTCGAGCTAATTACGATATTACATTATCTCTTGCAATATCTAGATAATCGAAAGGTGATCAAGCTTAAGTATCTTTCACGTTCACTTGACACTGAAGGAAACGTAAAGTTCACCTTATTTTAGCTCAAGAACGATGATGATTTAGAGGTTATGTGGGATACCTTTCAACAATAATCTTCCAAAGGTTTGATTAATATGGATGTGAGACTTGAAATATCAACGACATATGTTATCAAGATGTTGCAACATCCTCAACTTCTTGTTTATAACAATATTTAATTTTAATTTTCTGCATAACTAATTATGTAATTTCTTTGAATTATGTTGAATGAATATTATGAACTATGTTGAATAATGTTGGTTGATGGTGCATTCACATGTTCACTTGCGAAATCTGGGGTTTTTTGCAATAGGCCTTAGAGAAGTGTACTAGGTGAGAAAAGAAATATGAATCTAGTCATTTTCTTAAACAAAAATGTTATTCTTATACTATATTTTACGATTCACAAATGTTCAAATATTATAAAATTAAAATTTGGTGATTAACCAACTTCATAAGTTCATTAACTAATATTTTAAATTTTATTAACTAATTTCATAACTACTAAAAATTTGGACAATTTATTAACCAACTTCACAACTTCATTAATCAACTTTTTACATTTCATTAACAAATTTTGTTTTACTATTAACTAAAATTAAGATCTGAATGTTTATTTGATTTGGGCTTGGTTAAGTCAAAAACTCGGTTCGGCTTCCATTTTGTCCATTAATGACTGTTCGATTAGTCTTAATTCCTACAATTCTTCTTCCTCCAAATCTCTTCTTCTCTCTGGATTCGCAAACATTTTTGTCTACTATTTGGAATACGCGGAACAATGTCTGATTCAATGATATTGTGCCTCATTTGGAGAGAACAGTTTCTAAGACTTTCTCTCAAGTTCATCTCTCCGGAAAGGCCCTCAGATATCATTTTGTTACTCTCATATCAAATTTTGTGTTGCATAAGGCTTTCAGGATTAACATTATTCCCCAGGTTCCAAAAGTGGTCAAAGAGGTTTTGTGGAACCCTCCGCCCTCGAGTTTGTGGATAAAAGGTAACCCTGGTGGTGCTTTTGTTAACAACGTCGCAGCCTGTGATGGGATTTTACGGAATCATCATGGTGTGCACATTGATAGCTTTTCTTGTTTTTAGGCACTAATGATGCATTTTTGCGGAGATTATGAGTGCGATTCTTATTTTGGAGTGTGCTATTGAAGATAATTGGCGGTGCTTTTGGTTGGAAACAGGCTTCATGCTTGTTATTCATGTATTTTCTAACTCGCTATTTGTTCCTTAGAAGGTTAGAAATAGGTGGCACAATTTCCTTTTGGGTGTCTCTTCTTATAATTTTTTGGCCTCCCACACTTTTCGGGAAAGAAATCATTGTGCATATATTTTGGCTAGCTTAGGTCTAACTCTTAGAAATTATACGTGGTGTGATAACATTCACATTGATGTAAGTAATGCCTATTATAGGAACTTACACAGTTTACATAACTTTAGAGTTTGCTAGTTTGAGGTTTTGGCCTAGTCCCCGTCTTTTTGTTCCCATTTCTTTCTAATATATCTTTGAGGCCTTGCCCTTTTGGTAAAAAAAGTCTATTAACCAACTTCATCACTTCATTAATCAATTCTTACATTTTACTAACAAACTTTGTTTTATCATTAAAAGATATTATTCATATACTATTCATGAATATTGTTCACGTATTATTCACGAACAATGTTCACCATCTAATATTGTTTTATTAAAAAAATAATGTTCACCGTGTAAATATGGTGAATGGTGTATACAATGTAGATATTGGTGTAGCAAGTGGTGTAAGACTAACAAAGCTGTTTTTTTAAAGAGCGAAAAGAGAAATATATTAAACTAAGGCATAAGGAATGCCTAAAATAATACACACCAAAATTGATCCACATGGTATAATTGTGGCGAAAAAACATAACATTACCCCAACTGATAAAAAAACTAATTGACATAAAAAATAAGTCCACCTAAACGAGCCATTATCAGGCAAACAAGACCATATCCACCTATACCAGCAACTAGCATTCAGACACATCATATGTGCTACAATATAGAATTTTATCTGCCTACTGATATGACCCTCTAATTCCAAATGTTGAACTAACCACTTCCACAAACCACCACCTAACAATCAGCAATGAATAGGCCTTGGTAGGGGTGGAAAAATGGGTCTGGTATGTTGGACATATCTGTTATGCCCACACTTTTCTACTGTGCGGGTCAAGGTTTTAGGCTCGTAATTATCGCAGCGAGAAAAATACCCGAGCATTTGGAATGCTCGAAATACAACAGAGTCGTCATTGATCTTTATTTATTCCAAGAAAAAAGGGGAAATATCGAATAAAATCCATGAAAGATAATAAAATGGTCATCGGAACCAAGAGAAGGTCCTAGAGTCAGTTATGCAAGGGGAAGATATTAGCACCCCTCACATCCATTGTACTTAACGAGACTCATTTAGTTAGTTTTGCGAATAAGTGTTAGCATGAACCGTTTGTGATCTTCTACTTATTATGCGGAAAAAAAAAGAAAAGGAAATAGTTTTTAGGTTTTTAGTTTATTGTTCTAGCCAAGATTTTAAAATCCCATGCCTACGTATTCTCATGTGCAATGAGAAAATCATAGCCACGTGGTTCATGGAAAAAACCATGTGTTAGTTGATTGGTTTTAAGGAGTGATGTTTTAGACATTTAAAGCGTTTAAACCTTTGTTTGCAGCTCGTTCTTGGAGGTTAAAGCCTTTGTTTATTTTGCATCGTAATGCTAAAACACACTTATTTCTAAAAAGATTTTCAAAGAGGCACACCGGAGAAAGAAGTTTGATGAGTTGAGTTGATTTTATACGAATATAAGTGTCAAATGTCCAAACTATATCTTCTGTATTCAAACACTTAGGGAAAGGTTGGAAATTCCTTCATTTTTTCTGTTTAATCCACTTATTGAAAGAGTGAGATGAGCTCAGTATTTAACTCTTTAACGGTGGGTGAGTATCAAATGGTCAAGCTATTCAACCTGTATTCGGATACTCATGAGAAAGGTAGGAAATACTTCTCGCACGCTTGTTTATTGTCTATTGAGTTGAACTAAACTCGCTTAAATAAAATTGTTTTGATGGATCACAATTATTCAAATGACCAAACTATGCGTCCTGTATCCGATTAATTTAGGAAAAGATTGGAAATTTTTCTAGCTCGTCCATTCAATCCATTTAATTAAGAAAAAGATTTTCGCACATAAAAATGACTTGATGATGGATCAAGCGTTTGAAGTTGGTTATGAAAAGAGTTTGAGGTAATCAGAAGAGATAGTCGACGTTGGATTAAGCACTCACATTGTATTCGATTTAAATTTGATTTGGGAAAAAGTTTGACTTGGAAAAAGCATAGTTCTTTTAAAAATTGGTTCATTTTACGTTATTCTTGATTAACAATTAGCTAAGGTAATAAGAACAACATAAATGAAAGTGATAAAATTATTACATGTCATGAGAAAGGGGATACATTTTGTCAAATAAGGATAAGTGAATAATAAACAACCATAGCAATAAATAATGAAATATAATAAAAACAAAGACCTAAACTACTTCATTAATTATAAATAAATTAATTAGATTAATAGAATTTAATTGATAAAACAAATTTAGAAATTAATTAGTTAAACTAAATAATACTAATTAACAAAATTATTTTATTAACATATATTTAATTAATTAAAAATAAAAATAAAACAAAAAACAAATAGTAAAAAAATATTTTTAAAAGAACAATAAAAAAAAGATAATAGAAAAAAAGAAATGGGTTGAAAAAAACATAAAAAACCAAAAGCCCAAACTATAGGGTGGAAGATAGAAAAGTCAAGAGGGTGTTAGAAGGAATTGGGGTGTTATCCCAACTAAGAAGTCAAAAGTCCTTGCCATTCAATTTGGGGTTGCAAAAAAAGTGAACGGGAATTTTTTACTACACCTTTATAGGAGTAAAATAAACCTTCTGGAAATCCAAAAAAAACTCTTCGGATATGCATATTTGAATACACCCTATTTTTGTATAAAAAAAAATGTTTTTGAATATATATTTTCTAATAAATTTTTTTTTAACGAAAAAATGAGTTTTGAAATAAACGTATTTGAAAAATTCTCTGTGTTTTTTTAGTAATTAAAAAGAGGATATTGGTAATTAATATTTGATTTAATGATAAATCTTTTACAATAGTAACATTTATGATGATAGGGATATTTGGATCTCTCTATTTAATTTTCTTTTTTGTTTTTAATAAATTTTTAATCAATTGGTGGTAAAAGAAATAAGGAGTACTGAACTCAAGAACTTCTAACATGTTCTTTTTCTTTTTTTTCAATAAAATGAAGCTAACTAATAAACTCATTGGTTACTCCATAATTTGTGCTTTTAGATTGAATGTCATAATAGTTGGTTGTGTCATATATACATCTCCTTTTTTGTTTTAAAAAAACACAACATAGAATTTTTGGATATCTATATTTGAAAACTCATCTTTTCGTAAAAAATAAGATTTATTCGGATATGCATATCCGAAAATATATTTTTAGTAAAAAAAATAGGGTATTTTCGGTTATGCATCTCCAAATTTAAGTATTTTGTGAAAAAATGTGAGTTTGGATATGCATATCTTAGCAAATTTCCTCTTAGTCCAATTATGTATTATACTGTTGAGTTGTGTTGGATGTTGCTTCTACGTGTTGCTAGTTTGTTGTTGTGTGCATTGTCGGTTCCATTGCAGGTTGTTGATCAGCTTTGCTTTTTTGTTTGATATGTTTATGCAAGTGTCGAGAGGTTTGGTGGATTGTGATTTGAACAATTTTTGGGCAGAATTTTAACTCTGCTCTCTCTCACATTTGAAGCTCAGTTGAAGGATTAATTTATATTGAGGAGAGTGGAATTTTGGATGTGAATTTGAGAGGGAATTGTAATCATTTTGGGGGGAAGTTGATTAGAGATTAGAGAGAGTTTTAGAAGCAAGTCGTTTGAATTATTTAGTGTGACTTATTTTCCTTGATTAAGAGTGAAAGTAATTAAATGAAATGTTAGTTTGAATTTATAAATTTAATAAATTTTAAAATTGTGATAGTAAAATGTATTAGATATATTTGATGTATTATTTATTAATGTACATTTGTTTTATTCCAAAAAAATTTTCCAAATTTGTCTAATTAAAATAAAACAAACTAATTATAATATTTGAATAATAAAAACATAACTAGAATTAAAACTAAATGAAATAAACTAATTAACAATACAAATGAAGATAGAAATAAGAAATTCAACAAGATCAAGGAAAAGTCAACTCTTCGAGTTTTTTTCCAAATTTTTTTTCTTTTTTTCTCTTTTCTCTAAATGTAATTAAAATAAACAATATAAATAAGGAAAAGTCAAACTTTCAAATTTTACTCATTATATGATACAAATGAAGTTTAAGTCAAATAATGCCAAATGAAAGAGATCAATATCAACTTTATAAAAAATCTCTTATGCAAACATGAGGTATACACATGACCAGATGAAATAGTTATGTTGTACAGATGAATCAACTGATACAAATCCTATGGTTAAATTTAGGGTATAATAGTTGCCCCTATTTAAACATCTTTAACTGGAGGATATGAAGAACTCTTGTCTTCAAATCATCATGGTGAAAGATAGTTTAAATACCAAACAGACCCAAATTTTCCCCTCTGATGCAATTGAATGACGTGTTTATGATTATGAATGAATGCGTTGGGACTAAGAAATAAGTTGAACTTCTTAATTATCAGATGAATGAATGTACTGGGATTGAGAAATACTTTTGACCTCTTAATCACCAGATGAGTAAATGTACTGGGATTAAGAAATACTCTTGACTTCTTAATCATCATATGAGATATCATTGGGATTCTGCAAGAGAGGTGTACTACTTTCAGGTAGTTCAAACAAAGCGAAAAATTTACAATTATGATGATTCTGCTGAGTATTATGATGTTGTTGATGATCAAGGAAATGATGGTGGTCTAAAAGACATAAGTGGTACCCCATAGGGTGACATTCCCTTGCCTGATGTAAACCATATGGAAGATGAAATATGGTTGAATGTTACTGCTGCTCAATAACATAACTATGAGCCATCGTGGTTTGAAAATTGGCAACAAAACTCATGGACTGCACAAAAAGGAAACTACAGAGGATATGATGGAGGTTCATATGACTATGTTGATAGATCATATGACAATAGGTATAGATCTGACACAGTTAATAATTATGAAGTCCTTGATATGCTTCAGAATATAAAAATACAACAAAATCAATGTTATGAACAAGAAGTGAAATGGCGCAATGCTCAAGTATAGTGGTGAAACGATTTTTAGTCTTCATATGATGAGCATTTTAGACTGATTAATGAAAGATTGGATAATCTAGAAACCAATTTTGAGATTTTTGCCTCTACTGCTACTGCACAAGTTCAATCTATTTATGATGACATTTAAAGGACAAATTAAAGTCTTCAAGGGAAAGTCAACAATCTTCAAACTATCGGTGTCCAACAAAGTGAGGAAGGTGTTGTGTTCTATGGAGAAATGTGTAGTCATGGAAGGACCTATGAAAGACTTCGTGGCGGTCCAAATCATCGTTGATGTGCTTTGTGTTTTTTTGTCATATTTTATTTTCATCGTCTTTTTCATTGCATTTAAAAAAATAATTTAAATTGGTTGTTTCTTGTACTTTGATTTCTTAAGTGTTGTTTTGAACAATGTTTGATTAATTGCTTGTTTATGCTATCTATTGCTTAAACTTAGTGGGGAAACATATGTAATGATAAATGTATTTTTACACTCTGTTATACCCCAAAATATTCTCTCCTACTTCTCAAGACAATTCACATCTTCGTACTTAAGGATTTCACAAGGGTTGACCAGACAAACCCTCTTCTAAACAATCAATCCAAACTAGGGTTTTGATTCTCTCAAGTCAGAATGAATTTCCAAGGCTCCAAGTGGTCATCATACCTCATCATATGCTTCAAGGGATCACCATGTCAAGTTTCAAGCCTTACAAGTCAAATTTGCTCATCCAATTGCTCAGATGGTTGAAAATCAATTGTATTGGACAGAAAGTCAATTGTGGTCAACATACAGTCAAACTTCATAATTTTTTGTCAACATCAATATTTTGAAGTAATATTCATCATTTGTCAAGGGTTGACCATGATTCCTCAAGGAAAGTCAAGATTTGATCAAAAGTCAAAGTTTCTAAATTAGGGTTTTTCAAACAAAAGTCAACAGAACTTTGACCAAGCATAACTTTCACATACTATATCAGAAATTTTTCCACCAAAGCTCATTTTGAAGGGAATTCAATTCTATACAACTTCATGTCTCATAAGCTTTGGCAAAAAATGCTTCATTTAGAAGTTATCGATCAAAACATTACAGGTCTTTTTAAAAGTCAACAAAAAGTCATCTTTTTGCTAAGTAGTGTTCATGAACATGGAAACTTCAATGAAGATGAAACCAAAAATCGTGTTTAAAGGACATCTTGAGCTTTCTAAAAAGTCCAAGAACACTAAAAAATGTTGAAAATTGAGCAAGATACAAGTTGTGCAAGTCGGGCATTTTTGAGGAGGTGCATGAAGAGAAATACTTGAAAAAATCAATTTTTTTCTAAATGGGCCTAACATTTCTTGGTTCAAACTTGTTTCTTATCTGAATTAGAGCCTCCAAGCCCAAGGTCACGCCTTTTATCTTTTATTTTTATTTATTTTGAATTTGTATTCATTTAAATTCAATTTAATTAAAATAAAAGATATAAAATCCAAACATTAAGTGCAAGGATTGTTTTTCAACATTCTTGAGGTCCAAGCAAGTCAATTAATCAGAATATTTTGAATTTATGAAGATTGACAAGATATTGGATTGAAATTGGCTCAAAAAAGAAAAAATATGGTTTAATTCCAATCAAATATTTTCACATTGATGAGAATATATTTTCTCATTGATTATTGATCTAAATCCATTCACTATATATATGTTATGATCCCAGCAACTTGGAGGACGAAAACTTGATGCTCCAAGAATCCTAACCTAGCTCCAAAAAACCGTGTCATTTAAGCAACTTGGAGGCAAGATTTTGCATCAATTCAAGTCAAACAAAGTGTTCCAACACGTTCCTGGACATCCTCTGAATCGTTCCAGACACTCACAAGCCATCAAAACATCCAAGAATCACGAATTCACGATCACGGTTTGCATACTCTAATTTCAAATTCGATTTTGTACATACACGCATATTTAACATGTTTTGATTGCATATTTGTGTTTATAAGGAAGCTTTGAAGTTTTCTGCATAGTTTAATCTGAATTTGAGTGCAGGAATATGAATCCATCATGGCTAGGGTTCGTAGCTCAGGATTAGGGCTTTTTTGTTTCAGGAAAAATTAGGCGAAACGATGACCACCATCATGCTCAGGAGATCGATTTCAATCGATCTATGGTCTTACAATTAATTTCCATTGTGTATTCTGAGTGTTATGTTTTGCAGGATCTGTAGCTACGGAAAGAAGTCGTCACTATAGGCTTTAGCTACGAATAAAAAATCGTGGATAAAAGTCTGTGTCTCAAGGAAGAAGATGAAGACTCTGGCGCGTGTTTTTGAATTTAAATATTTTCAGTTTTTAATTTTGCTTATAATCTATTTCGTTCGTATTACTAACACCAAAACATGCTAGCTCAGTTCGCAGGAAGCGCGCGCGTATAACCATTAGGGCAGGGGTTCGATCCCTGGCTACCCCATTATTTTTTACACCTTTTACAAACTAACATTTTTTCTTATTTCTTTCATATTTTCTTTTCAAATATTTTTCTAATACAACAAAAAAAAGCCAACAAATATTTCTTTTTGCAATTAGGTTAGAAAAATACTTATTTAATTTTTCACATAAAAAATATTATTTTTCACTCTTATTTTAATTAATTGTTAATTAATCGAAAATTAACTTTTAATTACTTTTTCCATGTCAAAATTAATCCAGAAAATTCCCAAAAATATTTTCTTCATTTAATTAGGTTTACTAACCCTAAAAAAAATTTCTAACATAAAAAAACTTTTTTACTAACATTATTTTCTCTTATTTACAATGCAATCCTTCCCGCGATATCTTTTTCTGATTATTATAAATTGCCCACAAGTTGGAACAGCTAGGGTTTAAATTCCTCACATTTTTTACTATCATGTAACTGCTCATGGGATGTAATAGATAATTAGGGTTTTACTTTCCGCACTCCTTATTATATATCTGCCCCGAAGCCATGTAATAGCGTAGGACCTTTACGTTTCTGCACTTTTACTTTCTGCACTTTAATTTCTGTACATATTTATCTGCTAGCTAATAGGATTGTATGGCAAGATAAAATCAACCCTAGATCACCTCTAATTCAAGACTAATATATTTGAATACAACACACTTTTGCACACACTCACACCTTAAGGTGTCCTCTCTCGTTGTCTTACGAACAAAACATGGTCATGTCCCTCGAACGTAGGGATATCTTAGCACAGTTGCCTATAAACAATATCATCACAGTCCCTTCGAATCAAAGATCATAGTCCCTCGATGACCCTCGATTTTTGCCTACGAGTACATGATCTCGTCCCTCGGTTGTTACCTACGAAAAGTGATGATCGTCCCTACGAATATGCTAAGGTATCCCTACATGTGGCCTTCTATGACCATACGATGACCCTTCGAACGTCCCTTTACATCCAACGAATAAGATTACCTACCAACTAATGGTATGGATAGCCTTATTCTAAAGGAAGCAAAATAACATGGAAACGACCATTCTGAGTAGGTAATAAGACTCTTTTGCTTGCTCCAATAAATTCAAAAATACTTTTCACACCTCACACTTACTTTCAAAAAAATTCAAACACTTTGTATACATTCCAACGTGAATCATTACAAAGTTAAATACTTTTTCAAAACAAAACATTTCCAAACACTTTGTATACATTCCAACGTGAATCATTACAAAGTTAAATACTTTTTCAAAACAAAACATTTCCAAACACTTTGTATACATTCCAGCGAGAATCATTACGAAGTCAAAGAGAAATGCCTTTCAAACACATCTTTTCAAACACACACACAGAAAGCGAGTTTCAAAGTGAGCTAAGCAATTAAGAGCCCGTAGATAACTACGGATGGAAAGGATGCTAATACCTTCATCATACCGCCTACTCGAATCTAACGAAGGTCTTTTCCTGTTGTTTTTGCCTTCCCTTAATTGGATAAAAGAAAAGTCGGTGGCAACTCTTGCTATCTGCGACATTTGCGATAAAATGCAAAACAAACAAGTCAGTTCTCCCACCGTGTTACACACTCTCACTATGCAAAATTTCCTCTGATATGATGTATTGTTTTGTTTTTGGGGTGGAGGATAAGATACTTCTAACTACATTCTTTGTCTCTTTTTAATGGTGTCAAAGGGGGAGAAGATATATGCTATGATCATATAATTAAAGCATGTGTTTAGGGGAAGCATCATTGAAGTGCATCATCGCATTTTGCCATCGTAAAAAATGGGGAGTTTGTAAGAAACTTGGTCTCTATATGTTTTGAATGATGTAAAAAAAACAAAAACAAAATCTAGCTTCTTCCCAGTAGGTCATTATCTCTAAGTATCGTGTGTCATCTTGGTCTATTAGAAGACTTAGGTTGGTCAGGAATGGTAAATTGTCATCATAATGTTGAGTTAAATCATTAAAACAAGTTTTTCACAGATTTTCGCTGCATGTGTCGGCACATCCGTTTTTCATGTCGACACATGCAAATCATTTTAATTCCAAACTTTTCGTTCTTGCCCTAAATGTTCCAAAACTATAAATACTCATTCATGCATCATTCACAACTTGATGATACCATAAAATTACCCTACATTTTCTCTTTGTCTTAAACATCCAATCTCTACATACACACTACATTACCTTAAAACGATGTTCCATTATGGTGCCATTTTCCGATTCAGTGCTTGAGTAGCCAAAGAAACTGGGTTGACATTTCTAGGGGTCTTCATCCGGAAAAAAACTAGGGTTTATCCTCCAAGATCATTGGTTGATTTGGGGTTTTCGTGCAAGAAGTTCAAGAGGTAATTGAGGCCAAGTGAAGTCCTTTGGAGATAAAGAACGCAAGGGATCCTTTAGAGATAAAAAAACACAAAGGAAGTAGCGAGAGAACGACAAATTACGATTAAATTCTTGTGTTGAAATAGTTTAAATTGTCAGTGCATGAAAGCTTTGAAGATAAAGTACACAAAGGACTAGCAATATCCAGATAGTAAATTTGCATCTATTGTGTGCTTCGTCTTTCTCGAGATCAAAAGATGAGAAGGGGTTGAAACAACAACAAGTTTAGGGGTTATGGAGTTGCTCTTGAACACTTCTCTTGTATCAACGTTTTTCCATAGTAAGAATTATCCTAATCCCATTGGAATTAGTCGGAGACGTGCCCATACGATAGGACGAAAGTGGAGAACTGTGAAGACAAATTCCTTATGTCCTCGTTTACTTTTCTCTTTTACTCGCTTTAATATTCATCGTACAATTTATCAAATATCATGGTGTTATCAATTGAATTATAGGAATTTTCCTAACTGATTTTGATTTGAACTCAAGTATAGATATAGCTTATAATCACTTTTAATTATAAGTGGTTTTATATATCAACACTAATCAAGGAAAAATTATAAAAATTCACTGGCACGCCAAGTGTTTGATAAATTGTCTAAGTTTGTTCTTTATGTGTATCATTGGAAATAGTCTTACAAGTAAAGTGCAACAAACGTTAAATAAGTTGTTAATTATTTTAAGTGCTTTTAGTCAATTATCACTCTTGTTCCATATTCAATTTTAATAATCAATTTGCATATCCGAGCTTCCAATAACTTTGATTTAAAAGACTTATCCAAAAAGTGCTTCCACTTGAACTCTTCCAAAAACAATTTTAATTCTAGACTTTTTATTATAATTTTAATTGGGTATCTATTCACCTCCCTCTAGAAACATATTTGTCGTCTAACAATGTTATGTGAAGAGGATTATTTGAATAATGATGTAATTGATTAGTCGTGGTCAAACTTATTGTGACGTTGTTGTACATCATACATTCATAGCATTTTTGGATGGTGGTTCGCTTGTGAGGAACTTCAATTCCATTGTAATTAGTTAGTGCGTTTGTGATGTGCTATGGTTCCAAGAGGGAATTGATCTTATGGTGGAGATATTTGGAGGGTGATGAACCATATGTTCATAAATTTTGGTACCAACTGCATTGAGTAAGTATGTTGCATTAACATCCTATATGACATTGCATGAATTTTGTTGATGAGTGGCGATGTGATGAAAATTGTGAACTATGTGATTAAATAATGATTTTATGATGAAAGATGTATAAATTTTATTATGATGTATTAGTGAGTATGATGTATTCATAGATGATATGTGTTGATTATATGATGATATTGTTTATAACTGTAACACCCCAAATTCTACCCGGAAAATATATCGAAAATCAGAGTAATTAAAATTTTCAAAAAAACATGGGATGCCACATTTCAACATTAACAACACAAACAGATAAGATACATGACACTTTTTAATTCGGAGAATCTCATAACAACTTGCAATAACTTTCAAACAAAATACTTTTTATTACTACGTGAATTCATAGTTATACAACTGAATATATTATACTAATAACAACTTGAAACATGTTATTCAACTTTCAACATACTTAACAACTTTTTATTTCACAACATCACTTAGGATTCAACAAATTATACTAATAACAACAAGAGTCAACAATATAAACAACATAGACCAAACTTTCCCCCGAGTGTTACGTATCAGAGCAAAGACACCGACTTGAACCAACAACAACTAATTCTTCCATTCTTGAATACCTACACGTTACCAGTATAAAAGCAACGGCGAAACAAATGAAGGGGTGAGATATCTAACAATCTAATAAATTGAATGATAAATAATATATGATAGAATTTAGATAACGTAAATCACCACTTCGCAACTTATTTTCACAACCAACAATCACAACATAATCATCAACGTAATATAATGACAACAATTTCTCTACACAACAATATTTATCACAACATATTCGTCAACGTAACAACTTAACTCAACACAACTTAATAACAACAACTTAATAACAACGCCAACTTATAACAACAACAACTTATAGCAACAACAACTTATATTAACAACAACACAACGACAATCACTAAACAACGAATAATAACAACAACTTTAACTTGCGACTCAATATATGACTCAACTATGCAAATGCATGTGGTACCATTTGGAGCAGAACTCCCAACTTAAAATCATGCCAGTTTATCGAGGCATTAACAAGGCATAAGCCTTCAACGTGGTGCCATCAAGGCCAAGGCATAAGCCTTCAACATTCAACGTGGTATCAATCCAGGCCAACTTAATAATGCAATGTATGCCATGCGACCTCAACTTCAACAATAAATACACAACAATGCAACATAACAACAACACACAACAATGACAACAAGTTAACCGCAATTCAACATTGGCCATAGGCCTACAACATAATTACTTCATCAACCGCAATTCAACATTGGCCACAGGCCTACAACTTGATATCAACATATTAACAGCAACTTATTAACAATAATAATTCATAACAACTTAACATAAACAATGTATTCAACAATGACCCAATAACAACAATACACAACAACGCAATTCCATAAATTGGAATAGTTCAACTAAATTCGACTTTGCCTGCAAGTCAACTTACTCGACATAATTCAACAACATCATTCAACGTTGGCACGAGGCCTACAATATTATTTAATTTATTTTATACTCTTAACTCATAAAAATGTCATAATAATATATAATTATAACTTGACATAATTCTCAATGAATTATAAATCACTCTACCACAATCCCTGCAATTCTAAAATTACTCTAAGGTGCTCAAAATTGCACTACCGACAACTCTTGTATATAAAATAATCTTTATGATGATAATTGGTTGATGGTCTAACTCCAAGTAGTAACAAAACAACTCTACAGAGGTAAAATACCTTTACCTTTAAACATGTCTGAATTACTCGATACAATTAAAGTATGATTTGTAATAACTGAACATAACTCTGACAATTTTATTGACAACTCTAACAACTCTAACAACTCTATTGATAACTCAATTGACAACTCAAACAACTCTATTGACAATTCTAACGGAATAGAAAATAATTTAAATTAATTCGTTGATCTAATTATTTATCTCTAATTTCAAAACTCCTAAAATTATATTATTAATAATATTAAATTATCATTATCATTATTATTATTATTATAAAACATTTATATGTTAGTAACTTTAACTAATTGTTATAAGTCCTCAATTTAATGTTGGAGTATTAATTAACGCTACGAAATGGATGTTATAGTATGACCTATACCAATTGCTATTAAATTGTCAGATACCATTCTCAATTAACGCTACAGTGTTATATCTTATTGAGAAGGAAATTATATACGTAGATGAAGTCTCAATTAATGGTACAGTACATTTATATTAATCCTATATCTAATAATGCTTGTAATACATACATATGTAGGGAAGGTATAATAAGAGATAAGGTATATATATAATAATGTTATAGTATCTACATATATATAACATGAAAAGCGACAATACATTATATATAAATATAATAACGACTCGGCGATGCAATATGTATGCAAAAAGTGATGCTATAAATCGACCACCGTATGAATATCAGTACAAAATTATATATATCAAATAACACGAATTTAACACCAAAACCTAACAATGTCAAAATGATAGAAATTAGGAATTTCGACCTAAATATATTTCTCACCAAACTGAACAACTACAAATGCATAGTAAATTTCCCATTATCCTAATTCTCACATACTACTCATCATACAACCCATTAGAAAATTAGAATCTCACCCTTACCTTGAATTGAAGGTCGCTCTACGGAGTTCCGGTCAAATTCAATTTGGCTTTCGGTCTACAATTTTCTCGCATGACAGTTTTTCTCCCAAGCCTATTCCTCTTTTTCTTCCTCTTTTCACGTATACTATTCTTTTCCCCTTTTCTTCTACTTGTTTTCTAACAACTTCTCCAAAAACCTAATTTCTTATTATTTATATTAACTAATAATTATATTTCTCTTATTGGACATATTTCTCTACACCTCTCTTTCTACTAATTTCAACCATCTAAGTCCAACAAATTATTTTAATTTTATTATTATTACCAATAGTCAACTATTATTATTATTATTATTATTATCATTATTATTATTATTATTATCTATCGGCTAGTCAACAATTAATCCAATTAATGCCTCTTATAATAATTCTGATAATTCCCAACTCGACTAATAAATAATTTCTTATATAATTTAATTAAATAATTAATTAAATTTCCGGGCGTTACAATAACTACTAATCTTTTCCTTATATCTTTTATAATGAATTATGATTACTCACCCTTTCTATTTGAATGTTGCTCCATGTGGATAACACGCGGATGCTCAGGAATATCATATAGGACAACTCAATATAGCTTTGGATTATTTTATAAGTTTTTATTTATTAAGAGGTGTCTTGCTCTGATATGTAACATCGGGCTGGGAATGTTGCTATGTTTTACAAATGATGTTATTTTGTTAACTTAATTTGATGGTATTTCTGGATGTTAAAGTAGTTTTTAATTATACCTTTTGATGAGATTATCATACAATTAGTTTTTTAAAATGAATGAATTATATTATGATGATGAATCTGCTGCGATAATTTCATTTAAATGATGTGTTGAATTATAATCAGATACATGTTTTGATTTGTGGTAACCCGTGTTACAGAGCAGAATTATATT
This sequence comes from Vicia sativa, assembly GCA_021764765.1. NCBI lineage: Eukaryota > Viridiplantae > Streptophyta > Magnoliopsida > Fabales > Fabaceae > Vicia > Vicia sativa. The sequence goes on from CM038793.1 coordinate 248,084,599, forward strand.
TATGTTATTTTTATTATGAAATATGACACCCTTGTGTGGTGGTCTTTAATTAAATTATTTATGAATAATATGCTGGTTAGAAGGTTGTTACAGCGGCGATTCCCTAACAGGGGACAAAATCATCACATTTTGTAACACCCTAATTTTATTTATTAGTTATTTTATTATTTATTTATTTTATTAATTGTTCTATAGTATAGAATTAATTAAATTGTGTAATTTTCTAAAAATGTGAGTTATTTGGATTAATCGGTGTGATGTGTGATATATGATTTATTTTATAAATTAGGAATATATGTTATATGTGTATATGGTTAGGAAGTGTAAGAATAGCAAAACAATTAATTGGACCTTATATGTCATTTTAGTGTGAGTGGGTGAGATAAGCCCATTAGAGTAAAATAATAGTTGGTAGTGTTTTGTAAAACAAAGAGAGAATAAAAATTAGAAAGAAAAAGTGAAGAAAATCAAGAGAAGAGGAAAAGAGGAGAAAAGGGAGAAAAGAGAAAGGAAGAGAGAAGAACCCTAGAGAATCTATAACCAAAGTAAGGGTGAGTTTTTATTTGATTATGAGATTATATAATGTATGTAATGGGTAGAATACATGATTTAGGGATTATATAATGTTTTGAATGAGAAATCATGAAATTGATGTTTGAATCATGTTTTGATGTTTGTAATTAATGCTACATGATATATATATATATATATATATATATATATATATATATATATATATATATATATATATATATATATATATATATATATATATATATATATATATATATATAATAATGCATTTAATTCATGAAACATGGTTGTCACGATGTTGTTTTTCTGGTTTTTCGCAAGACCACTTAGAACCGTGCTCCGCGCTTAGCGCGACCTCTTCTGCAAAATTTTATATTTTATTTAATTGAGTGGGGATATTGTATCCTTATGATTTATAGAGGATTATCATAATTTTAATAATTTCATAGATATGTATTGGATGGTTTTGGAATGACTTTTAGTATGAACATAATACTTGATGTTATGTATATGTGTGTTGTAAATTGATGATGAATGAGAATAACATTGTTGGGTATTACTTTCTATGTGGTATTGCATTATGTTGAGTTGATTAATGCTATGAGAATGCATTGTATATGAATGATGACATAAAATATGTGTGTTTATGCAATTGTGAGATAATTCAAAATGTGATGAATTATGTGATGTATTGCTTGTATAATTAAGATTGAGAGATGGTATTAATTGCATATAATTGTTGAGATTGCACATGCATCATATATTGTCAAGAGGCAATGTTTGTTAATTTCGTGGAAGCTAGTGACTTGTCCCAAACCTAGAGGAAATGTTTGAAGCTTAGAGGATAGGTTTTTTGGTGGTTATCGGTCTTGGATATGGACCTGGTTTAAACATAAAAATCGTATAAGGATAACAATTGGTACCACATGCATATTACATTGGATTACATTCGAGTCACATATGTCTATGTGAATTGTGTAGTTGGTGTGCAGTATGTAATATTGATGTGAATGTTACATTGGTGGTATTTGTGATTGTTTATCTTTGAATCATGAATTGTTGAGCAATGTTGTATATTTAAACATGTAGGTTGTGTTAGGAATGTTGAAATACATGAATATATAAGGTGTGATGAATTTTATTGATGTATGTATGTTATGCATTGCTTATTGTTATATATTTCTATATTGATATAAATTCTCACCCTTTTGTTGAAATGATATCTATACAATATCGCTCAGGTGGTGATGCTTTCTCATGAGGATTAGTCGGAGGAGCTAGTTCTTATTTATCTACATTAGATAGTGAGACATGCTCTAGTCATGTAACACGGGGAACGTTTGAACTCGTGTAATTTTAAGAGATGTTTATTATACTCTCTCTATTTCATTATGTATTGAGATTATGTGATGATTGACCTTTAGTGCCTAATATTTTAATACATGATTATTATTATGAGGTTCAATTATTGGTATCATTTTGAATAGTGAATTATTCAGTTGTGATATACATATGTGTTGATGTAAGGAACATGATTTTAAATGCGTGTTATGAGCATGACCGGTGTATTTGTGTTGGTTTTGAAATTCATGTGACACCCTCTTTTGGTATGCATGCTAATTTACTATAATTATGTCATATTATTGCGTTGGAGTTTAGAGGGTGTTACACATTTTGAGTCATTGTACCAATTGGTATAACTTCAACATTGTGAGTGTTGCTTTGTGTAGGGTTAGAAGTGTTAGTGTGTGCGCTAGAACGTTACATGTTAGACAGTTGATTCTCACTTCTTAAGTTCATGCATTAATACACATTCATGTTATGTCACGTGAAATAAACCACACACGACTGAAAACACGATAAGTTTAACAATTTCTTTTGAAAAATACTATTATAGGGTCCCATTTGGCATTCCAATTTTTTTAGCTTGGAATTTGGAATTTGGTAAACAACATTAGTCTCTTATTGAATGTTACTTTGTGAGATCGACTAGAGAATCTCATAACAATGTGCTTGGAGTTTTTCAAGTATAATAAAATGGGTAAGAGTTTGAGTGATTTTGACAGTGGTCAAGATCAGGTTTTGAAATTTAAAGTGAGTAAAGGTAAAAGTCTGGCTAGAAATATAAAGATTGCAACCGAAAAATGTAAAGGTGAGTAAGAAAAATTGAATGTAAAGCTTTGCATCAACAGAAATTTAGTGATCAAACATACATTGCGCTCCTTGGACTCATTTCACGCTTCGCTGGGTACTCTGAGTTTTTGCGTGAGTTTGGTAGTAAATTTGAACAAACCTAAATCAAACAATAAAACTACTATTTATAATTCGATATATAACTAATAACTTAAATGCCAAGCTCTTTTCCAGGGAGCGTCGCGTTTTCGTTGCATGTCTTTTCATTTTTTAATCATTCCTACATGTCTCTATGTTGAGGATAAGGTTAGAAATTGGTTACTACACCACATTCGCTTGTTTCAACAGCCTTTATCATTGCATCTACTTTGGTTGAACCATTTGTATTTGTTACAAAAAAACCAAGTCCATAACGTTCTTCAAACAGAATTTCGACCTCGGCAGTTCGCCTTTCTTGTGTCAGAAAAATAATCTACATGAGAATCAACCATGTTTTCGCAAAGGTCTTTTTACCCTTTCTTGTTTTAACTGGATTTTGAGGTCATATCGAAAATCTAAGGTAAAACCTAGATATTTATTAAGACATATAAGGACAAATATAAGAAAAATGCCAATGATTCTTCAAACCCTCGATCCAATTGTATCTGATGCCATCAATAAATTGTTCTTTATGTCGGTACAATGTGTAAGAAAAAATACAAGAACAGTATTATTTCGTCAGGTGTATTTTTAGAGATACATCTTTGAATTAACTTTAAAAAAATTTCAGAGATATATCTCCAAACTAAATTTTTAAAAAAAAATCAAATTTAGTGTGTTCGAAAATGTATTTAAAAAAAGAAAAACATCTAGAATATTTTAGATTTTCATATATGTGTCACACATCATAAGGGTGTAAAGAGAAATTTTTAATAAATTATTTTTAAAAAAAAATTAGGCCTGCAAAGGTTTTACTGGCCCAATGATTGAGTTGGCCCTGCAATTGAAATACCCATATTTATCTATACCTTGGTAAGCATAATAGTAATATACTTTTTGTCTTTTTCTATTTCTATTGTGGTTACTAATCCTATTCTAAAAGTTATTATTCAATGAAAAGTAAATTGACTGACCTAATTTCCTAAAATCATAAACTTGAATAAATTTTCAATTTCAGATTTCGGATTAAAACCATATTATTCCATCAAAAAAATAACTTAAAATTACATGAATTTCAAAAATCAAATGATCTCGTATCTATAATTGTATTGACAATTTTTTTTGAAATTGCTATTAATATACATGGTGAATTAAATTGAATTAAATAAATAGTGTACACTTGTTCTATCTACCTACATGCTGGATTTTATTTTTGTTTTATTGCATTACGTATAGAACCGTGCGTCGACATTAAAATGTAGTTGAGCAACTAGAACTATACACACTCTAGTAAATATTATGAATGGAAGTAAGAAGAGACAAAATTAGACAGCTTATGCAGATGGACCCATAGCCTAAGTTACTATAAGTATAAACCAATTAATTAGGCAAAAAAACAAAAAAAATATTAGCACACGTGACATCGACATAATACTCTATATGTGCATGAATATGATGGTATAATGAAGTTATTGAGATTTTAATTATCCACTATACTCTTTCTTATTTTATGCACTTGCTATATAATATGTCAACCATTAAATATTTCCCTCTTATTGAAGGACTCTTTCATTGTTGGTTTTTGCCGGATGTCGTAGGAACAAACTCTGCCAATACTAATAATTTTATGCAGTAGTAATGACTCTTTGTTTAAGAAAAAAATTATACGATTTTAAGTTGTCTAATTTTTCCATGCACTCATTTATTATAATAATAATAATAATAATAATAATAATAATAATAATAATAATAATAATAATAATAATAATAATAATAATAATAATAATAATAATAATAATAATAATAATAATAATAATAATGATAATGATAATAATAATAATAATAATAAAAATAATAATAATAATAATAATAAAATTTAATTGAATGGTAACCGATAAATTTTAAATTAAATTTGATTTTATTTTAATTATTAATAAAATAATATTTATGAGTGATTTAAGATACACTTACAATGAGAATTAATCTCATAATAATATCCTTATTATAAAGAACCAAAATATTTAAAATAAAAAAATATAATAGTAATAATTGAAATATATAATAATTAGTTTATGATATAAATAAATATTTTATAATATATATATATATAATATAATATATAATATATTTTTAAAAATTAATATGCATATATTTTTATATAATAACATAAATATAAATATATACAATGTGGATACTAAATATTCTTACTCGTACTCATACTCATTCTTTTTTATAGTTATTTAGTTATACATGAAAAAAAGAGAGAGAAAGCAATTTTTATACCATAAATAGAGGTTTTAAAACATAGCCAAATTATTTGAAGTTTAAGAAATGATAGCTTACGCAACTTCTTAATGAGAATTCTTATCTGGCAAAATCAATGTTACGTGAACCATCATATATGCCTTTATTCATATATAGTGCTACATTTTAGTGAAAAAAATATAAATACATATGGTGCTACATTAGTTTCTCCCAACTAAAATTTGTTTTCAACTATCTCACTTTCAACATTACTAGTATTAAATAATGGTCCTGTATTTCAAAATAAAAAATAAAACATGGTCCCTAACTAATTTTATTTCATTAATAATGTTATCTTTGTTAATCAAGTCAACTTAGTACGGTAACAAAATTATATTTAGCCATTACCCTATAATCAAGCACAATTGTATCTACTCTCTCACACTATAATTTGGTGAATTCTTATACTTTTTAATAAGAGATGAAAAGTCTTGATTTTCATTTTTGCATTAATACATGTTTGACAATTTGTAACATCCCGGAAAATTACTCTAATTTTGACAAAATTTACTCATTCAATTATTATCAAACTAACAATTAATTTTGACAAATTCGCCGCCAATCTTTATTTTGTGAAAGTTGTAGGCGATTTAAACATAGACTCAATTCATCAATTTCCTTCTCATTCTTATTATATTGTGATTAGACCACTCGGAGAGTTAGTAAAAGATTCAGAGAAGAAAAGTAGTTTTTAGGTATTGGAAATAATACAAGTGTAGATAAAAAGTTGGAGAATCCACTCAGCTATCATCTTAAAGTTTTAGATGAATAAGTGGTGTGTCTCCCACAAAGTTGTGTTATTAAAACGAAAAAGTCCCGAAAGTCTCAAAAATAAGAATGTTCCTCGTTGGACTCTCCCCTTAGTTGCGCCAATAAATGATATCAGAGTCTTTGGTTCGAGAAAAGGATTGGCTTACTTGTATTACAAATTCAACGGCACCACATAGTGGTGAGTAAGAAATGTTATGTGTCAACAGCGCCACAAAGGTGGTGAATAAAGAAATGTTTCATGTGGTACAAGAATTTGAGGGGGAGCATTGTGGTAGACTCACACTTGAGAGGGAGTATGAGAATAATACAAGTGTGAGGAATAAGTGGGAGAATACAATCACCTATCACCTTAAGGTCTTAGGTGGACAAGTAGTGTGTCTCTCACAAAGGTGTGTTGCTCAAACAGAAAGTCTCAGAAGTTCCGAAAATAAGAATGTTCCTCGCTCGACCCTCCCCCGAGTTGCGCCAATAAATGGTATCAGTGCTTTTGGTTCGAGAAAGGGATTGACTTACTTATATCGCAAATTCAACGAGGCCACAGAGTAGTGAGTAAGAAACGTGTCGACGACGCCACAAAGGTGGTGAGTAAGAAACGTTTTGTGTAGTACAAGAATTTGAGGGGGGGCATTGTGATAGACTCGCACTTTAGGGGGAGTATTGAGAATAATACAAGTGTGGAGAATAAGTCGTAGAATTCACTCATATATCACCTTAAGGTTTTAGGTGGACAAGTGTTGTGTCTCCCACAAAGGTGTGTTGTTCAAACGGAAAGTCCCAAAAATCTTGAAAATAAGAATGCTCCCCGCTCGATCCTCCCTGAATTATGCCAACACTAGATAGATTAAAGTGAGTTCATATTCGTTATTCTGAGTAGCTTCGTATTCGTACTATGAGTAACTTTAAAACCATATCTTGTACCTTAATTAATAGTGGATCCAGGGAAACAACTCCTCTCTTGCTCCCTCTCTCATGTTTTTGGTGTTGCTCAAATCTTAGCCATTTATATATTAACAAATTTGATTAACGGCATACGTTACATTTTAAATTTATATATATATATATATATATATATATATATATATATATATATATATATATATATATATATATATATATATATATATATATATATATATATATATTGAATTATAAAAGTTGTAGGGTATAAATCAAACACAAGATCAATCCCAAAAGAGTAATACATTTAAAAAAAAAAGAAATAATTAGGAACGATACACACTAAACACAAACCAGTGAATCCAACACGGGAAAAAATTATAATGCAAAAGAAATGCGTGTAAACGTCTCCAAGCATCAAACAAACCATAGACAAGCGAACTCATCCTTGGAGGAACGACAACTAAAACTGATCGTCAACATGATAATAGCTTTCTGAACCCACAACTCGCAGCAACACAAACAACGAATATATGATCATTTCTAACCAAAAATCATTCCAAATTCATTGAAATTGGTTTAATATGAAAACTCTATAGAAGCCAATTCAAATTCCAATGATTTTGAATCTCGCTGATCTCAACGGATCTGAAGCATAACTAGGAAACCAAAACACAAAAACAATCCACCAAACGATAAACATCATCCGAGAAAAATGACGACAAAAATATATCAGCGTCATTCACTGAAATTAACCTTCACGACTAAAACTAGAGTACGCCTACCCTCACAGGTATTTAAACCTAACCCAACAACTAGACTTGGCAGAGACATCGTCATGGTCGAGCTGAGGGATATACCCAACGGGTTTTTGAAGATCCGAGCAACGCCAAACCGAGAAACAACCTTCAGAGGAGCGGTGTCGGAGATCTCCCGGTTGAAAACCAAAGCGATGGTGTTAACAAACCAGTGAAGCGTCGCACCAAACCAACCTCTCCATTTATAAAAACATATTTAAACAAGCTTCAAATCTGTGAGAAAAAACCACTACGGCGACTTCAACACCGACGACTTTGATACCTCAATTAGGGTTAGAGGTGATACGACCTTGAAGGGTTACGCACCACCGCCTTCTATTGCTACATCGTGACAAGAACATACTTGAATTTAGGGATGAAAGTGGCGGTGTATGGTTGAGGCACACGACATATGTTACATTAAAATAAATATAAAATAAAAGGTTATAATTGAGATAGACCATTTAGACGTCGCAGAAGATCCATCGAATGTATGTTAATATTCTAATTTTATAATATACGTGATTCTGTTAATCTTTTGATGGTTTATAATTTTTGTCAATGGAAGTGGCAGGACCTCCACATTGATCCTAAAGCGTTATCTTTAGTTGTAAAGACTAGTTGTATTGCATTTTCTCAATTGTTCTGTTAATTGTCTTATGAGTTAAAAAAATCTATTTTGGTAGTTTTCAACTTTATTATTAATATAGTATTATTTTACCATTAAAAAAGTTAAAAATCAAATATAAGAAATGCACATTTTTATGCATAGTAAACCACAAATGGACTACTCCTAGTTATTATAAATGTTAAAGGATTGCCCCATTCAATGTGATAAATGTATATGACACCTTTGGCTTATGAGTATAGACATAGGTAAGTAGCACTAGCACCAAATTGATGGAACAATCCTCTGCAAATTCCGAAAAAAAAACTTGCACTTGCACAACCACAACAGAACCAATACTCACTCTTTTCATTAAGTTCATTTTATTCTATCAACTACTCTACACAAGTATAGTAACTAAAAGCCTCACACCTGCATGCAATTTCGTCCTTTAACCAAAAACCCTCACCCTGCAGCCTCTACACTACACTTCCCCCCATACCACAACACACTTTAATATCAACACTTTTCTTGTTCCTAACTTTATAAATTCCATAACAATTCAAACAAGAAAACGACAGTACAACCAGGCATTACTCAAAAACCAGACTTCAACATTAACAAAGCATGAGAAAAAAGTGTGTATGCAACAAACAAATAAACAAAACTTTTCTAGTTCCAAGGTCAACCACATAAGACATGATTGTTTTATTTATCAACTCAAGACAAACCAAGAAACTCACTTTACTCTCAGACTTTGTCTTTCTCATTACCCCTTTTCATCAACTTTTTGTTCTTCACAGCAGAAAAACAAAAACAAGGCATAAAGTAGAAACAAAAGGTAAAAACCATGCTTGCTCTAAAACATTCATAAAATATTAATATTACATTACAGAATTATCCAATACTAGTATAGTACTATTGAAATCTATTGCTTTTCAGAACATAGTAGCTAGATGAAAAGTACATAGTAGTAACATAACATAGTTTAACCTAGAAACATCAAAACCCTAAAAACATCAACACAACCAGAATCAACAAAATATATAAAATAATTAACTAAGCATTTTGCATCCTTAGTGCAAAAGCATTAAGAACATCTTGATACTGAAACACAGAACTCTCAGCATGATTCACCATGACTTGTTCATTTCCATAAGGCATAGACTGAAAAGTGCTGTTAAACCCATTATTAAAATTCTCAAACTGCTGCATATTGAAATCATTTTGGTCAAATCCACCACCTAAAAAATCGTTTTTTTGAAGACCCTTTTTGATCTCAAGCGTGTGATCATAGACAGGTGCAGCAGGAACAAAAGGGTCGCAGAAAGTCTTACCAAAACCAAAACCCTCGTTCTTAGTCTCTTGCTTAGGTTTTGGTAAGAACCTGTTAACAATCTCTTCCAATAATCCAGAATCTGATGACTCTTTAGGAAAAAACTCATTATCTTCATCAGCAGAAATTTTTGAAACATTGATAGAATCTAAACCGACAAAGGTGCTGTTCATGTTGTTGCTATTAACACCCCCTCCACAGGAATTCACCAAACAACAACCAGGAAGAAAAGTAGAACCAGAACTAGAGGGGGTTGAATTAGTACTTGAAATAGTACTAGAATTAGCTACGTTAATGCTGTTGTAAGAATATGAAAAGTTGTCGTGAAAGCGGTTCTGAGGTGAAGAAGAAACGAAACAAGAGTTGGAATTTGAAGAGTTGATGAACTCACGAAACAGAAGCATGTCAAGTGAAGTAGTTGAAGGGCTTCTGTGGTTATTACCGAACTCAACACCGTTAGTTTCAGAGGCGGTTGACCAACCAGAAGACGACACGTGGCGGTTGTTTGCAGAGGTTTTATCAAGAGTTTGAGAATGAGAATGTCTTGGGAAATTGAAGGAAGGAAAAGTGGAAGAAGGTGGAGGAGAAGTTGGATAAACGAAATTCGTACGCGCTTTGATGCCACGCATGGCACGTGCGGCGCAGTCGTAAGCACAAGCAGCTTCTTCAGCAGTGTCGAAGGTACCTAACCAGCGGCGTTCTTTCGACTGAGGGTCTCTTATTTCAGCTGCGTAACGTCCCCAAGGTCGGCGGCGTACTCCGCGGTACCTAAGGCCTCCACCGTTGTTTGTGGTGGTGGTTTCGCGTAGTGTTCTTTTGTTGGCTGTTGGTTTCTTTGAGTCAGGTTCTGTGATAATGGTTGGAGTTGGAGTTGTTCCGCTGAGACGGTTAAGTGCTTCTTCCATTATAGTGGAAAGAGTGAAGAAGATAATAAAACTTTGGAATTGGGAAATGGAGAAGGTTTTTGAAGTGTCTAGAATATGGTGATGTTTGGGTGATATTTATAGAGGTGTTTTGAGATGAATTACTGTGGAGTTATTGCACACATCAACTAGAGAGAAATGTGTTATGGAGGCATTATTTTTTCTTTTTCTTTTGTTTTTTTTTATAGTGAGAGGATGTGAAGAAAGTGATTGATTTGGTCAAGTAGAATGTCCTACACAATAACCATAACTATGACACCATAGGAGTAACTATGACAGAAATATTACCGTAGTAGGTTTAATTTTTTTAGTTTTTATGAAATTAGTTTTTTTTTTTTAATATTTAGGTTTAAGGTTTAACAAAATATTATATCTAAATAATTCTGTTTTTTTTCTATTAACTTAATAATTAACACTACTAATTAATTAATTATAGCGGTTGGAAGGAAGAGAGTGGTGACGACCGACAAGAGTTCAAATTTCAATCATATAAATTATATCTTTACGATTAATGTAATTAATACTATAAAGATTTCAACTGTCAGCATCAATATAGAACCCGTGTTTCTCAACTATGTTATTTTGAGGTCAAATATTTACGCTGATGTTAGTCAGGATTTCGATAAAGGTCAAATTCAGTTAAGAGGATAATGTGGCCAAAGGCGAAAAGAGAAGTGTAAGAGAGAGAGATTAACTGATAATATGGACTCGAATTCATCTAAAGACAAAAAGATCAAGTCGACGGAAAGTACAATGATGACATTAAAATCCTATTCGTGATAGGTAGTTTCGAAAGAACAAATGCGGGAAAAGATTGTCTGTATGTGGATTTGGAAACATGGAAATGTGTACAACAAATTGAAGAACCGATGGAAACATGACGCTTGGAGAAGATGAGTTCGCCAAAAAAATAGTTATCTTTTGTACTATAAATAAAATATTGTAAATGGTTTTCAAAAGATTCAAACTTACTCACATCTTACGCAAATGAGTCAAATAAGAGTAATGTATGATGAATCGTCAGTTTTTCTTTAATGTTAATGTCAAGCAAATTTACTTTCAAGTTTACTTAAGTCTTGCAAATCTATTTTTACCTTTCAAAGTCTTTTAAGCTTTTTATCGTTTGTAAAACAAGTTGATTTCACACCGTGTCGAAGTCATTTACATATGAATCATTCATCATGTCTTATCTCGAAAATACTTTAAGTTTAAAGAGACTAACAAAACAACCTTTAACAAGAGACTAGCGTTATTTATTAATTTCTAGAATAAACAGTGTTATATGTAATAGTACATTTATTTTTAAATTCTCTTCCTGATCACAATTATAAGTAAAAATAATTAATGTTACATTGGTTTAAAAAGTTAGTTAATTTTAATTAATTTTTCAAATTTTCATATATAAACAAGATAAAATTTACTATAATATTCACATCATTCAAAGTGTTATTGTCTCGTTAGAGAATGATTATCTGTGTTGGTTTTCCGGTGATAATAATATTGTTGCTTGCAATTTGTGTAATTTGCTTCTTTTCTCTTATCATTTGCTTTAGGCTATTGTTTAGTTTGTATTTAGGAGTAGATAGGCTCCCTTAAAGTTTTGGTCTTTTCTTAGTAGTTGCTTCAGGAAAATATTTTAGAGTTGATTTCTCAATTGTTTGTCACTTATTTTATCTCTGTTTTTCTATGGTATAAATTTATTCCAATGATTAGAAAAGATAGTTACATTACCGAGTGATATTATATCTTTGTGCGAATTATTTATCTCCTATGAGATTTGGCTAGAATTATATGTGATTTTATCTTGATTTAACATTCAATGAAATGGACTATCTAAAAAACTAATAATAATTTAATCTTTTCAAGATTGTCGATTTACAGTGAAGCCTAGGAAGATAAATATATGTCGATTGTTTGGAAATAATTTCTTGTTTATTATTTCTCCAATTGAGTAGTGGATCTTATCATTTCTTTGCGCTAATAGCGTTGCAAATGTGTCTTTTAGTTCCTTTCAGTTTGGTCCGAAGTTGTGTGTGAAGACTTGTATTTTATTTACGGTGATTCGTTTTCCTAATATTTAATTTGGTCTTCTGTTTGTAGCTATTATTTTTGTTAATACTCTATATGTTTATTTTCTTTTGACTTATGTATTTTTTTTCTCTCTAGCATTGTGCTCGTTGGTGAGTTTGTAGTGTATATATTTTGTCTTTTTAATTACTTTTTTTTTGTTGTTTTATTAATATATTTTACTTATCATTAAAAATATTATAATATTAATAATTATATTTGATAAATCAATTATTAATATTAAATATTTTTGAATTTAATCAAAGATATATGAGTAATATAAATATTAGTTATTTAATAATGATCAGATATTGAATTTTGTGTGTGTTTTATTTTTGTAAACAACTCTTGGAAAATTTACTTAGAAAGATATTTTTTACAAATATGACCTATAAATATAATATTATATTTAAAAATTAGCTGAATTAATATTTTTTTACAAAAAATAGTCTTAGTGAATTTTATTGATTAATAAAATATATATATTGAATGAGGGGGAAATGTAATATAAATGAGGAAAATTAATAAATAAAAAGACTAATAGTTAAAATAAAGTAAATAAAATAATTATATTATTAAGGAAGTTTATTTTTTATAATTTAAAATATATTTATACTAGTACATACCAGGAAGCAATACTTTTATGATGGATTGTACAATCATTATATAGGTAGCTCTCTGTTTTCTGTCCAAAATCAAGAGCTATCTGTTTGAAACAAACCATTGTTTATTATTTTATACTTAATTTGTAAATTATCTTCAAGGCTTTCATAATTAATCTTTGTATGATCAAGTGCTTCATGGTTAGTACTATACTACTACAAAAAACCAAAAGATAATAAGCATGTTTATGTTCCTTTTGGTCAGTTTTCAGTTAATATAGTAATCACTGATTTTTGTATTGTAACGTAATAATCAATCTTATATTATAAATAAATTTTATTTATTTATTTATATCTAATCTTAAGACTAATAGATTAATTATTCAATAAAAAAAAATTTGAAGGGAGTACAATACATTTGTGTAAGTTTAAGAAGAGACTTTGTGTACTGTGCATGCATGACATGATGACAATTTCTTATTTGTCATCGCATTGTACTCTACAGTGTTCTATTCTTCTGATGATCTATATTCTATGGAGGTTGGATAAAAAATAGGTTCCTTATAGATGAACTCAAATTTCAAAAAAAACATTACTCCAATGAACTCTTTGCGCATCTATACCTTAACTAGGGCTAGTTTTGCCGGACCATTATCGTCCTACAGACGAAGACTTTTAAAAGGTAACTGTTGCACAATCCCCACTTGTCTCCTTCGTGCTTTTCCAACTCCTATATATCACCTCAATCAATAGTACTGTATTATTATTGGTACTTATATCATCAAATTAATAACCTAACCATGCCATATTAATCCTGTTTTAAATTTTTCATTTCAATATTTTCTATTTTTATTTATGTGTGTAAATAAAAAGTGGTATTAATAAATATTTGTCATGTAGTACTAAGTTTTATTATCTACTTTAATAAAGAACTAACTACTTTTTCATTTGAATACTTTATTTATTTAACTTTTGTTATCTATTAGTACTATTGGTAAAGAAATTATTTACACAAAATGTAAGTGTAAAAGCTGTAATTGAGTTAAAAGTAAGTCTAACACTCTAATTTTTATTTCTTTTTTAAATTCATTAATTCAAAAAATTAAAGAAACAAGGCGATCTCAATCGATCCAGTCCAAAACCAAAAATAAAGCAACTAGCACTCTGATTTCTTTTTAATTGAGTTAAAGTTAATTTTATTTAATTATTTGTGTGTTTTGATATTTTTATGGGATATTTTTGTGAGATTTATTTAGAATTTTAGTTGATTAAAAAAATAAATAAATAGGATTTGTGAGATTTTTGAAAATTAGAATCATTGAAAAAATAATAGAAAGTATTGAAAATATTGTATAAGTTTGGGGAAGAGTATAATTAATTAAAATAAAATAAAAATATTAGATTATTAATAATAAGAGATTAGTGAATTTTTTTTGACGGTGCATGAAAATGAGGAAATTTGGAGAAAGATGCAAGTTAAAGAGCAAAATAAGGGTTTGAAAAGGGGGAAAATAGCCAAAGCTTGGTTCTTTCCTAGAAATTAAGGTAGAGAGAATTATTTTAATATTAGTGTCAAATGCATCTAGGATAGAGAATGATCATCGTCCTCTTCTAGGTTTTTCTCTTCTTTTTTAGCATTGATGAATCTTAGGTGTTTTAGAAAAAGTTGTGTGAAATTTGTGATAATTGTTGTGATTGTTATGAAATTTATACTCTATTATATTGATGAATTTCGTGTATGATCTGAGTTTGAATGTTCGTGTTCATGAGGTTTTGATTTGATATATATGTTCATAGATTTGGAATAGATTGATGATTAAATTATGTTAGGGTCTATAATATATGTGCTGTATGTTAAAGTTGTTGTATAATTATTATATATCAAATTTTGAGCGTTCTAGTGTTTACATCATCGAAATTGGAGGTTCGGAAATCCTCCTGCGGTGAAATTGAACTATGGGCGTTGTTGTAATCGGTTACTAGCAGTCGATAACTAGTTACATGTGAGAAAATGGGTTTTTTTTGGTTATTTTTCATGTTTGTAACCAATTGCACACTGAGGATAATTGGTTACCACTGTTTAGGTGGGAAATTGCAGAATTAAAAATGACAATTTGAGTTCCATTACCCGATTGACCCGATTGAGAGTATATGAACATAATTTTTCTTTTTTATTTGGATAAGTTTGTTGTGATTTTCATTGATGATATTCTTGTGTACTCTAAGACATAAGAAAAACTTGCATAATATCTAAGAGTTGTGTTAAAAACCTTGCAAGATAAGAAGTTGTATGTCAAATTGTCCAAGTGTAGGTTCTGGTTGAAGGAAGTAAGTTTTCTTGGTCATGTTTTCTACAGTGGTGGTATAGTAGTTTATCAATCTAATATAGACGTGGTATTGCCGTGGGAGACTCTGAAGTCAGTTACTGAAATTAGAAGTTTTATGGATTTTGTTGGTTATTACTGAAGGTTTATTGGATGCTTTATAAAGTTTGTGTTACCTTTGACTTAGTTTATTAAAAAAAGAAAAGCTTACACGTGGAGTGTTTAATGCGACGAAAGTTTCCAAGAACGGAAAAATAAGTTGACATCGACGTCGATTTTGATTTTGCCGAGTGTGAAGGATTCCTTTAGTGTGTATTGTGATGCATCGAAGATGGCCTTAGGTGGTGTGGTATGTAGAATGGTCAGGTTGTGGCTTATTCTTGATGTTGCAGTAATTTGCAATCAAAAGAGTAAGTATTTGTTTTATCGTATCCATATAGATTAATACGATATCAATGTCGTTCAACGGTCAGTATGATTTTAAGCTTAAGTATGCGAAGTGTTTGGAAGTTTAAGGTAAAACGAGTGAATGAAAATTAAAGTTTCAGAGAGAAGAGAACTTGTAAGGATTGAATTTCATACACTAAAATAATATGCAAGTTTTACACATTAGTTGTACACAATCTAAACATTCAACAATATCGTCATGTATTACTCACAATAGTGTTTATGTCTAAACATCTGATGAGATTTGAACCTTTTTCTTTATGATCTCTCAGCCTATTTAATGGTTTTTACCTTATTGTTTAATCGAAGATCTCTCAGCCTATTAAACAACAAGGAGAATTAAGATTCAATACTCTCTGAATGAAAACCTAAATCAATGTATAGAGTTTAGAAACTAACAAATGCTCATCTTAGTTTGAGTTTCGAACTATATTTCTTAATAACAATCCAAACCCATTAAGTTAAAAGATAAAACAAAGATAACATTGATATAAATTAGATTGTATACAACGCCGTGATTAACAAAAATGCATACTAAAACAATAGACTTACATTTAATTCTAACTAGAAAGGTATTTACTTACTCATCATAGCTAAATACAAATAGAAGAAAGAAGATGAGCAAGCCTCTATCACGATTTTCTAATTATCGTTGCAAGACTAGCTCCTGATATTCACGATGCACCCTCTCATGTTTTTTTAAGCCTATGGCTCTCTAAAATGTGGTCTTTTTCTTTAAATGACAAATGAAATCTATTTATACAAAACTAAAAAACGCATACCTCCGTTAAGCACAAAAATTGGCGCTAAGCTCAAAATTCAGCAAAACATATTAAACCACCTTAAATTGTGTTAAGCGCGTGAAAATGGTGCTTAGCACTGAAAACTCTTCCCCAACACCTCGTAGCGTGCTTTGACCGTGCTAAGCCCAACCTACAAGAGAGCATTTTCCCAAACTTGCATGTTGAATCCATTTCTTTGCATTTCGGCGCCCAAAGCTTCACCAAAGCATATAAACCTATAAAATAAGGTATAATTGATTAAAATAAACAATATTTACAAATAAGTTGAGGTTTTGACATGAAAATCAAAAGAAACAATCTAATAAGTGCCACAAAATACTACTAAAAATAACCATAATTTGGAACTTATCAATGCTTCGAGGCAGGTGAAGGTTCATGAGAGAAATTATCCTACCTATGATTTAGAGTTGAAATATGGGGTGTATGTGGTTAAAGTTTGGAGACATTATATGTATGGCTCTAGAATTGAAGTTTTCAATAATCATAAGAGTTTGAAGTATTTGCTTGATCATAAAGATTTGAATATGAGGAAGATGAGGTGGCTCAAACTTTTGAAGGACTATGATTTTGAGTTGAGTTACCATCCAGGTAAAGCTAATATGGTGGTAGACCCTTTGAGTAAGAAGTCCTTGCATATGTCGGCGCTTATGGTTCGAGAATTGGATTTGATTGAGCAGTTCAAAGATCATAGCTTGGTGTGTGAGACGACACCAATGAGTGTAAAGTTAAGTATGTTGAGGTTAAAAAAGCAGTATTCTTGAAAAAATTAGAGAAGGTAAAAAATTAGACGTGGGATTGATTGACCGATTAATGTTAATTAATCAAGGTAAAGAAATTGACTTCATAGTATATGAGAATGAGATTATGAGATTCCACAATAGAGTTTATGTACCAGACTTGCCATAGCTTAAGAAAGAATTCTCGAGGAAGGTCACATGAGTGGTATGAGTATTCATTTCGGAGCTATTAATATTAAAATATATCAATATCTTAAGAAGATATTTTGGTGGCCAGGTATGAAGAAGGATATTGCAGAGTTTGTGTATTCTTATTTGACTTTCTAAAATTCGAAAATCGAGCATCAAAAGTCGTATAGATTTATGCAACCGCTGTGTATTCCTGAGTGGAAGTGGGATAACATCTCTATGGATTTTGTGATGAGTTTTATAAATATCTCGAAAGGGAGTGGTTCAATTAGGATTGTTATGGATATATTGACTAAGTCGGCTAATTTCAATATAATAAATATCAATTATCCTTTACATAAGCTATCTGGGATTTATATTAAGCAAATTGTCAAGTTGCATGATATTCCTTTGAATATTCTTTCAGATAGAGATTTGAGGTTCAGATTGAGGTTCTGGGAGTGTTTACAGGAAACCTTGGGAAGAAATTTGAGGTTGAGTTTAACCTACCATCCATAGACGGACGATCAGACAAAAAGGATTATTCAGTCTTTGGAGGATTTACTGAGAGTTTTTTTTTAAGCAGAGAGGTAACTAGGATATTTAATTTCCATTGATCGAGTTTACTTATGACAACAATTTCTATTCTAGTATTTGAATGGATCCTGTTGAAGCTTTGTATGGTTGGAGGTGTATGACACCTTTGTGTTGGTATGATTATGGAAAAAATGGTATGCTTGGACTATTAAGAAGATTTAGATGATTCGGGAGAAGATGAAAATATCACAGAGTAGAGAGAAAAGTTATCATGATAAGCGGAGGAAAGCACTTGGGTTCTAATATGGAGATCATGTGTTTTTGAGAGTCACTCAAGTGACTAGTGTTGGTTGTGTATTGAAGTCTTAAAAGTTCACGCCTAATTTCATTGATCCTTATCATATTCTAAAGAAAATAGGAGAAATGGTCCATATAGTTGCTTTATGACCGTGTCTTTATAATCTCCATAGTATGTTTCATGTGTCTCAACTTCGAAAGTGTGTTCTTGACCCGTCTCATGTGATTCAAATGGATGATGTGCAAGTGAGAGATAACTTGACTATGGAGGCATCACCATTGCAAATTAATAATCGAGAGGTGATACACTTGAGAGGTAAAAAGATCATGTTGGTGAAGGTAGTATGGCGAAGTCCTCCTGGAGGAAGCATGACTTGGGAGCTAGAGAGTCGGATGAAAGAGTTATATCTGAAACTATTTTTTAACTTATATTTTTTTCTATAAAATCCAATAATAAGTTTATATTCAATGAATTGTTTTGTTTTACCAGTAACCATTTAAAAACGAAAACATCATTAATTTTAATTATAAATTTTTCAGAGAATATCAAACCTATTTAATTTTAAAATAGAGGACAAAATTGTTTAAATTTAAAACAGGAGAATTAATTTTACGAATTAAGTAAATTGGGGAGTTTTTAATCAATAAAATAATAAATAATACTCTCTATTTTTTATTATAAATTATTTTGGATTTTTCATATTTATTAAAAAAATATAATAATTATTGTTGTAAAATAATAAATTGTAAAATTTACAAAATTATTTTTTATTAATTTTATGAGGAAAATAAATTTATACAATTGAATAATAGAGGATCATAGAAGCTCTTTTTTAGTATAATTAAAAATTATATTAAAAATTTATTGAATAATAAAAAGCAAAGAGAGTCAAATATATGATAAATAAACAACTATGCTATTATAATTATTAAAACGTACTCTCTCTGTCTCAAATTATATAATTTTTTTTATTATTTTACGAAAATTAAAAAATTTAATTATTATTTTATAAAAAAGTGAAATATTATGTAATTTTATAAATTTGTTCTTCAATAATTACATTGAAAAATAAAATAAAAAGAATGAAAAAAAAAAGAAATAAATAATAAATGATATATTAGATATAAATTATTAATAATGTATTGAAATTATAAGGTGACTTATAATTTGAGATAAATATTTTTGATAAAATAACTTATAATTTGGGATATTTGGGAGCAAGGGAAGTATTTAAGACAATTTGAATTTGCAAAAAAAATAATGAATTTGGAAATGATGAAATTATTTTCATTGTCGGTAATTAATGGAAGTGTCATTTGTTGTTGGTGATTTATGACAGGTAAGCTTACTCCAGTAGTGGTAATTGATTACCTTGGGCTATTTCCAAGAGAGCACGAAAGGATAATTTTGGGGTGAGATAGGGGAATGAACCATACCTTTTTGGGTGTCTAAAAGTTTATGATTGAAAAAGATTTTTCCATCGAACAAAGTAAATATAAGTTGCTATGATTAATGAAACTAACGTTAATTAGTTTTAGCATCTTCCTATAGTTTTTCTTCCCAGAACTCCGTGAAAATAATGCTAGGAACAAGTTTTATTTTCTTCACATAATTAGTTTTATTTTTTTCGATTTATTATCATGTGCATTATTTAGCAATACTACTCTTTAGAAAAATAAGAAAACATATACCTACGTAAATATTCAAATATTTATATAAATGATAAAATACATAAAATAAAACGATAGTATAATATTTTGACTATATATTTTTATAAATATTGATTTAATGTATTAATATTATAAACGAAAAATAAAAGATTTTGAATAGGGGATTATGTATATAATATAAATAAGAGAATTTTTAATGAGAAATAACTAGATATATAAAACAACAAAAACACTATAATTGAATATAAAAAATCAACAATAAAAATATTTATTCATAAACTAATTTAATAATAATCATCTATAATTCTATGTAGTATTATATTATTAATTATTTGTTATTTTAATTTAATCAATTATATATTTTTATTAAAAGTAGTTGATAGAATAGTTATGTAAATTGAAATATAATAAATAAAAATAAATTTATTGAGAGAAAAACTAATACTTTATCCAACTCTATATATAAGAACTAGTATGTAAAACATATTAGAAAAATTGATATTGTAATTAAAGTGTACTTGTACTAATATGTAAAACAAAGGTAATTAATGATAATATATGTACATAAAATTATATTTATTAAAAAAGACAAGATATAATAATATTTTAGCATGATTTATTTGAATTGTTTTTGAATTATATTTATTAATAAAGTAAAGATATAATAAAAAGAGATAATAAAGTATTTATTATGAATCGAAGATTGTAATATTTTTTCTAATATTGAGAAAATATAAAAAAATAATAATTAAAAATAGGAGATTAAATTATAATTTTTTTATTTTAATTATTTCAGAATTTAATATGAAAAGAAGATGCTAATATTTTTTTAATATTAACAAAATGTCAAAAAAAAATTGATGAATAAAAACAGTACTATGAATTTTAATTATATATTTCATTTGAATTATTTCTGAATTTAATATAGAACCCAACAAAAGACAGTGATAATAAAGGATGAAGATTTTCGTGTGGCAATGGTGTAGTGAAAAAGCTGCTTTTAGATTATCTGATAGGTTGAATTTTTTATTTAAAATTTTATGGGAAGTTGGAGGTGAGTGAAGCTCTTCTGTGATTATGATTTTGAATGATTACACTGGCGGCGCTCAGAAATTGTTCCTCCATCTTTGGTTTATTTAGCTTATTTACATTTATTTTATTTTCCATTTTAGTGAGATTTTTGATCCATTATTTTGGTTTGTTTTGTTGATGTTGAGTTTGTCAAAACCAAGAATTTAAATATCACATGGACTTGTCTTCAATATAGGGGTTTATACGAAGATATCACAGATTATTTAGGTTCTGTTGTTGATAGCTATAAACTGAAAAGTTGTTACTGCTGCTACTATTTGGATTCAGAAAAAAAGGACGTAGAATCCAAAACTTGGCATGGCTTCACACGATCACACCATTCTTTACCCTCAATTTTTGCCTAAATTTGTTGTACTACTTTTTTATTTATTTATTACTGACTAAGCTTTGCATTACAACTGAATTCTCTCAAACTAATGACTTTTGTGATTTTCTTATTAGTAGTACTAGTTTGGATTAATCAATTTTCAAGCTCATTATGTTGAATAATGGGGTTCCCTTCTGTTACATCCAAATATTCACTTGATTTGGCAAAATATTAAAAACATTGGAAAAGGATTTTAATTAAGTTTTTGATATTTTTATTTATTAAATTTGGAGTATAAAATGTTATAATCAAATCGGTTGAGAGAAGAAAATACATGTCTATTATAAGAATCAACATAAATATGAAACAAAATAAGTATTTGGTTGCAAATTGTTACCAATTTTGGAGGTTAGAGAGTTAAATCGATAATATATAATTTTTTTTAGGTTTTTACCACTGACTTCTCGTGCACTACACCGATTAACTCGATTTGGAGTGAATTATGTCTAACATTTTAGGAAAGGAGATTTTCTTTGTTACCTATTGGTCTTCTTCTAGGTCTCTGATGAAATATCCAAAATATATCTAGATTTTGCATTTTCACATGCGAAAGTACTGTATTATTCAATAACAGGTGACTTCACACGTGCATCTGCGAATTAACGTATAATTTATAAAAAAAACAGGGTGACTTCGCATGTACATTTGTGAAGTAATCCATAATTCCTCATTTTGCATGTGCACATGTGAAGTCTATGAATTATTTTGGACAAAACGAACAGAACAAACCCTTAACCCTTTTTTATTTATTTATCAAAACACCAAAACTTTTCACTTTCTACTCTAAACCCTAACATTTCTACTACCAAACTCACTCATTTTTGCTCATCTCTCCATTTCAACTTTTTTCAAGTCATCCCAAATCATCTCCAAGCTTTCAAATTTGTGTAAGTTTTCTCTAATTTATTTTGATTCACAATGCAATCTTGTAATAGTTTATTAGATTAGTTTGTAAAAATTACATTGTGGATGTTGGTGTTAGAATAGTGAAACGTAGTTGTTTGGGCGACAAAAAATGACATTTTGGTGTTTTAGGGCAAGAAGCAACAACTTTGAAAATGGCTATGTGTAGGGGGTTTCACATGTGCACTTGCGAAGTCACTCTAGACCAGTTTCGCAAGTGTACATGTGAATTCTTGCCTGAGTTATTTTAGTTTAAAAACCTAACAATTACAATTATTTATTTTAGGAACATGACTGACAACCAGGACCCGAGAAGGCGGTTGAGACAAGGCAGGCCAAGCCAGACTGCCATGACTCGTCCCGAGAGAGCTGAGCAGCAGGTTAACCTCCCTTGAGGATGGGGTCGGATACAAAGGGTGCAATTGGATGTAGCTTCCCCTTCTACACCGAGGAGTCGTCTGCATCAGACGTCTACCTCTCGTGCGCATGATGTAACACCCGAGGTCAAAAAAGGCGGGGGGTGGTTACACCGTATGTAACACTCAAGGCCGGAGAGGGCTAAGAGTGGTCGCCACATCGAAATGAGAGGGATCTTGAGACTATGCAGGTATGAGACTGCATGGTTGAAGGAGGCTTATAAGGATTAATTGGTACTACCTATATCAACAAGATGCATCTTCTTTTCGGTAGCCTAACCATAAGAACTCCATAGTTAAGCATGCTTGAATTGGAGTAGTAATAGAATGGGTGACCTTCTGGGAAATTTCCCGGAAAGCATGCGAGTGAGGACAAAACATGTTGTAAAGACTCGTGTTGGTCTATGGGGTCAGTCGATGATCTTGAAGGCCGTCAGGGGCGTTACAAATGGTATTAGAGCCATACCTCTCCCAGTACGATGTGGTTCAAGGACGAACCATGCAGAAGCTGGTGGACATGTAACATTTAAGGTCAAAAAAGGTGGAGGATGGTTACACTGCATGTAACACTCAAGGCCGGAGAAGGCTAAGAGTGGTCGCCACATCGTAATGAGAGGGATCTTGAGACTATGCAGGTATGAGACTACATGGTTGAAGGAGGCTTTTAAGGATTAATTGGTACTGCCTATACCAACAAGATGCATCTTCTTTTCGGTAGCCTAACCATAAGAACTCCATAGTTAAGCGTGCTTGAATTAGAGTAGTAATGAGATGGGTGACCTTCTGGGAAATTTCCTGAAAAGCGTGCGAGTAAGGCCAAAGCATGCTGAAAAGACTCGTGTTGGTCTATGGGGTCAGTCGATGATCCTGAAGGCCGTCAGAGGCGTTACACATGAGCAGGTATCTGATGAGACAGAGGTTCCGTAAGAGTTTACGGTGCTTGAGGGAGATGAGGCACCCGAGCATGTTGAGGTACCTGAAGAGGTGGAGCAGGGCTATCCAGGAGGGCCATATTACACCTCCCTCTTGATTTACTATCATGATCATACCACTCGACATGTTTGGGAAGGAAAGATATATTTTTGGTTGCACTTTTTCATTTTATATTGTTTAATAAAAAATATGATAAAGTGAGGATTATTACTTTTTTTTTTGTTTCAGGAACTATTGCCCATAAACCATGTGAATCACTCGTGGACATTTTTTGAATTGTTTGTGGTTGGATTCAGACTTACCGAATTATGGTGTACAAGTTACAATACTATAAACCACGACATTCAGGGGGCTTTTGCTGAGAGGTGGCACAAAGAGACATCATCTTTCCACTTTCCTGTTAGGATTAGGCATACACAATAGTCTGTGTGATGTTTTGTTTTTTGTTGTTGTTGTTGTTGTAATATTTTGACCGTACTTACTTTCCGAATAATTTATGTACAAAATCATGTATCAACATCTAATTTAATTGTTATGTTTGTATTGTTATGTTTGTTTTATATTTTTGAAAAAATCGTAAAAAATTTGTCCGATTAGAAAATAGTAGAAACGATGTAGTTTTAAACAAAAATGACACAAACTGAGGAAGTTTCGCAAATGCACGTGCGAAACCTTTTCTCAAAACCTCTAAACATGCTAAAAAATTGTTTCTTCGCATGTGCACATGTGAAACAGCCTGATAAGTGACTTTGCATACAATGGGTTCTTTTTCCCGGATTTAACAGACCGGACCGCTAAATGGCAAATGATTCTAACAGAGTATGACATCCAGTATACTACTAAAAAACTATCAAGAGTAGTGTGTTGGAGGATTACGTTGCTCATCAGCCTGTAGACGATTATCAGCCGATGAGATTTGAATTTCCTGATGAGGATATCATGTATATCCGAGATTGTAACATCCCTGGTCCAGATGAGGCACCCAAACCAGATTCTAAATGGTCTTTGGTTTTTGATGGAGCCTCCAATGTGTTGGGCAATGGTGTTGGTGCGGTAATTACCACTCCAGGCGGTCATCATATACCGTTCACGGCCCGAATTTGCTTTGATTGCACCAATAACATGGCTGAATATGAGGCTTGCATCTTTGGTATCGAGGTGGCGATTGACTTGAGAATTAAACATCTGAAAGTGTATAAAGACTTTGCACTTGTGATTTTCCAAATTAACGGCGATTGGGAGACTCGTCACCCAAATCTGATTCCTTACCGGGAGCATGTGATGAAGTTGATTCCTTACTTCGAGGAAATCACTTTCGACCATATCTCACGAGAAGAGAACAACCTGGTTGATGCTTTGGCCACCCTAGCATCCATGTTTAAAGTCAAATGGGCTAATGAAGCGCCTTCGATAACCATTCAGAGATTGGATGAGCCAGCCTTTTGTTTTGAGATTGAAGCAGAGAAAGATGGAAATCCTTGGTTTTATGACGTCAAGCGATATCTTGAAACTCAAGAGTATCCATAGGAAGCTTCCATGACAGATAAGAAGTTTTTGAGAAGGTTCTCAGCGAAGTTCTTCCTCAACAACGATGTGTTATACCGTAGACATCATGACGGGCTGTTGCTCAGATGTGTTGGTAAAGATGAAGCTGCAAAGATCATCGAAGAGATGCACGAGGGCTCATTCGGAACTCATTCTAGTGGACACACTATGGCCAAAAAGATCTTGCGAGCTGGGTATTACTGGTCTACCATGGAGGTTGATTGTTTTAATCATGGTCGGGTTTGTTACAAATTCTAAGTATATGCTGACAAGGTGCATGTGCCACCATCACCTTTGAATGTCTTAACCTCTCCTTGGCCATTTTCTATGTGGGGCATTGATATGATCCGAAAGATTGAGCCGACATCGTCCAACAAACATCGCTTCATTCTGGTTGCAATAGACTATTTCACCAAGTGGGTTGAAGCAGCATCCTATGCAAGTGTCACCAAACAGGTGGTTGCTCGGTTTATCAAGTACAACATCATCTGCCGTTACGGGATTCTCGACAAGATTATCACGGATAATGGGTCGAATCTTAACAACAAGATGATGAAGGAGCTTTGTGAATCCATCAAGATTAAGCATCCCAATTCGTCCCCGTATCGCCCGAAGATGAATGGTGTTGTTGAAGCGGCGAATAAGAACATTAAGAAGATTGTGATGAAAATGGTTGTAACCTATCGAGATTGGTATGAGATGTTGCCTTTTGCTTTGCATGGTTACAAGACTACCGCTCACACTTCAACATGGGTAACCCCATTTTCTCTTATTTATGGCATGGAAGCAGTACTTTTAATCTAAATTCAAATCCCTTCATTGAGAATCATGAAAGACGCAGAGCTTGATGAAGACGAGTGGGTGCAGAACCGCTTAGACAAGTTGTGCCTCATTGACGAGAAACGGTTGGTAGCTGTTGCCCATGGACAAGTTTATCAGCAGAGAATGAAGAAAGCATATGACAAGAGGGTGCGACCTCAAAATTAGAAACCATGTGACCTCGTGCTAAAGAGGATAATTCTGCCTCAGGGTGATCATCGGGGTAAGTGGACGCCAAATTAGGAAGGGCCATTTGTTGTAAAGAAAGTTTTCTCAGGTGGCGCCATGATGCTCACAACAATGGACGCAGAAGATTTTCCACTACCCGTGAACGCGGGCGTAGTCAAGAAATACTATGCATAGGCTTGTTTGGCTGAGAAAGGAATAAAGGCCAGCGATTACATCCCGCATCGGATCAGCGGTCGCACCTTATGGCAACATCTCAAGCTACTCCGAAGGGCAGTGATCAAGCCAATCACCTTTTTTGGGAAAAGCGAAGTGATGAGATAGTTGGGGTTATGAAAGTGATAGTAAGGTTGAAACCCGATGAGGATTCATTGTCGCATTGCCATGCGTTTTAGTTTTCCTCTTATTTTGCTATTTCAATTGCCTCATTTCAGGAATTTCCTCCTATTGTACTTGCATATTTACAGGCCTACCTCCAATTAATAAAATGAGTTTTTGCTTGTCAATTAATTTATTGCATTTACTGTTTTGTTTGCGAAAGATGTTCAAAGTTTTGTGGTAAAATTTTGGATATATAAACATTGTTGGTTTTACCATGATCAGAAGCTTTTGAATATTATTCCGAGACTTGAGTGACCTAGATGGCAGACAGATTTGTCGTATCATCCCAGGGGCATTTCACTAACACTATGTTGCAGGAATTCTTCCTCGATTGCAGATGTCCATATGCACTAAGATGGAAATCAAGTGAAGTCTTCCCCAGTGAGTCTGTTCATAGACATAAATGCTCCCCAGAAGTTTTCCAGGTATCTCCGGTGGGTCGCTGAAGTCAACCAACATTTTGTGCCAAGGATCATTGATGGGCGTCTTCTCATCATCCCAAATGGAGTCTGTTCTTTCTTCCCCAGTGTTGCTCTAGACGAAGATTATTACAGTGCATGGCGCAGATCCCCAGTACGAGTCGTTAATGTCCATCTCTGCTGGAGTTCCCCAGTGTTGTTCATCAGAATCTCGAATGAGCTTTGATAGAAGGTTGCATTTTTATCCCCTGTGGAGACAATATCTGAACCATTGATCGTGGACTTTTTAATCCCCAGTGGGTTCGCATTTTGATCGCGGATGTTCATCCCCAGGTTCCTTTTTTCTGATATCCCCAGCGTGCGAGTGCCAGTCCACTTTGGTTCTTCCCCAATAGGAGTTGAAGTACATCTTTCCTGACATCCTCGGTAAGTCGGCACATCGTTGTCTTCCCCCAGCCGGAGTTGTGATGGGTAACGGTGGAAGCTCTTCTTCAAGTATCCCCTTTATTCCCCAGCGGATCTTCGTCCAACAGACAAGATTCTCATGATATTATCCCCTCCGCATGTTCACCTGGTGACATTCGATTATCCCCAAGGGATCTCTCTTGAATTAGCATTTTGGCCGTATCCCAACAACATGACAATGCTATCTTCTCCGACGGATTGTCAGATTCAAGTTGATCGTTCTGTGACTTAGGGTCACCGATTACTTTTTATCTCTTTTGCAAGCATGCATCATTCATACTACATTAGTTTACACTATATTCACACACTGCATAGAATTATAAGCCAGGAATGATAAACTTCAGTCCCCAGTGGTATTCTTGTATTTCTCTGAAATACCGGCGATGATGTTTTCTTTAGTGTGTGGCGTCCCTCTTTGGAATCCGCTGTGTCCCAGTTTTTCCTGGCACAATATGTCCAGTATCTCCTTTGGTGTTGAAACTGCCAGCTCTTACCCTGGTGCAACACGTCTTCAGCGTTGAAAGCAAGCCCTACACTTATTTTCTCTTCTTCGCACAAGAGTTGATTCGCTACTAATTCTTATACAGGTATGAGTATTACGCTCTCTCCTATACGTATGATACAAATTGCTCTGTATTGTGTGAGGAGTTTGGTCAGCATTTCCAGTCTTCATTTTCGTTGAAATTGCCAGCACATCCCCTGTTGCAACGTTCTATGGACAGGTTCTTCCCCTGTACCTTTTCGGGAACAAGAATACACTTATTTATCTTCTCAGAGTATAGAGTTCTAAGTCAGTAAATCCTAATCGACACTTTCTAGCCTTCACATCACAAACCCGTCCGGTCGTTCCCTGGCGTAATGTGGATTAGTCTAGTCAGTGTATCTAGTCTTTATTTTAGCTAGCATGTCGGATCTCCCCTAACATCGTGGGTCATCTTTTGAGAACAATAATACACTTGTTTCTCTCCTTCGTAAAGCCTAATCGGCGTTCCCTGATCTTTGCATCACGATCGTCCGATTATTTTCTGGCGTAACGTGGTTAGTCTGGTTAACATATCTAGTCTTTGCTTCCACTTGCATGTCAGCCCTCCCTTGACATTATGGATTGAATTGGGTAGAGGCCAATTCTCTATAGGTCAGGATTTCACTTGTACCTGTCGTCGCAGAATTTAGCATATATTCTGTGCTCTCTCTTGTTGTGACCCACTCAAACACTGGTGCAGCATATCCTTTCTCCAGTGAGGCTCATTGGAATTTTAAGTCCACACTCGTTTCTTGATACAGCTTTTGAGATTCATAGCGTAAATTTTCGAGTCCGTTTTTGTATTCAATCACCTCGCGCCTTGTCGCTCGAAAGGCAGACGCCAACCTTGCTCCCAAGATTGAGGATGGTTGAATAGGGGCAACTGTTGTACCCCAAAATTTACCCTCTTCTTTCCCATATTTCTGGGTTACAATTTGATTGCATTAACATACATGTAGTCACATACATAGCATTAATCATGAGGTTACTAGGCTTTAGGTATCCTAAATAGAAAACAAAAAGAAGAGTTTATTCGCTTATTTCTCAATAAAGTGAATTTTGGATTTTCGGCACATTTTAAGCACTCCAGAAGGCGTATATCTCAGCTCGTCGGGTATTTTCTGATGATTTTTGACTGGAAATTCCCTCTCATTATTACCTACCACTTTCATTTAAAAGCCGAAAGAAAATCGCGTGAGGAAGGTCCCCAAAGAAATTGATTTCTCTAGTGGATTAAATTAAATTTTAGTGCTAAACCGTGCATCATGCCCACTAAATAGTTAATATCTCCTAGCTGGAAACTCGAAATTGAGAGGGACCGATTGCTAAAATTCCGTATCGGAGCCCTATACAACTTTTATTTCCTACTCGAGAGATGATTCCTCACCAATAAATACAAGAATTTTACTCTTTGGAGTTGATTTTGAGCTGAATCGAACAATTTTCATTTGATACGCGAAGTTCGGAAAATTATATCTTGCTCGATTTTTATCGAAACAAGGCGGGACCAGTGCCAAAAGTTCACAAATTTTGTTAGCTTCAATTGCCTCAGAAATACTCATTTGCAAATTCTGATCAAAAGACCCCCATTCGAGGCATTTTCTCCGAAGAGCGCAAATCAAATTCTGCATGCGTCAGTTGCTTGAAAACTGCGCTGAAACTTCAAAAAATTCATATTTCCTTGACCTTTCATCCGATCAAGTCGAAGTTTTG
This sequence comes from Vicia sativa, assembly GCA_021764765.1. Lineage (NCBI taxonomy): Eukaryota > Viridiplantae > Streptophyta > Magnoliopsida > Fabales > Fabaceae > Vicia > Vicia sativa. Next base: position 248,114,454 of record CM038793.1, read on the forward strand.
ATTCACTCATGCAAAATCGTATTCCATACACTTTTCATTTACATTCCGACTTCAAATTTTGCACAGATTTGGCTGTTTTGGAATAATGACGAAAATTATTTGGATAATCATGATTTAGGCTTGATTATGGATTTAGGCCTAACTTCTAAAACTATAAATATATTTTCCCCTTCAAAAATTACAACAACACAATCATTTGCTTAACTTTCACCCAAAATCAAACTCTAATTCTCTCTCAAACCAAAGCAAAACTCAAGAACAAAACTTCAAACTTGACTTTCCTCCAGCAATCACCACGCCACGGACCTCGTCACCACCACAAACCGTGCTAAGCGCGCCTCCCCGCGCTAAGTGCTCCCTGAAATCTCTGATTTTCTCATTGCAGCTTCTCCCCACAAGATCTTGATCTACTTCTCCTTTTTCTGCTCGAATTTGACATAGAAGGAATTGTTTCCTCTGGATTTCTCTTCAATTTCAAGATTCAAGGATTTCTTCTTCATCCTCTTCAATTCTCCATTGAAGACTTCAAGTTTCTTCAAGAATTCAAGGTTGATTTCAAGGATTATCATCAATTCGGTACTGATTTGGTATTTTCTTTGAAGATCACAAGGAATTCCTCTTCAATTTGATTCAAACTTCAAGTTCAAGTAAGTGTTTAGTTCAATTAAGCACTTATTTTAAGCTACCACTGACTTTTAGCTTTTCTCGAAATTGAATACTGTTGTTGCTTGCAATTTCCATGTAGATTCTGATTTTTGAACTTTCATTCTTGAATTCTTTGATTTGAATTGGATTTTGCAACGTTATTTATGTCGGTGTGAGGATTTTTGTACATAGCATGCATATATTCTTGTGCATTTATATTTACCAAGCATCTAGGCTACAAGTTCATGCATCTTACATCATCTATCACATGCTCATGCGTTAGAGAGAATTTAGTTTGATTGAATTGCATTGGTTCATGATGATTTGAGGCATAATTTGCATTCGAAGTGCGTCGACATGTAGATTTCAAGGCATCTTGAAGCGCATTATGAATTGTACATAAATTCATGCATATGCATCCGAAGTGTTTGTGTTAATGCATAACCTAAAATTGACATGAGCTTCCAACATTTTTTGTAGCATGACTTGCTTGCATTGTTTCTTTGCACGTGAATGTTAGTATTGTTATTTTAACTTGCATCCTTGGCATGTTCATGCATCGATTATCATCACATGAGCATTAGGATTTTTACTTTAACTCGCATCCTTGGCGTGTTCATGCATCGATTATCATCACATGAGCATTAGGATTGTTATTTTAACTTGCATCCTTAGCATGTTCATGCATCGATTGTCCTCACATGAGCGTTGGAATTCGTCGACATGATTTGCGTTCCTCACATGTTCATGCATTTGAATTTCATCTAGAACGTTGGAATTCATCGACACGACTTGCATTCTTCACATGTTCATGCATTTGAATTTCATCTAGAACATTGGAATTGTCACCCCGACTTGCATTCCTCATATATTCATGCATTTGAATTTCATCTAAGAACATTGGAATTGTTGGCACAACTTGCTTTCCTCACATGTTCATGCATTTTAATTTGATCTAAGAAATTGGAATTGTTGACATAACTTGCATTCCTCACATGTTCATGCATTTTAATTTCATCTAATAACATTGGAATCATTGTTTGGTTGCATGGATTTACCTTTGGCATTGAGAATGGCATGGACAGGTGATTCAGGACAAAAAACAGGAAACTCTGCAGGTTACAGACCGCGCTTAGCGCCACCAGGAGCGCACTAAGCGCCAAAGCTACTGACTTTTGTGTTGCAGGTCGCGCTTAGCGCCATCATGAGCGCGCTAAGCGCAAATGTTTCTGATTAGGTTGTGCTTAGCGCAATATACCAGGCTTAGCGCGACCTAGAGCTGATTTTTCTGTTCTTTCTTAATTCCAACCGTAAACAACAGACGTTCTAGCATTCTTAACCTGTTTGAGATGTATTTGATGCAGGAGCCTGTGTTGCACACACATATGCCACATTTCTTTGATATTTCACGTTTGTATACCCATGTATATATTCCTTTTTACTTGCTCTTTGGGTCTAACTCCCTTCCTGCAGGTGTATCCCTAGTGGAGCATGTATACAAATGTTCCTTTGCTTGTGCGCATGCGTGTACATTCTATTGTCTTGCTTGTGAGGTTCTCTTGCATGTGCTCTTTGGATTCTATATCCATTTGGTAGTTTCTACACCATTTATCGCATTCTCTTACAGATTTCCTAGATATCATGAGAAGTAGGGCTCTACAACTTTCTTTTTCCATGAGAAGTAGGAATAGAGATGCATGATGGGGCTTCCGTAGTTAGAGCATGTTCAGGAATCCCTCTAGTTTATTTAAAGACCCGTTTAGGGCACTTCTGTTTGCTAATTGTGTTTGGTTTGTTTAAAGTTCTCATCCGTGCATAGAGAGGCGCTTTTCATTGTGCTTGCATAGGTCAGAAGTGGTACTACCAAGCAAAGTCCCAGTTTTTACATTTCCTGCTATCGAGTCATGATATAGGGGCAAGTGGAAAGGGTCTACACTCGTCCCCCGCAGTTCTAGTTCGTGTTTGTATGGTGCATGCAAATCGTGTTAACTATTCCTATCGAGTCAATAACAAAAGTGGCTAGAGTTTCATATTCTGACTCTCCACTCATTCCTAGGGTTCACATTTACTGCTGAACTCACATCATTTGTTCCGTGGGCCATGCCTACAAATTGTTTGACACTTGTTTACGCATTGCATTGCTTGTGTGCTTCTGCCAAAGCACTTGATTAATTCATCCCCTTGCATCCCTTGGTTCTACAACCAAGACGGATATAGGATAGCTTTCCCCTAGGGCTGTTCGGTTAGGATAGATTCTCGAGCCTAGACATTAGGATTTTCATCCTTTGCATGTTAACATAGGTAGAGATTCCCTTACATCCTCAACCATAAGTCCAATATTTGCATGACAACATTAGGGCTAGTTCTAGTTAGTCTCCCTTTTGTTTTGCTAGTTCTTTTTGCATCCTTGCATATAATTAAAACTAAAACTTGCTTTCTTTTCCCTTTTGAAAACAAAACACTTAATAATGGTTTGAACTCCTTTCACAAGGTAAAAGCAACCAACCAACACAAATTCCTTTCGCCTTTGTGCGCTTTTCTTTTGTGTTTAAAACCTTTTTCGCAAGTAAAAAAACACATAGCCCACCAAAACAAGTGAGCCGAACTACGACGCTCTGACTTTCCCATTGCACGCGGGAATACGTAGGCATCTTATCACGGGGCTCGATCGAGCACAACTTGTAAATACTTCCTTCTTTTCCCCGTGGTTTCTTTATTTTCCTTTTGCATGCATTGTAGCGTTTGAGCATAGATAGATATAACAAACCCTTTAGCTAGAAAATAGAAGTAGATACCGTAGAGTACTACGAGCGTGTGAGATGCTAATCCCTCCCCCTCGTATAACTAACTCCCTTACCTAGATTCTCTCGATCTCTTGGTTGAAGGACTGTGATTTCTCCCTTCGGGTTTACTCGATGTTTTCCTTTCTCCATCGTGAGATGAAAGACATTCGATGGCGACTCCATTAATACACCCCTATCAGTCGGAAGTTCAGCCGGGTGGTTTCACGGTGATGATGAAGCCAACACATGGCAGGGTCCAAAGAAACATCCACCTGATAATCCAGGATTTAATTATGGGTGGTGACACTTGTCACCACCACACTAATCACACTTAGCACATTATTAGTAGTAAAACACAAGTTAAAGAAAAAAAGAAAAAAAAACAGCAGAACGTGAAACTCTCTCTCTAAACCTATTCGCTCTCTCTTCTCTCTAAATGTTTCCTCGCCGGAGATAGAGACCTGGCCGCACCGGAAATCTCCCTACGGTGGTGATGACTCTTCGATTTCAATTTTCTTTACACTTTTTGATTCGTTTTCTTCTTCTAATCTCTAATCTTCGGTTCGATTTTTCAGATTCGTAGAGACTAAGGCTAGATCTAAAAGGGGAAACTCAAAACCCTAAGTTTGAATCTAGCGAAACTCTGGTTCTGATGGAAGTCGATGGTGAGTTGATGATGTTTACAACCTCATTTCTGCAAAACAAAATAAAAGGAAAAGGAAGAGAGATCATTCGCGAAGCTCAAATCGGTGATCTTTGTCTACCTTCTTGAAGTTTTCGGTGAGATTTATCTGATTTGAGCTTGTATCTTCTTCTTTCTTCGTTTGATTTTCTGAAGGGATTATAAGGTAGGAAGATGATGATAGCTAATTAGGGTTTGTGATTTTTTAGGGTTTCGTGGCCATTTTCCTCTTTTCTGTGAACAATATTCGTCCCTTACTATTTGTGCCTTGAATGCTTTTATAGTGTGATATTTAAGTTTTTTCTCTTTGGAATTTTTGATTCCTCTGTGAAAAGGGCCTACGAAATTTGTTGTTGGACTTGGAAAAAAAATCTTTTCGGATTTGTTGCTGGACTTTATCTTTTTTGTTTGATGATAAGCCTTGAATTTTCTGTAATATTGGGCTTAACATTTCTGACATATTATGGCTTGCTGAGTTTGTTATTGGACTTCGCATCATTTATAATATGTTGAACTTGGGCTAAAAATATGATTTATGTACTTGTTGCTATATGGGCTGGAACTGTGATGACATTTCTGAGTTTTAACTGTGGTAAATATATTTTTTTATACTTCTCTTTATGAATCAATGACTTGTCTTTGTGATTTGCAATGGGTAGTGTTTTCCAATGATTGACAAATCTGATTCCATGAGGCTTTCGGTTGAACTTAACCATGATTAAAACTTATTCTGATTCTTGCCGATAATCCCTAATGATGAGACAAAAAGATACTTTGCTTGAAACCTGCTGTTCATGTTTTGCTTTGGTTTCTAACCGTTTCCTTCTTCTTTTTGTTTCATGATCGATGATGAGCTTGGGAGGTAATTGAGGAAGGCTTGAAGATTGAAGAAGAAAGTTTGGGGGGAACTTGAAGAAAATAATATGAAGACCTTACTAGAAAAATCTAAGACTTAGGATCGGAACCATTCAAATTGTTTGGTAAATACTTAGAATTTGTAATTAGAAGGCTTGGAAATTGAATATTTGTGACAATACTTTAGAGAAAGCATGTTTGAAAGTATAAGTCTTTTTTATAACATCTTGTAGACTTCTACGGTAGCATGAAGATAGGCCTTAGGACTAATTAAAGCTCTTTCATTGAGAACTTAGACTTCTACGGTAGCATGAAGATAAGCCTTAGACTTCTACTCATATATTAGTGTACTGTATTGCTTTCCCATTTTGAACTTGTTTTGATTTTTACAACTTGTATCTTGAAAAATCTACATGGTAGACCAAGAGGTAACTAGAACTCAACTACACCAAGTCGTGATTCTTCCATTTATGGTTAGGTGGCCACATATTCATGAAGTTAAGTTTTAAAATAGGAAGAAGAAAAGACTTCTATTATGACATGGGCGTGGTGATGTGTGAGCTAATAGACCGAGACATATGATTTCAAACTAGCGTATAATGAAGTGCCAAGTATGTCAATCTGCAATGCCTCTTTGCTAACCAATTCAAATTTAAACACCTCCTCATCTGAACCTATTGAAGCAAAAATCTACAGATCAAATGCAGTCATCACCCTCAAATTTTTTTCATGATAATTTGATCTTAAGAATGAAGTTTTCTCTCTAGAAATCAAAGATTGACATTTCAAATCATTTGTTCTTGTATGAATTCTAAATCCCGACTAAACCAACCTATAACCATTAGGTGTTGAATTCAAAGTCAACATTAATAAACTTGTACCACAAGCAAAGAAAAATGTCCAATTCCTAATGGATGAACATAAACAATAAGTACCAGCATTGGGGACCAACTCACACAAAGTTTATGATAAGGGCTTGGTCACAAACAGAAATTCCTACCATGTAGTTTAACTTTCCCATTGAGGAACTTTCAATTTGACATTTAAGACCACACTTCAATCTTGACTTAAAGTAGTGAAAATGCATGTTTGTATGTAATTAGACTAAGATCAACCTTTGAGACCATTTCAAACCTTGTTCGTTCTGTATCACTGATCGAGGAAGGTGCGAAATAAACCACCTGGATTATAACGATATACAACACATGAGAGTCCCTTGTCTTTTTATAGTACGAGTGTGAAGAGAATGCAAAATATCTTTGAGCAAAGTAGGCACGGGATTATGAGTGAGGAATATCTTGATGGAGTTTACGTCTATGAATTGATCTAGATTAGGGAATAACACCAAACCAAATATTAGTAAAGCTAAAATATCTTTGAAAGCATGGAAACTCATAGCCTTTAAGAATTCTTGAGCCTTCTTTATCAGAAATTTAGCAAGCAAACCCTTAACTCCACTTCTTGTTTCCCAGTTAGCTTCAATATTTGACCACTTTAGATGCAAAGCAGCTGCAATGTCTTCAAACCTTATAAATTTTTCTAGACCGGTGAAAGGTATTTGATTAAGGATAGGTATCCCAAGTAGTTTAGAGAATTCTTCCATGGTAGGTACCAACTAAAAGTTTGTGAAGTAAAGTAGTGATGTTCCAGATCAAAGAACTGAAATACAACGCTCATCATATCTTCTTCAAAACCAGAGGTAACCAAGTCGAGTATGTTGGTTCTATTGGTTGACAGAAATTTTGGTAAAACATTCTGCTCAAAAATATCTTGAAGTTTACTGAAGCAGCAGATGTCACATCATATGTCCTGACAGAAGTACAAATTTTTTAGGAAGTCAGTTTGTTGTTAATTGTATGCTTCGATTAAGGAAGCGTGAGAAATGCCTTCAGCAACATTCTTGAAGATTTAATATCTTGCTTTCATGGAGAAAAGACAGGAGGCGCTGAAGACTTGTGAGTAAAGCAACCCTAGTTGTTGTTACTCTATTTAAAGGCTGCAAACCTTGTTTTGCAGTTTAGCCATTACAGTTTTAGAAAGATTAGCTTTAAATTTTTGGTTGTTATTTGTGTTGGTTGTTAATTGTTAATTGTGAGCCTCTCGAACATTTCTACTTGAGAAGGACGATTTTTGAGTTGTAAGTTTTCAGTCACCATAAGCTTTGAAGCAAGTGTGATTGTGTGTCTTTGAAGAGTGTCTTCAATTTTAGTTGTTTTTAGTATCACGGGTTGTGGTACTAAGGGAGTGAGCGGAGGATTCTCATATCTAAGTGTGGTATCTTAGGTAGAAGGGTCATTGGGTAGTTTGATTAAGTGAGGAGGTGTAAATGAAGGATGAAAAACACAAGAAAGGGGGTTTGAATTGGGGGTTTGAAATCAAATGAAAATAGACTCGATTATTTTTATCCTGGTTCGTTTGAACTCAAACTACTCCAGTCCACCTGTCAAGGTGATTTGCCTCTCTCAACGAGGTCTTAATCCACTAATCAGAACTTGATTACAAACCACTAACACCACTGCCTTAGTCTTCTCAAGAACACCACATCTTGGTTTCTCAAGGAATTACAATTCACTAAAACAACTGTTTTAGTCTTCTCAAGAACACCACAACTTGGTTTCTCAAGGAATTACAATTCACAGACAATTACAAAAAATGTGTTTAAAGATGCTTCTAGAAAGCTATATCACAACTGTGATTTTTACACAAGAATATTTCAGCGCTTATGAGCTAATGAACGATTTTGAATTTACTTTTGATTCTGCGTGTGTTGATCTCTATATGTTATCTATCGTTCTCTTCATAGATGAATCCTTATATAGATGTTCATGGAAAGTATCCGTTGGAGACATCTTAAGTTGTATATGGAATAATGATAATTCGAGTTGATTTTTCTTTCCATAAAAGCGAGATCATGTTGGAAGTTAATCGTTGCTTCAAATCTTCATGTAATGAATGGCAACGCTTCATAGAATTTCAGTCAGAACATGGATATCAGAGTTTGTAGAGCGGTGTGGTGCAATTCAGAAGTTTATTAGAACTTCGTTTAGAGCGTGAATCTTTTAACATCTTCTAACATGTCAGAACTTCTGTATGTTCAGGTCGGAGTCTTCTTCTTACATTAGAACTTCTCTTCAATCAGAACCTTCTAATGCTTTTAGAACTTTGCTTAGATCAGAGTCCTCTAATCGGACATCAGAACTTTTGTTCTTCTACTTTCATCAGAACTTCTGTTCTTCTAATTTCATCAAAACTTCTATTCTTCTTCTTTCGTCAAAACTTCTATTCTTCTTATTTCATCAGAACTTCTGTTCTTCTTCTCTCGTCAGAACTTCTGTTCTACTTCTTTCGTCAGAACTTCTGTTCTACTTCTTTCGTTAGAACTTCTGTTATTCTTCTTTCGTCAGAACTTCTGTTCTTCTTCTTTCGTCAGAACTTCTGTTCTATAAGTTAAAAAAACTTCTTTTCTTTTCAAGGTTAGAACTTTATCTGCATACTTTTAAAACAATCTTAGAAGCCAAAACTGTTTCATACAAGATATTTGTTTATTATTGTCAGAACATGATAGTCATCAACAATACTTGTTATCATAAAACATCTAAGAATAGTGTAGAACCAAACAATGTTCTAACAGTAAACTGGGAAGGTTTAGCTCCGAATTAATACTACTAATAGTGAACTTCATCCCTGGCTTGGAAGCCCCTAAACGTAGGTTCGTTAGAACCGAACTGGGTTAACAACTCTCTGTGTTTTTTGTTAGTGTTTTAAGTTGGCATTAATTTTGGTAAAACTAGGATTTAGCAATGTCATGATAGATGTTATGACATTCAGAGATTGAAGATAAATCCTACCTGCTAAGGATGTTAAAAGACATTTCAGCGAAGCTAAAGTCATCGGAAATTCAAAATAGTCTGATGTCATAACAGATGTTATGACATTCAGTGTGACATTCTGTTCTGCAGAATCTGTTTGTTCCTGAGATTTTTCAGGAAGTTTGTTGAGCTGCTAAATATTGTTTTTCTGTTATTAGAAAGCATGCTCACGTGGCTGCTAGGTTAATCTTAATTAAACCTAAATTGGTTGTTGAAAAGACCATGTTTTTAGGATTAAATTAAGTGAACCCTAGCTATCTTTATGGAAGCCCAAAACTGAAGTTTCAGGACTGCTTTTATAAAAGGAAATCAACCCTTACAACTGTGTTGCGCCTTTGAATTATATTGAAGAGATAGCAACTATCAATTGATAAGTGCATTGGACTAGGATTTGTTTGTAAGGGTAGTTTATCACTCAAAGCTTTAAAGCACGAGTGTTTGTCTCTTGATTGAAAGCTTTGAAGCGAGATCAAGATAGTTTATTGAAGTGTGTCTTCACAATTCAATTAGTCAATAGGTTGATATCACAGCTGTGATTGAGGGGGAGTGAGTAGGTACTCAGATCTAAGTAGGACTTAGGTTGAAGTTGCATTGGGTAGGTTTTAAGTAAAGGAGATAAACGGTGGTTTATTCCAATTAATTCTACTAATAGTGAATTTCCTCCTGGCTTGGTAGCCCCGGATGTAGGTTTGTTGAACCGAACCGGTGAACAATTTATTGTGTTCTTTATGCTTCTGTTTCGGTGAATTGTTAACATAGTGTCGATCGTGTCATAACATTCTCGTGACATCACGTATCCGCTGCCAAGAATTTCAATTGGCATCGGGCGGGCACCCTTGTTATTTCGGGTGAGATCTAGGATAATAGTTTCCGCGTAATGGATAAAGAAGGAGGATTTGGAGGAAGACCACCTTCTCGGATGGGTCTAATTATGATTTTTGGAAGCCTCGTATGGTTGCCTTCTTAAGATCAGTGGACATTAAAGCTTGGAGAGCTGCTGATAAAGGATGGAAACATCCCACCAAGCTTGAGAAAGATGGGACTACTGTCTTGAAACCTGAGGAGGAATGAAGCAAAGAGGAAGAAGAGCTAGCTCTAGGGAACTCTAAAGCATTGAATGCTCATTCAATGGTATTGATGAAACATCTTGATTGGTTCATCAATGTGAGCTGGCCAAGGATGTTTGGGACACTCTCAGAACTACTCATGAGGGGACATCCAAGGTGAAGATGTCAAGACTTCAGATGCTCACTACCAAATTTGAGAATTTGAAGATGAAGGAAGATGAGAATATTCATGAATTTCACATGAATATCTTGGAAATTGCCAATGCCTCAGGAGCACTTGGTGAAAAGATGTCAGAAGAGAAGCTGGTGAGAAAGATTCTCAGATCCTTGCCTAAGAGATTTGCAATGAAAGTTACTGCAATAGAGGAGGCTCAAGACATCAGCACCTTGAAGGTTGAAGAACTTATTGGATCTCTTATGACTTTTGAGATGGGAATCAGTGAACCTGTTGACAGGAAAAACAAGAGCATAGCACTTGTATCCAATACTGAAGAGGGATGCAAGGTGGAAGATAAAGAGAAGATATCTGAAGCTATAGCCATGCTTGGAAGACAGTTCAACAAACTGATCAGGAGGATTGATCCAAAGTCAAGGTCAAATGTCAAGGACATTCCATTTGACATTAGCAGATCTTATGACTCCAGCAGAAGATCCAAGTCAGAAGAAAAAGGAAGTCAAGGTAGTAAAATCCAATGTCATGAATGTGAAGGATTTGGACATATTAGAGATGAATGTCCCACCTTTCTAAAGAAACAAAAGAAAGGAATGGCTGTCACTTGGTCTGATGGTGATTCAGGAATTAAATCTGAGGAAGAAGGTGCCAAACTTGTCACTGCTCTCTCTGGAGTGTACAACTCTGATATGGATTCTAGTGATGAGAAAGTGACATTTGAAGAGCTTGCTGAAAACTACAGGAAGCTGTGTATAAAAAATGGAGAAGCATGTCAGCAAAATGAGGAACAGAAAAAGTTGATTGAGAAGTTGGAAGCTGAGAATATGAAGTTGGAGGCTGAGAAAGAGGAAAACACAGCTACTATAAATCACCTCAATAGTGATATTAGTATGTGAATTCCAAACTTGATCGATGTCTAAATCTGTCAAAATGTTGACATCCGTAATCGATAAGTTGGAAGAAATTCTTCAGCTTGGACAAAATGCAGGAAATAAGCATGGTCTAGGATATGTGGCTGAAAGGCAACCTGTTGGTGACATTAAGAAGAAGAGACATAGGAAAACAATGTCAAAGCAGGTGTCACAACCCAAAACAGGAAATGTGTCTGGCTCAGGGCATGTGAATGCAAAAAGATTTGCAAATAAGCAAAAATGGAACAAACCTGGGAAGTCAATGACAAAGAAGATGTCATACCACAAGTAAGGGAATAGGTCTGCCTCACGGTATGTGGAGACTAAGAAGTTTGTCAATAACAAAAGGAAGAACAGACCTAATAGACCAATGTCAAAACCGATGTCACAACATTGGGTGCAACATCAAAATCATAGAAACATGAACAAAAAGTTTCAAAGATGGAGATGTCATTATTGTGGAAGGTTTGGTCACATAAAATCTTTCTGCTACAGACTACATGGATATCCTAATCAAGGGTCTTATGTGAAGCCTAAAACCAACAGGGTATCATACTCTTAACAGTGGAAGAAGAAGACTGTTGCTCTGGTAGCTAACACTTCTCTTAGTGTGTCTACCAAGAAAGATTGGTACTTTGATAGTGGGTGTTCCAAGCACATGACTGGAGACAGGAATCTTCTCAATGATGTTAAGCATCATTCTACCAGCTTTGTTACTTTTGGAGATGGAGCTAAAGGAGAAATCAAAGGTGTTGGAAACTCAAATTGGGCTGGAGTTCCAAACCTAAATAGAGTGCTGCTAGTAAAAGGTCTGAATGCAAATCTCATTAGCATAAGTCAGCTATGTGATATGGGATTCATAGTCAACTTCACTAAGGTTGAATGTCTTGTAATCAACGATGAACAAGTAGTGATTATGAGAGGAGTCAGATCAAAGGACAACTGCTACATGTGGGAATCTGAGAACACCACTCTGTCTTCTGTGTGTTCTACAACAAAGATGAAGAGGAAGTAAAGTTGTGGCAGCAAGAATCTGGTCATCCACACCTCAGAGGAATGAAAAGGATCAGTTCCATAGAGGGAGTCAGAAGGATACCAAGATCTCTCATACTCAAAGGAAGGATCTGTGGTAAGCATAAGGCTGGACAGGGAATCAGAATGTCACACTCAATGTCTAGACATCTGAGTACTCCTAAAGTACTGAAGCAAAGTACTAGGATCTGGCATGAAAGGATAACCAAGTATCTTGCTGTCAAAGGATACAACAGAGGAGTCTTGGATGAAACTCACTTTGTCAAAGGAGAAAAGATCATGGTGACTCACATTTATGTTAATAACATAATATTTGGAGAAATGACAGACACAATGGTGAGACAGTATGGCAACCAAATGCAAGCTGAATCTGAGAGCAAGTTTGCAAGGAATTGTGTCAAGAAATTTGGAATGAAGAATGGCTGCCATAATAGGACTCCTGCTCCTACACATTTGAAGTTGTCCAAGAAAACAAGGTTTGGTCAAAGCTTGTGTAAAGGCTCTCTTGATGGATGTTTCTTATTAAGAAACAATCTTGCTTCTTGGATCAGCAAGAAGCAAAATTGTGTGTTCCTATACAATGTTGAGAATGAATACGTAGCAGCTGGTAAAAATTGTTTTCATATGATCTGGATGAAGCAGATGCTGACTGACCACAATGTCATACAGGATGTCATGACATTGTACTGTGACATTGTTACTAAAGCTCTTGAGGCTAGTCAGTTTGAAATGTCAAGGGGCAAGTTGGGTACTTGTCAATATGTGGAGTTAGCAATTAGCTGTGCCTACAACAAGGGATGAAAGGAACTTTTTATTTCAACTTTTGTTTAGAGGGTTATTTAGGTATTTCCTTCCTTATTTTAAGAAGTCCAAGAATAGGAAGAGACATCCTCATATAATAGTTTCTTCTTTTGAAAGTAGTACCATCCTTTCTTCTCTCAAAAGAAACTTTGAAACCCTTTGTTGTTTTCGCTTTCATCCTCTCAACAACCATCAGCGAAAAATGTCTTCATCATCCTCATCATCTCAAGAATCAGGATCTCCATCTCTCCCCATGGCTGAAGTTAGAGCAAACATCAAGCCATGCAAGTCAAGCTCGAGAGTGACCCCACTGCGTACAAGCCACTAACCCGAAAAGGTCAAGTTACGCACAAGAAATACAAGAAGGGCACAAATATCTCCTTCTGGTAAGACCTCAGTACCATCATACTCTGTTCCCCCAGAACTAGTAAATAGAGAAGGATCTAGGTCAGTGCATGAGGCCATAGCTAGGATAGTGTCTGATATCCTAAATGAGAATAAGTCTGTGCCTGGGATTTCAGTTCCCCTGAATCATAAGTCTGCTAGCCCTAGCTTAGCAGTTGATCCAGATGTCAATAAGAATGTCAAGACATCTGGTGATGATGTTGATTCCCCTGTGAAAAATGATGTAAATCCTTCTCCGCTCACAAGGATGTAACGATGATAATGTAATTGAATCTTCTGCTGCAAATGTGAATGAGATTTCTGATGAGGTTCTTGAGAAATCTTCAGATCATAGTGCCTCTGATAAACCTCCTGCTGCCCCTGCTGACAACATATCTGATAGCATTCTTGAAGATACTCCTGAGAAGAACACCAATCAGAATATGGTTTCTCATATCATCAATCTAGATGAGGAGTTTTCTGATAATGACCTCATAGCCAAGGTTAATCCCAACATTGCTAGAAGGGTAATGAATAGGAAAGGGAAGAAAAGTGCTGCTCAAAGCTCTATTCATGAGAAGAATGCTGAAGTTGGCTGCAAGACTCCTAGGGCTGAGAAGAAGGTTGTAGAAAAATCTGGTAAGGGCAACAAGGTTGGAACTTCCAAAGGGAAGGGCAAAGTCAAGAATGTTAGTGATATCCCTAAAGCAAAGAGCACTTCAATTGTAAGGAAAAGGAAAGTTCCTGAACCCTCAGATCAGGATGATTCTGACTTTGATGTTACAGAGAATGTCTCTGAAATTCATTCAAAAAGAAGGTTGTCTCTTGGGAGAATTCCCATAGTTCCTGAAGTACCAATTGACAACATTTCCTTTCACCACCCTGAAAATGCTAATAGGTGGAAATATGTGAGTTTGAAGAGAATTGCACTTGAAAGGGAACTGCACAAAGATGCTCTTGAATGCAAAGAGGTGATTGACCTGATCAAGGAAGCTGGGTTGATGAGAACTGTGGTGAAGTTCTCAAATTGTTATGAAGGTCTGGTGAAGGAGTTTATTGTGAACCTGTCTAATGGTTGTGCTGATGGAAGATCAGCAGATTTTAAGACTGTGTTTGTCAGAGGAAGAAAAGTGAAGTTTTCCTCAAGTATAATCAACAAGTACTTAGGGAGATCAGATGAGGCTCAACCTGAGCTTGAAGAAACTGACAATCAAGTATGTCAGACAATCACTGCCAAGCAGGTAAAACATTGGCCTTTGAAGGGAAAGCTTTCTGCTAGCAAATTAAGTGTCAAATTTGCTATTCTTCACAAGATTGGTGCAGCCAACTGGGTTCCCACGAATCACAAGTCAACCATTTCCATTGGTCTGGGGAGTTTCATTTTCGCTGTTGGAACAAAAGCAAAGTTTGACTATGGAAGCTACATTTTTTATCAGATCCTTAAACATGCTGACAGTTATGCTATAAAAGGACCAATAGCATTTCCCTCCCTCCTGTGTGGAATTTTAACTGATCAATACCCTGACATTCTGGGAAATAGAGATACAGTGAGTAAAAGAGCTCCTGCCCTTGGCTTCCACTACAAACTTTTTCAAGGGAAGCATGTTCCTGACATTGTCATGACATCAGCTGAGACATCAAATGTCAAAGCCAATTCTCAGAAGGCAGATGTCATAGCTGTGCTAAAGGAGACCTATAGGGAACTTGAAGCAAGGAAGCATACCCTTGAAGCTCTGATCTCTACTCTTGAAAAGGAAAAATACACAGAGGTTGAGGAAGAAAGGCTTGATGGTGATACTTCTGCTACTCATATGAAGGAAGATAATGATGCTGTTGGTGATGCTGAAGATGATGATATTCAGATGGCTGGTGCTGAAGAGGGTTCTGAAGATGCTTCCTTCCACAGTGCTTCTTCTGGAGAAGAAAGCACTTGAGTTTTTGCTCACTTGAGTTGTTGCTCCTTGCCCCTGTTGCTGCTGTTTTGTCAATTTTCTTGTTATTTTTTTGTGTTCTGCATTTTATTTCTTTTTGGATGATTGTAATCATTGTGTTGACAGATGTGTAACCCTTGAATACTTATGCTGGTATTGTTTTTTTTCTGGTACTGTTTGATTAAAAGTTTGGGAAAATTGTATTGTTTTCCTTTGGCCCTTTATGGCTAAAAAGGGGGAGAAGAACTACTGTGTTGACAGTAGTATGGGACTTTGGGGAATTGTATGGCCTGTTTTTAAATTTTGTTTGTGGGCAATTGTGGGAATTGTGGGATTTTTGTATGAGTAGAATTTATCTTATCTCTAGGTTCTAGTTTATTTAAGCTTAGAACTAGTTTGTCTTCTGCTGCATATGTACTCTGATAGGTTAAGTAGTTTTAGCCAAAAATGTGCCAAAGGGGGAGTTTGTTAGTGTTTTAAGTTGGCATTAATTTTGGTAAAACTAGGCTTTAGCAATGTCATGATAGATGTCATGACATTCAGAGATTGAAGATAAATCCTACCTGCTAAGGATGTTAAAAGACAGCTCAGAACTGGAAGCTAAAGCTGTGCTGGAAATTCTGCAGAAAACAGTCTGATGTCATAACAGATGTTATGACATTCAGTGTGACATTCTGTTCTGCAGAATCTGTTTGTTCCTGAGATTTTTCAGGAAGTTTGTTGAGCTGCTAAATATTGTTTTTCTGTTATTAGAAAGCATGCTCACGTGGCTGCTAGGTTAATCTTAATTAAACCTAAATTGGTTGTTGAAAAGACCATGTTTTTAGGATTAAATTAAGTGAACCCTAGCTATCTTTATGGAAGCCCAAAACTGAAGTTTCAGGACTGCTTTTATAAAAGGAAATCAACCCTTACAACTGTGTTGCGCCTTTGAATTATATTGAAGAGATAGCAACTATCAATTGATAAGTGCATTGGACTAGGATTTGTTTGTAAGGGTAGTTTATCACTCAAAGCTTTAAAGCACGAGTGTTTGTCTCTTGATTGAAAGCTTTGAAGCGAGATCAAGATAGTTTATTGAAGTGTGTCTTCACAATTCAATTAGTCAATAGGTTGATATCACAGCTGTGATTGAGGGGGAGTGAGTAGGTACTCAGATCTAAGTAGGACTTAGGTTGAAGTTGCATTGGGTAGGTTTTAAGTGAAGGAGATAAACTGGTGGTTTATTCCTGAATTAATTCTACTAATAGTGAATTTCCTCCCTGGCTTGGTAGCCCCCAGATGTAGGTTTGTTGAACCGAACTGGGTGAACAATTTATTGTGTTCTTTACTGCTTTCTGTATTTACTGTGTGAATTGTTAGCATAGTGTCAGATACTGTGTCATAACATTCTCTGTGACATCACGTATCTGCTGCCAGGAATTTCAATTTTATTGCTTTCTGCACTGTTATAGTGTATTCTGTTTAACTGTGTCCTAAGCAGATATAAGTGTCGTGACATTACCTTCAGCATCTCATATCTGATACCAAAATTTCAAATGGTATAAGAGCAGGCATCATGCTTTTTCTCTGGGTGAGATCTAGGAAAGATACTTTCTGGTAATATAGAAAAGGAGGCAACATATTTGAATAGACCACCCATCCTGGATGGCTCTAACTATGATATGTGGAAGCCTCGTATGGCAGCTTATATAAAGTCCTTGGACAACAGGGATTGAAAGGCTATTTTGAAAGGATGGACACATCCTGTGATTAAGGGAGCTTATAATCAACCTACTGGTGAGCTGAAACCTGAAGAAAATTGTCAAAGGAAGATGATGAACTAGCTCTTGCAAATTTAAAGTCATTGAATGCTATATTCGGTGGACTTGACAAAATCATCTTCAGACTAATTAATACATGTGAAGTAGCTAAGGATGAATGGGAAATCCTCAGAACTACTCATGAAGCCACCTCCAAAGATAAGATGTCAAGACTTTAACTACTGATTACTAAGTTTGAAAAACTAAGAATGAAGGAAGAAGAAAGCGTTCAAGAATTTCATATGAAT
This sequence comes from Vicia sativa, assembly GCA_021764765.1. Lineage (NCBI taxonomy): Eukaryota > Viridiplantae > Streptophyta > Magnoliopsida > Fabales > Fabaceae > Vicia > Vicia sativa. The sequence goes on from CM038793.1 coordinate 248,131,636, forward strand.
GTTCTTGAGATTGCTAATTCCTGCAGTACCTTGGGAGAGAAGATACCAGAAGAGAAAATGGTACGTAAGATTCTCAGATCTCTTCCTAAGAGATTTTACATGAAGGTTATAGCGATTGAAGAGGCTCAAAAATCAACAACATGAAAGTGGATGAACTAATTGGTTCTCTCTAAAGTTTTGAGCTAGGCATCAATGAGAGGTTAGACAAAAAACCTAAGAGTATAGCCTTCAAGACCAATACTGAAGAAGTTGAGGAATTTGGCCTGGACACTGAAGAGGGACTCTCCAATACCATTGTATTTCATGGAAGACAACTCAACAAGGTGCTGAAAAAATGTAAGATAACTCAAGACCAAATGTCAAGAACATCTCACATGACATCAGAAGGCCAGGAGGTTATGGCGGAAAATCCAGTTTAGATAACAAAATCAACCAAGATAAAGAATCAAAGTGTCAATGTTGTGAAGGATCTAGTCATGATATCTGAATGTCCTACATATCTCAAGAGAAAAACAAAAGGACTAGCAGTAACATGGTATGACGAAGACTCTTGAAGTGAAGTAGGAGAAGATACATCCAAGGAAGTTATAGCGTTAACTGGGATTTCCAAATCAGATGGAGGAAATGATGAAATGCATAAAGAACATGAGAATCACAAGAAAATGGTAGCTCAACTAAAGGCAGAAAGGAGGAAGGACTTAAATACCATCACAAAGCTGGAATATGAAGTAAGTCATCTCAAGTCTGATCTAACAAATTTAACCAATTATGTCAGAATGTTGAATAACAAATCATATTAATTGGACAATATAATTATGACTGGAAGAGATGAAAAAGATATGAGTGCTCTAGGATATAATTAAACAACCAAAAAGAGATACCACTCGAACATGAATAATTTTCAGTCGTGACCTCAATGTTGAATCAAATATCTCAACAATGGAAGAAGGAATATTGAACACTCCAAAAGAAGACATCGACATTGGAGATGTTACCACTGCGGGCGATTCTGTCATATAAAGTTATTCTGCTACAAGATACATGGATATCCAAAGTCTGATTCTCAACTCAATATCAATAAAATTATACACACTGAAAGAAACAAGAAACAGTGGGTGCCCAAGGCTGTTATTAATAGTCTCATAGATCATACATCTTTTAGAGCATCTCCCAAAGAAGACTGATATTTTGACAATGAATGTTCAAGACATATGAATGGAGTTAAGAACCTATTAGTGGATATCAGATCTCACTCTACTAGTTTTGTGACATTTGGAGACAGAGCTAAAGGAGAAATCAAAGGTGTTGGAAAATTGGATTGCCCAGGGATCCCAAATCTTGAGAATGTATTACTTGACAAAGGGTTAACAACAAATCTGATCATCATTAGCCAACTTTGTGATCAAAGTTTTAAAGTAAACTTCACTAAATCCGAATGCATAGTTACAAATGAGAAAGGTGAAGTAGTGATGAAGGGTGAAAGATACAAAGACAACTACTACTTATGCATACCTGAAGACTTAAGCCTATCCTCAACTTGTTCTCTAGCCAAGGAAGATGAAGTTAAAATATGGCATCATAAGTTGGGACACTTACACTTGAAAGAAATAAAGACAATCATCTCTGTGGATGCAGTGGGAGGAATCCCAAAATTGCATATCAAATAAGGCATAGTATGTGGCGAATGCCAAGTTAGAAAGCAAACCAAAATGTCACATCAGAAGGTCCAACATCTCACTACTACAAAAGTCCTAGAACTACTTCACATGGACCTAATGGGACCAATTCAAGTGAAAAGTCTTGGTGGAAAGAAATATGCATATGTAGTGGTGAACGATTACTCCAGATACACCTGGGTGAAATTCATCAGGGATAAAATAGAAGTATTTGATGTCTTCAAGGACCTCTGCCAGAGAATTCAAAGAGAAAAGGATAACTTTCTGATCAGAATCAGAAGTGTTCATGGAAAGGAATTTGAAAACAGCAAATTCGCTGAGTTCTGTTCCTCTAAAGGAATCAGTCATGAATTCTCATCACCCATCACTCCTCAATAAAATGGGATTGTAGAGCGCAAAAATCGAACGTTGCAAGAATCTTCCATAGCAATGATTCATGCAAAGAAACTACCTTACCATTTTTGGGCGGAGGCCATGAACACCGCATGCTATATTCATAATAAGGTTACTCTAAGAAAGGGTACATCAACTACCATTTATGAAATGCGGAAGGGTAGAAAACCTATAGTCAAATACTTTCACATCTTTGGAAGTAAATGTTATATACTGGTTGATCGAGAACAAAGGAGAAAACTGGACCCCAAGAGTGATGAAGGAATATTCTTAGGATACTCCACTAATAGCAGATCATACAAAGTCTTAAACAACAGAACAAAAGTCATGATGGAACCCATAAATGTTGTCATTGATGATAAAGGATGGAATGAAGAAGCAGATGTCTTAGACAATGTCGAAACATCCCTAGAAGACACTCTAATTATTGCCACAAATAAACACGAGGATCCCCCTCAAAATAATGAAGAACCTCCAGAAAATCAAGTCAACAAAGGACCCTCTACCAAAATTCATAAAGACCATCCCTAAGAGCTCATCATAGGAGATTCAAACAAAGGAGTCACCACCAGATCAAAAGAAGTCATCACCAACTCTTGTTTTGTCTCAAAAATTGAGTCCAAAAATGACAATGAAGCTCTGAAAGATGAATTCTAGATCAATGTCATGCAAGAAGAACTATAACAGTTCAAGAGGAACGAAGTCTGGGTTCTAGTCCCAAGACCATAAGGCATCAATGTTATAGGCACCAAGTGGGTTTATAAGAACAAATATGATGAGGAAGGAGTAATTACCAGAAACAAAGCAAGACTGGTTGCTCAAGGATACACTCAAATAGAAGGCATAAACTTTGATGAGACCTTTTCCCCAATAGCTCGTCTTGAGTCAATCAAACTACTACTAGGAGTTGCCTGCATCCTGAAGTTTAAACTGTTTCAAATGGACGTGAAGAGTGAATTCTTGAATGGTTACTTAAATGAGGAAGTATATGTGGAACAACCTAAAGGATTTATTGATCCCACAACTCCGAACCATGTATACAAATTGAGGAAAGCATTATATGGTTTAAAACAATCTCCCAAAGCTTGGTATGAGAGGTTGACTTAGTTTCTAGTTGAAAATGGGTACAGGAAAGGTGGCATAGACATACCTCTGTTTATCAAAAACGAAGAAAGAAGTCTCATGATTGCTCAAATCTATGTTGATGACATTGTTTTTGGTGGCATGTCTGATAGAATGGTTCAATAGTTTGTCAAATAAATGTAGTCAAAATTTGAAATGAGTCTTGTTGGGGAACTAACTTACTTCATTGGTCTACAAGTTAAATAAATGAAAGAATCCATATTCATATCTCAAAGCAAGTATGCCAAAAATATTGTCAAGAAATTTGGCATGGAGAATGCAAGCCACAAGAGAACACCTGCTCCTACTCACTTAAAGTTATCTAAAGATGAAACAGGTGTTTGTGTTGATCAAAGTCTCTACCGAAGTATGATAGGTAGTCTACTATATGTGACATCTAGAAGGCCAAACATTTTCTTTACTGTTGGAGTCTATGCCAGATATCAAGCTGAACCAAAAGTGAGCCATATCAATCAAGTAAAGAGAATACTGAAATATGTCAATGGAACATCTGACTATCGTTTGCTATACTCTCATGGATCAAGCTGCGTTCTAAGTGGATATTATGATCCCGACTGGGTAGGAAGTGTTGATGACAGAAAAAGCACATCTGGAGGATGCTTCTTCTTGGGAAACAAGCTTATCTCATGGTTTAGCAAGAAACAAAATTGTGTTTCCCTCTCAACAGCTGAAGCTGAATACATAGCCGCTAGAAGTAACTACTCTCAACTAGTCTGGATGAAATAAATGCTAACATAATACAATGTCAAACAAGATGTCATGAAATTATATTGTGACAACTTAAGTGCTATCAACATATCCAAAAATCTTATTCAGTACAGCAGAACCAAACACATTGATATTCGCCACCACTTTACTAGAGACTTAGTTGAAGATAAAACTGTTACAGTGGAACACGTAACTACAAAAAAACAACTAGCAGATATCTTTACCAAGGCACTAGATACAAACCAATTTGAGATCTTAAGAGGAAAACTTGGCATCTGCATGCATGAAGATGCATAGCTATTACTGATTGCTCTCCTTACCTTTGTCATATTATGGATAAAAAGGGGGAGTAAATATCCTGGTGCTCCAGATGACTAGGGTAGACCAAAACAATATTGAATATTCCTGTGTGCGTTTTCATATGTGAGCAGCTGATGTGAAGAGTATGCTAAGGACGAGCTGCTGTTATGTTTATTATGATTTGTGTGATGTGAATTGTGTGCTTCTCATGCTAAGAAGAAGCTGATGTTAATTGTTAATTGTTGATTATGCTTCTTGTTCTGAAAGGAGAAGATGAAGTGTTCATTGTTGATTGTGTATCTATGGAGATACTATGTGTTTCCACAAGAAGAGAAGTTGTTGTGCAGGGGGAGCAAAGTTTTTAATTGTCAATTGTGCATCTGTGTGTGCTATGTGTAAGGGGAGTAAAATGTTGCATCTTTGAATGTTCTAACTGATTTTTGAACATCTGTGTTAATTGTCCGGTTATCTTTGTTTTTATTGTGATGATAATTTTACTGTGCTGCTTTGATGTATGTGCTTGAATGCTATGTTTATAATGATGATGTTTTAATTGTATGGCCTGCACCCCAAATAATGTTTAACTAAAATTTTCGAAAGGGGGAGTTTGTTGGTTCTATTGGTTGGCTGAAATTTTGGTAAAACATTCTGCTAAAAAATATCTTGAAGTTTACTGAAGTAGTAGATGTCACAGCAGATCTCTTGACATGTAAAACTGACAGAAGTGCAGATTTTTTAGGAAGCCAATTTGTTGTTATTTGTATGCTTAGATTAAGGAAGCTTGAGAAATGCCTTTAGCAAAATTCTTGGAGATTTAATACCCAGCTTTCATGGAGAAAAGACAGGAGGCGCTGAAGACTTGTGAGTAAAGCAACCCTAGTTACTGTTACTCTATTTAAAGGCTGCAAACCTTGTTTTGCAGTTTGACCGTTCCAGTTTTAGAAAGATTAGCTTTTAATTTTTTGTTGTTCTTTGTGTTGGTTGTTAATTGTTAATTGTGAGCCTCTTGAGTATTTCTACTTGATAAGGACGATTTTTGAGTTGTAAGTTTTCAATCACCATAAGCTTTGAAGCAAGTGTGATTGTTTGTCTTTGAAAAGTGTCTTCAATTTTAGTTGTTTTTAGTATCACAGGTTGTGGTACTAAGGGAGTGAGCGGAGGATTCTCATATCTAAATATGGTATCTTAGGTAGAAGGGTCATTGGGTAGTTTGATTAAGTGAAGAGGTGTGAACAAGGAAGGTTTAGCTCCGAATTAATACTAATAATAGTGAACTTTATCCCTGGCTTGGAAGCCCCAAGGCGTAGGTTAGTTAGAACCGAACTGAGTTAATAACTCTCTGTGTTTTTATTTCTTTCTGTACTGTTATAGTCTGTTCTGTTTAAATGTGTTCAAAGTAGATATAAGTGTCATGACATTACCTTCGACATCTCATATCTGATACCAGAATTTCAATTGATATCAGATCAGGCATCCTGCTCTGTCTCTAGGTGAGATCTTGGGAAGATAGTTTCTGGTAATATGGAAAAGGAGGCAATATATTTGAATAGACCACCCATCCTGGATGGATCTAACTATGATCTGTGGAAGCCTCGTATGGCAGCTTATATAAAGTCCTTAGACATCAGGGCTTGGAAGGCTATTTTGAAAGGATGGACACATCCTGTGATTATTGGAGCTGATAATCAACCTAGTGGTGAGATGAAACCAGAAGAAAATTGTTCAATGGAAGATAATGAACTAGCTCTTGCAAATTCAAATGCATTGAATGCTATATTCGGTGGAATTGACAAAAACATGTTCAAACTAATTAATACATGTGAAGTAACTAAGGACGCATGGGAGATCCTCAGAACTACTCATGAAGGCACCTCCAAAGTTAAGATATCAAGACTTTAACTACTCACTACTATGTTTGAAATCTAAGAATGAAGGAAGAAGAAAGCATTCAAGAATTTCATATGAATGTTCTTGATATTGCTAATACCTGCAGTGCCTTGGGAGAGAATATACCCGAAGAGAAGCTGGTAAGAAAGATTCTCAGATATCTTCCTAAGAGATTTGACATGAAGGTTACAACGATTGAAGAGGCTCAAGAAATCAACAACATGAAAGTGGATAAACTAATTGGTCATCTCCAAACTTTTGAGTTGGGCATCAACGAGAGGTTAGACAAAAAACCTAAGAGTATAACCTTCAAGACCAATACTGAAGAAGTTGAGGAATTTGATCTGGACACTGAAGAAGGTTGCAAACCTTAGTTACTCTATTTAAAGGCTGCAAACCTTGTTTTGCAGTTTGGCCGTTCCACTTTTAGAAAGATTATCTTTTAATTTTTGGTTGTTCTTTATGTTGGTTGTTAATTGTTAATTGTGAGCCTATCGAGTATTTCTACTTGAGAAGGACGATTTTTGAGTTGTAAGTTTTCAATCACCATAAGCTTTGAAGCCAGTATGATTGTTTGTCTTTGAAGAGTGTCTTCAGTTTTAGTTGTTTTTAGTATCACAGGTTGTGGTACTAAGGGAGTGAGCGAAGGATTCTCATATCTAAGTATGGTATCTTAGGTAGAATGGTCATTGGGTAGTTTGATTAACTGAGGAGGTGTAAATAGGGAAGGTTTAGCTCCGAATTAATACTATTAATAGTGAACTTTATCCCTGGCTTGGAAGCCCCCAGGCGTAGGTTAGTTAGAACCGAACTGGGTTAATAACTCTCTGTGTTTTTATTTCTTTCTGTACTGTTATAGTCTATTCTGTTTAAATGTGTTCTAATCATATATAAGTGTCGTGACATTACCTTCGATATCTCATATCTGATACCAGAATTTCAGAGTAGATAACCATGCCTCTTGATGAACTGAGAGTGACTGGGTACTTTTGAGACTACCTCCTTGAGTTGAGAAGGTATACCCACGAAGTTGATTAAGATAGTTTTCCTGGAAGCCATAACCCTACAACAAGTAGGAAAGATAAATCCCTAGGTCCTTGAAATGGTTAGAAATGTTATGATGTTATGATGTCATATTTAAATAGCAAGCACAAGAAATTCACACAATAACCCTAGGTTTAAGGCTTTCATGAGGTATAGGTGTCTACCCTTTACCGAAGTTTAAGTTGGTTCAACCTATCCTAAAATAGTAACCGAGTTCTGGGAATCTCATATCACAGATCTTTCTCGCAGGCTTTGTTTCAGTACGACTACCAAATGGTCGACCGAAACATCTCAGAAGTTGAATCTCAATGAGCGTAGCATGGAGTATCAACCAACCTCAATCTACACCGAAACCGACTATCTCGCTACCTTCTAATGGCTAAGATGGGTTAATTAGGGTTCTAAAAGTTTAGTTAGTGCTTGATGACACCACGCAGACGCCAAACATTTCCTCAACTGAACATGAGGAACGTCGGGACATCCAAAGTGTTGCACTACCCGTAGCCATCATTTTAACTGTTCGGTCTATGCCGGACAGTCGCGATGATAAATTGCTACTTACCTAAGGAAACCTGGATCCGAGTGTAGTATCCCCCACAAATATAATACCCAAGCATACCCTTAAAAGTAAATCATACAAGTCAAACAATAAAAGCAAGTAATGGTGATCTAAAACCCTAAGGTAACCTCTCTTTAGGTAGTCTCTCAGGTAGAGTCGTCAGTTCTGTAATACAGTGGGAGAATTGACTTGTTTGTTTTGCATTTTATCGCAAATGTTGCGGTTAACAAGTGTCGCCACCGACTTTTCTTTTATCCAATAAAGGAAAGGTGAAAACAACAGAAAAAACCTTTTACCGATTATGAGTACGAGGGTAATTTTGAAAAGGGAAGGTGTTAGCACCCTTTCCATCTGTAGTTATCTACAGGATCTTAATTGCTTAGCTCACCTTTTAAAAACTTGCTTTTGTATGTGTGTGTTTTGTTAGAAAATATTTTTACTTTGACTTCGTAATGATTCTTGTATCAGTCCTCAAGAATGTATATGAAGTGTTTGAAAATATTTGTTTGAAAATGTAACTTTGTAATGATTCTCGTATGAATGTATACAAACTGTTTATTTGAAAGTACTTTTGAAAAGAATGTGAGGTGTGAAAAGTATTTTGATTGAGTAAGCAATTAAGAGTATTACTCACTCGGAAGGTCGTTCTTGTTATTTTCCTTCTCCTTTAGGATAACGCTATCCATATTATTAGTTGGCAGGTAAACTTATCCATTGGATGTGAAATGACATGCGTAGGGTCATCGTATGCTCATTGAAGGCAACATGTAAGGATACCTTAGCATTCTTAGGGACGATCATCATTTATTCGTAGGCAACAACCGAGGGACGAGATCATATATTCATAGGAAACATCGAGGGTCATCGAGGGACTATGATCTTTGTGATGATTTTTGAATCGAGGGTCTTTTGCTAATGGTACCCCTATGTTCGAGGGACATGACCATGTTTATCCGAAAGGCAACAAGAGAGGATATCCTAAGGGTGTGAGTGTGTACAGTGTATTCAATTCAGATATTTTATCTTGATTTAGGGTTATTCTAAGATTGCTTTTAGTCTTTCCATAAAACCCTAGTTAACATACATCTAAGCAGTTAATATTTGGAGAAAAGTAAAGGTGCGGAAAGTTAGTGCTACGCTATTTATTACATGGCTTTGGGGCAGTTACATAACAAGAGGTGCGGAAAAGTAAATGTGCGAGAAAAGTAAATCTATGTTATTACAAAAATGTCTTTGCGACCTATACATCGACTTCTAGAATTTAAATAAGAAAAAAAGCAATAAATAAATAAGAAAAAACATTTTAAATGTTAGGATAATGTTAAAACCTAATTACTAAGAGAAAATATTTTTTTGGAGTTTTTTGTGGTTGATTTTAATGAAGAAAATCCTAATTCTAAGTTAATTTAGAAAAATAATTAAAATGATGAGAAAATTAAATATTTTTTGTGTCAAAAATTAATTAAAGATTTTATTGACCTAATTCTAAAAAGAACATTATTTTTAGGTTTTTTATGTGTGGAAAATAAATTTGTGAAAAGAAATAAAATTGGTTAGAAAATTAAGAAATAAGAAAAAATGCAAGCAAACTATGTGTTAAAAAATAGACAGGCCCTGGAGAGTGTTGAACTCGTGACCTGAGGGTCACAGGTTCAAAATTTAGCCACTAGACCACTTGCCTATGTTAATAGTAACACACCTCCCTTTGTATGTATGTGTCAACTACAGAAATCAGAAAAAATAAGAAGATTTTGCAAAAGGTAGGGATCGAACCCATGCCTTGAGAGAGTGAGAGGACTAGTACGTGCATGGTTAATCACTGGGGTGGTGATACATCCATTAACTTATGCACTTTGATAAATATATAAGTGAGTTTTAGTTTCAGAAATTAGATTTTCCAAAAAACAAACACGCGTGAGACCCAGGGATTCAAATGATCCAATCACACAACGCCACACCTAGGTCGCTGGAGTCAGCGAAAGTCAGAGACGTTGGAGATACACTCCAGTCTTCTTCTTCGATCATCCAAAATCAAACCTGCAAACAATAGCAAAAATAAATGGAATCTAAGGACCCTACCCCTTAATTCGAGGGCTGCGAGTTCAATGGTGATATTTTTGTGGCCTCAAAGTTCCTGTATCTAGGGTTGCGAAGCTCACAACCAGTTGTGCCCTAACAATGGCACGATGTGATGTAAGCCCCAAAGCTTACACTTAATACATCAAACCTGTTCTAATAAGAACCCTGAACATGAACAAACACATCAAATAGTTTAAATATGCATGAATCGATGAAAACAAAAATCAAGAAACCTCATCAATTAGTGCAACCTCGTAGGGATGGTTCTGGCTTACTTTGGAATGATGTAAAGACTTGGATCGATTGCTGACAACTTTAGGAGGATGAATGAATGTTTGAAATCGATTGAGAAGGGATGGAACTTGTGATATGAACTTTCCCTAAGTTTGCAATGTTTTGGAATTTTCGTGTAGGTTTTTGAGTGCAACAAACCTTGTTCTTTGCATATGATGTTCTTGTATATAGAGGAGTGTATTGGGTCAGAAACTTGAGGGATAATATATTTCATTCATTGGAAAATATTTGATTGAAAAATAAAATACAACCTTTCCAAAATTTCTCAATCTTCATGCAATCAGCTCTTGCACGATTTGGCCACCTATCATGGACTTGCTTGGACCTCAAGGCATGCAAACATCAAGCCCAACCACGCCTTGCATCTTGTCTTGCATTTTATTTTATTTAAAATCGAGTTTAAATGAAATAATTCAAAAATAAATTAAACAAATGAAAGGAGTGTGTGTAATTGAACTTAGAGGTCATGAGCCATGTTAGAAATAAGTTCAGATCATAAAAACCAAAGCCCATTTGGAAAATTTTCAAAATTGATCAATGTTTTCTTCATGCACTTCTTAGAAATTCCAAACTTGCTCAAACCATAACTTGCTCATTTTTTTATCATTTGGGAGTGATATTGGACTTTTTAGAAAGCTCAAGATGTCCTAAAAGATCTCCTTTTGGTTTCATCTTTATTGAAGCTTCCATGCCCATGTACACTTCTTTGTAAAAAGATGACTTTTTGTTGACTTTTAGAAGGACCTATAATGTATTGACCCAGATCTCTCAAATGAAGAATTTTTAAACAAACCTTGTTGATACAAAGTTGTAGGGAATTGAGTTCCCTTTAAAATGAGCTTTAGTGGAATTTTTTTTGATGAAGTATGTGAAAGTTATTCCTGGTCAAAGTTCTGTTGACTTTCCCTTAAGAAAGCCTAATTTAGAAACTTTTGATCATTTCTTGAATTTTCTTGATGAATCATGCTCAACCCTTGGTAAAATGATGAATGTGATCTCAAAATCTTTATGTTGACCAAAAATGATGAAGTTTGACTGTATGTTGACCACATTTGAATTTTTGTCCAATAAAACTTATTTTCAATCATCTGAGCAATTGACTGAGCAAACTTGAGCTATGAGGCTTGAAACTTTACATAGTGATACTTTGAAGCATATGAGAAGACATGATAATCACTTGATCCATTAGAACTCATCTTTGTCTTGAGAGAAGCAAAACCCTAGTTATGAGTTGATTGCTTAGGAGAGGGTTTATCTGGTCAACCCTTGAGTAGTTCTTGAGTATGGAGATGCATCTTGATCTTGAAAATAGGAGAGAAAATTTTGGGGTATAACACTTCTGTTGAACGGTCTGAATATTAATGAATTTTCACTTGTACATTAAGAAGAAATTAGTGATAAGATTCAGACCATAGTATCCTGACATTCAAAAGTCATGACAATGTGTGGATACTTGGAATATAAGTCAGAAGTATCCTTGAAAAGTTTATCTCTCCGAAGGAGTTATGTGGATATATGTGGAGTTATGTTGCAATGGTATAGATATCATTAAGCCAGAATATTATTCTCCATTACTGAAGGCTTGTGAAAGGAATTATGCCCAAGCAACATGCTATAACATGGTAAAGTTCTCTGATAAGTGAGAGAAAAGGTGTTAGTCATATGATACAGGAAAACAATGTCTGTTTGAGTGTTAAGACATTACTCAGGGCTTGTTTCTGCATGGTAAACAGGGATGAAGTGATTGATGCTTACATTGGGACTGATTCGGGTCAACATAAATGGTCTAAGTCTATTAAGGGAATTCAAAGATAGCTTGGACAGTGCATAATAAGTCGTGTGACAGGTTCTCAGCCTTAATTAACGCACTTTGACCAAGGATCAATAAGCCATTAATTCATAAGCACCTGATGTGCTATTTATAAGAGACCACCTCTACCCTCTAGTAACAAGTGAGTATTCCATATATTCATCACCATCATCATGAGTTTTGTTAGAGTTTGGGCTAACTGTGTCTGGGTCTGGTTTTGTGAGGGGTTCTATTGCCAAATTTTGGCTAAAAATGGGGAGAGACGTTTTGTCACTCAGATATTAAAACAGGAGAGACTGAAATTACGTCTAAGTCATATTATCCAAAATGCATGCAGACCATACCAAATTCATCTATTAGGTTCCTACTTGAAGTTTTTTGGTGACTTTGGATCTAAGTTATGAACATAGTTGTGACCTGAGCTATGAGTTACCTGGGAGGGTTTCGGGATACCTCTTAAGTTTCCTGTTATGCTTCTTAAGGGGTAGCTTATCTCCCATGGTCCTATTTCCCCACCACTTGTGACAATAGTTGGTTCTTGGCTTAAGAGGGAGTGGAAGCTATCTTCTTCCTCGTGTGCACCAATCTAAAATTCTAGATTATCCTGCATGTTTGGTGCTGATTCAATGGAGAAGAAGAATGCTATAAGGAAGATGCCAGACAAGATGTCAAGACATTATTGTTGTGTTACTAATGAAGTTTTTGCTCGACTCCAATTGAAGACTCGTAGCTGTGTGTGATAAGTGACAAATTGTAGTTATTTTGTATATATGTTTTGTGGCACTTATCCGTTCTTGTTTGTTAATAATTCTTGAATAACCCCTATTTTTGTTGTAAATACATTTTATTGTGTTTTGTGTACATATTGTATCGTTTGACTAGTTTTGTATATATTTTATAGGTATTTGTTGCACATTTGGAGCATCGAGGAATAAAGTATCGAAGACACGGCTCCGTATGCGTTTTGATGAATAAAAGTCCAATTTTGGGAAGTTATGTTCAATTGAGGCCGCTGAGCGCGGTTTGAAACGCGCTGCTTGGTTTGGCACTATTGCGGCATAGAGTATTTTTGGATTTAGAGGCCGCTGAGCGGGCTCACGCCGCTGAGCGGCATTAAGGCGGTTTAACTTGTAAATATCGATTCGGTAGCGCCCTTTGGCGTGGTCGTCTGAGATTTTCTTTATAACTTCATTTTTGCGAATTTTAGGTTATAGTTTTGGGGTGGATTTTGATCCCCATTTCCATCAACCTTCATTTTTGATAGATTAGATTAGAAAACAACACTAGGGTCTTGCAATAGATGATTGAAGATGGATTGCTCTTCGATAGGCGTTGACAAACCAGTGTAAATGAATAATGTATCTCTTCTCCTCTCTTTGTATTTCTCTATTTTGTTGGTTATGTATCTATTTCTACTCTTGCTCATGTATATTTGTCGCCCTTGGCATTGTATAAAGTTTGCTTTACAAATCTGTGCTGGTGATTATCTTAGGTTTTTACTCTATGTTAGGGATTTGAGCTTTTCTAGAGATAGATAGCTTAGATTCTTACCTAGGATGATTATCTGTTAGTTTGTGAATGTTAGAAATGGGTTTAAAGCTGACATTCACTTAGGGTATCTGAGCTTAATGTCTCTGTGTTGGTGAAGTATGCCAGAGATGGGTATGGAGGTGACGCAGTTGAATTCTCAATTTGGGTTAGAAATAGCTTAGGTTGTGAGAGGTATGTGATGACACGGACGAGTGTCATAGGCTAAGTATGACATGGACGGTAGATTTAAGTCTGTGATGGGTAGTGTGCATTCATTCCGGAAAATCTGTCTATCCTTTATACTTTTTGTTCATTTACTTTTTGTCTTTTATTTTTAACAATTTAATCTCAAACTCATTAACGGTAGGATTATCGAACGACGAACCAATAACCACTCTCTGTGGCATGATAAGATATAACCTAACCGATATATATCACTCGGGAAAAATAATACTTTACTTTTTGCTTGCTCGCTTTACCGGTTCAACAAAATGGCGTCGTTGCCGGGGATTGGTTTTTTTGTTTCTGTATTGCGATAATTCCGTTGTTTTTGAGTTTTGTAATTAATGTATGTGTTATATAGACTTTGTATAAGAACATGTATATTGTTACTTGTACATGTTATGTGTTTACTTTCCATACTTGTGCATATTTGTAATTTTCTTCGTTTTCACGTATTGTTGTGAATTGTCTCGTTTTTGTAACGTTTGTTGTGTGAATGTTATGACACTTTCTTTAGTTTTTTGCGGTGTGAAAACACCATGGCATGATGAGAAGAGGTTAGTAACTCGCATAATAAAGGCGTCAAGCTTACGACGTAAAGCAAGCATGTTTTGTTTGTGTGTGGTGACTTGTATTTTAACAAGTTGAAACAAGGAAATGTTCTAAATTTTCAAATCTTCACTTTTCAACTTGTTAATTCACTTTCACCCATTTGTTTTGTTGTGTCAAATTTTTATTTCCGCAAGCTTGTCGTGTTTAGCTTGAGGAGTTTTGTTGGTTGTAAATTTTGTTTTTGTAATTCTTTTATTGTTGTATGGACTCAAATTTTGGTCCGGTAGCTTGAGGTTACATTTGGTGATTTTTTGAGTTTGATCGTTTCAACTCGCAGATGTATGGTAATGATAGGTTCAAAGTTGATACACGTCAGGTACTCGTTTATCGCTTTCTATAACATAACATGTTTAGGAAATTTATCATTTGTATTATTACCATGCTATTCATTCTTTTTGCATTTCTTGCTCATGAATTGAATCACTTTAGTTCCCTTTTTACCCATAAATATAAGGAAGCTTTCCATTGTTTACATATTTTTGAGGCCACAATTCTTGTTTTAACTAGATTTTATTATGCTTAATCTTTTGTTTTTGTTGATTGTATGAATGCCTGAAAATGATCAAGGCAATTTTGTTGATTTTGAGCATAACTACCTTGGCCAAATATTCAATTCACCTTGTGAGTGTGTGAACCTTTGTTAGCCCTTTGAACTTTTATCAATATTCATGTTTATTTGAACTTGATGCTTGTCTATGAGTGTTAAGTTCACTTTTTTTGTATGGATGCTGATTTCTTTGTTTCTTGAACCCTTAACTATATGTTGTTGTATGAATTTTTACCTTGCCTTAGAAAGTACGGAGTATTCACATAATGATGTTGGTTGGATTCAATTTGGGGAGAGGAATGTTTATGTACTTATATTATGGTGGGTATGAGGTTAAGAAAGAAAAAAGATTAGAAAAAGAAAGAAAAAAAAGAAGAAAAAAAGTTTAGAAAAAGAAAAACAAAAAGAGTATGAATAATGTTGTGTTAATAAGTAAGGTGTTTTGGTGTGAAATTTGTGATGAAGAAGAAGTTTGATTGAAATTCTATTGTTTGAAACTTTGTGAGTTGATCACTCCCTTAGGTTTAGGCAAGTTTTTGTTTCGATTAGCTTTATGACTTATCACTTGTTTGTTAACCAAGCCACATTACAACCTTGAAAAGCCCTTTTGATTCTTGCATTTGTATTTTCAATACGTTTTTGGATGAATGCATAATTTAGTCTTTTGTTTGTAAGATTGTGGAGGAGTGTTTTTTATCCCTCACCTTTGTGTGTTCTTCATCTATCGATGAATTTTTTCTAGGTGTGTTTCATGATTAGCTTGTTTTGTTTTAGAATGTTTTGCATGATTTTTGTACTTAGGATTTGTTTCGTTTATATGTTAAGGTTCTAGTATAGTGGTAAGTATGTATTTTTCGTGTACGTTTTCATTTGAACCATACATTTGTTTTCCTTTTTAAAAACTTGTTGATTCGTGATTCTTTGATTATCATCTTTTGTTTCTTTAGGTTTACTTGACTTTGTTTGAGGACAAACAATGTGTCAAGTTGGAGAGAGTTGATAAGTGTCAACATGTAGTTATTTTGTATATATGTTTTATGGCACTTATTCGTTCCTGTTTGTTAATAATTATTGAATAACCCCAATTTTTGTTGTAAATACATTTTATTGTATTTTGTGTACATATTGTACCATTTGACTAGTTTTATATATATTTTGTAGGTATTTGTTGAACATTTGAAGCATCGAGGAATAAAGTGTCGAAGACACGGCTCCAGATGCGTTTTGATGAATAAAAGTCCATTTTTGGGAAGTCATGTTCAGTGGAGGCCGCTGAGCACGGTTTGAAACGCGCTGCTTGGTTTGGCACTGTTGCGGCAGAGAGTATTTTTGGATTTAGAGGCCATTGAGCGGCACTAAGGCGGTTTAACTTGTAAATATCTGATGGCGCTCAGCGCGCCCTCGCTGCTGAGCGCGGTCGTCTGAGATTTTCTTTATAACTTTATTTTTTGCCAATTTTAGGTTATGGTTTTGGGGTGGATTTTGATACCCATTTCCATCAACCTTCATTTTTGATAGATTAGCTTAGAAAACAACATTAGGGTCTTGCAATAGATGATTGGAGGTGGATTGCTCTTCGATAGGCGTTGACAAACCAGTGTAAATGAGTAGTGTATCTATTCTCTTCTCTTTGTATTTCTCTATTTTGTTGGTTATGTATGTATTTCTACTCTTGCTCATGTATATTTGTTGCCCTTGGCGTTGTATAAAATTTGCTTTACAAATCTGTGTTGGTGATTGTCTTAGATTTTTACTCTATGTTAGGGATTTGAGCTTTGCTAGAGATAGATCGCTTAGATTTTTACCTAGGATGATTATCTGTTAGTTTATGAATGCTATAAATGGGTTTTGAGTTGACATTCACTTAGGGCATATGAGCTTAATGCCTCTGTGTTGGTGAAGTATGCCAGAGATGGGTATGAAGGTGACGCAGTTGAATTCTCAATTTGGGTTGGAAATAGCTTAGGTTGTGAGAGGTATGTGATGACACGAATAATTATTGTAGGCTAAGTATGACATAGACGGTAGATTTAAGTTTGTGATGGATAGTGTGCATTTGTTCCGGACAAGCTGTCTATCGTTTATACTTTTTGTTCATTTACTTTTTGTCTTTTATTTTCAACCATTTAATCTCAAACTCATTAACGGTAGAATTGTCAAACGACGAACCAATAACCAATCTCTTGGACATGATATAACCTAACCGGTATATATCACCTAGTAAAAATAATACTTTACTTTTTTCTTACTCGGTTTACCGCTTCAACAGTGTGCAGAAGACACTGGATATAACTGCTGAAGAAGTTTTTGTTGTTCTGCTGTAATGTTTGGTTGAAATTTTTAGTCATTTGTTTTAGCTAAAATTTTCCAAAGGGGTTGTGCTCAAAATGAAACAAACTTCCCTCCTTAATTTGTAGCCAAAATCAACTAGATAGTATCAATTTATAGACCACTCAGCAAACACACCCGTTTACAATCTATTCACTTAGTCACTACCCTTTGCTAACTTCTACTTAAGACTCACCTATGTATCAGGCCCTCCTCAAATCCCTTGTTAATCACACTCAGTGATTGTAGCAACACTATAAACACAATAGAGAACGAACCGGAAGTCACTATTCCAAGACACGCAAAACTCAATGCTTAAAAGCTTATGAGAATTGACACACAAGCACTCAATTCTTAAAAGCTTATGAGTGTTTCACAGAGAACTTAAACCCAACAAAACAACCTACTCTTATATCAAGATGATATTAGAGAGGATCACAAATAAGGATTCTACAACCCTAACAAAACACGCACGTAAGTTCTACCTAAAACTAGGTATACACCAGTCTGTATATATCTTCATTATGGACTTGATTGGGCTTCTAAATCGCAGCAATAAGGTTGCACAAAGTCTGCATAAACATCTCCAAGAAAATAGGTCTTCAATAATTTGTTTCCTAAAATGTCTCCATATTTAGAAACTTGAGAATCTTCGAAAACCAACAAGAAAATATCTGATTTATTAATCTTGGATGCCACATAAGCTAACTGATTATTCCCATAATATTCAGTTACTTCACAACTCAGCTGAACCATAGATTGTTAGTTGCTGCAAACACGATGTCCTACCTTCCAAGTTGGGACATCTTTATTCGAAATGTTGATAACTGTAAGTTGTCATATTTCTTTCAATATTTTGTTGCTATGATGATTTTACCAAAATGTATGTCAATCATAATATCAGAGAAATAACACTTTCTATCTTAGAACTTCATTGTACCAATATTATTACTTTCTTTTTCTCAATTTCTATGCTGAAAGATCTCACTCCAACACAGTATTATACTATTTATAGAAACGGGGGATGTTTGGCCGAATATGAAAATACGCCACTTATATACTTATATACAGGATTAGAGTGTATACAACTAAAAGAGTATTTAAGGAACTCTATCTCACTCCTCAATCATACTTGGACATATAACTTCCATGTTCAAGCATCTTAATTTACAACTAGGTGTTCTCTTGTCAATTGTCATCTTAAAATAAAAAAGAAACTTGCAAATTGATGATCTGGTGGCAACCTTCATGAAAATTTTGAGTAGAAATGCCAACATTTCAATGGGGAACTTGACACACTTGTGGAATTAAGACATTGAAAGTAAAAATTCCAACATTACAATCCATAAAATCAAGACAATGAAAGTAAATTCGACACACCTATAATGAGTTGCAAAGCCGGTGCAACGTCCCCTTCACAATTTCAGCAAATGAAGCAATCAATAACAACAATTCATCACCATAATTCATAAAAACAAAAGCGAAAAAAGAAAAGAAACTTGGTTGATGCAATTTACTGAACACATAGTGTGCAAGTTTCAAAATGGTGACAACGACAACAATTCGATATTGATTCATAAACCACAACCTGTAACAACAACAATCATCAATAGACAACAATAATTCAACATCATGAAGTAAAAGAATTGAAGCGAAAATAGGCGAGAAAATGGTTAAAGCATTCTATCGAACACCTTGCAAACAAGATTAAAAGTTGTATTTTTCTGCAAAAAGGGAAAGAGTAAAACAAGACTACCAATGACGATGATGAGTAGATTCAGATGATAACTCGTGAAGGGACTGGTCAGCTATATGGTGTGATGAAAGTGAAGAATATTGATGTGAAAATAAAGAAGATTGAATGAAAGATTGATGGTTGTTTAAGTTGTTGGAAGTGGTGTTGAGACTTGAGATTACGCGAGAAAGAGTCCAGACATGTGTCCAGTCTGATTATAGGCATAAACCATATCTTTAGATAAACTTTTAAATAAATCCAACACATTTTAACCATGTAAGATAAAATTATATGAAGACAAAATGTGAAATAAATCAGTTAGAGTAATTCAAATCCCCAAGGAGACAATAGAAATTAGGGTTCTCATGTTAGACCGTATAGTAGGTCTTTTTGTCTTATTTTAATTGGTTTCATAATTGTAGCCTAAAACACTCGTTTAACTTTTAGTAGACTAAGGGATGAGTGGCCCTTGCCAATTCTTAACCTCCATAATTTAATTAATAATGTCTTATTTAGAAACAATAGTATATGTAATACGTCTTCAATTTTGGAATATATGGTGTATTTGGAAGTTGAAAACAAAGTAAAGTTTTGAAATCTTTTTTATTATTTTAATATGGTGTCGTCCCTAGCTATTTTTCACAAACAATAATATGAATTAGGACCAGTTAAATATATATAGCTACGTACAAGGGTATTGAATAATTGTAGATAGTTTGGCAAACCATGCATATATTGTTCTGGATTTTGGAACTAGGTCTGCGTCAAGAAACTATTTCAACCACAAAAATGTCTGTTAACATTTTATTTTGCTCCAATTTTCACCTAAGTTTCTTTTCACTTCTGTCACCGAAAAAATCCTACCATATTTAATCAAATATACAAAAGGAATCCAAAGTATTTTCTAACAATTGATATCACTAAGTTTGATGTGTAAATTTTTTAGCAAAAATGCTATCTTGACACCAACTTGTTACACATACATCAAAAATATTGTTCACAAATACATGAAGAATATTTTTAATATTTTTAAATTTTTTGATATATTTTTTTTATTTTTTTAAAATTATTTTAGTTAATAAAATATTAAAATTTGATTAATACAATTTAAAGTTTGGTTAATATATATTCTGACATCAAAAAAAAATTAATACAATTTAAAGTTTGTATTAAAATTTGATTAATACAATTCAAATTTTAGTTAATAATTTGTATAAAATTGGTTAATATAATTCATAACTTGGTTAATGAGTTTTTAAACATGAAAAAATATTAAATAGTAAAATAAAGTTGGTTAATAGAGTATACAAATTGATTAATACATTTATAATTTAGTGTTACAAGATACAATTAATTATAAATAAAATTGGTAGCTAACATAATGTCATGTATTTTATTGGTTAATAAAATACTAAAAGTGATTAATTAATTATAAATAAAATTATTAGTTAATAACGTACATTTCTGTGGTTAATACAATTAGAAAGTTGGTTAATGATACAACCATATATTTGTCTTATAAATAAATTTTAAAGAGAAAATAAACTTTTAAAAATAAAATAAATTTTTAAAATAATATTCCTTCCGTCCCAAAATAAGTGTCACATTTGACACTTTCACACAAATTAAGAAAAAGTGATAAATAAATGAAAAAAATAACAACTTTACCAAATTATCCTTTTTGATTATTGGGAATTTTAATTAGCATTAATGAAATGTGAGAGAAATAGTAAATTAAGAGTATTAATGAGAGGATGCAAATGGAAGATAAAAATTAAAATTGTATTGGAAACTTAAATAGACAACTATTTTGAGACAAATATTTTTTTTGCAAATATGACATTTATTTTAGGACGGAAGGAGTAATATTTTATTATAAAATATTGTTCAACATATTCGTATAAATACAGTGAACAATGTATGCGGTGGTGTAATACTGGATATAAAAATTTATCGAAAGGATGATTGATTAAATTTATCGGTGGTGTAATACTGGATATAAATATTTTTGTAGGATGATTGAAAATTACACTATATCGGAAGGATTCTTGAAAGCGACAAGTAAGGGGGAAGTTACAAAATTGCAAATCCATTTTGTTCCACCAAAGAGCGGTTGGATATGTATTTATGTGGATGGTGCCTATCGAAATGGTATAATTGGGTGTGACGGTATTATTCGAGGAGATAGTGGGGAATGGCTGCGTGGATTCTCAAAATTTATTGGCCGAGGAGAAACGTACCTTGAAGAGCTTTGGAGTCTCTATGAATGGTTACATATAGTCAGAAATTAAAATTGTAAGAAAGTGGAGGTTCGAGTGGATTCGTTAGAAGTTTATCAGGATATTAGCGGTAAGAGTAGAAATCACCGTTATGGGAATAACTTGGTAGCTAACATAATTAGACTGATGGGGGACACTTAGGAGATTAATCCTATTCATGTTCATAAAGAAGCGAACCAGATGGCAGATGCACTGGAAAAATACAATTTTGATATTCAAGAAGGGCAGATGCACTGGAAAAATACAATTTTGATATTCAAGAAGAGTATAAGTTGTTTGAGGTTTGTCCTGAAATTTTAGATCATATTAGGCATGCTGATGAGATAGGAACTAGTTTCCCTAAAAAAATTCGTTTGTAATTCTCTTCTCCAGGGCTTTTAGCCCTCTTTTCCACCAAAAAAAAATTTAGTGTCAACGTAACAAACCTGAAAATTTAATATGGTTTGTGATTTTATCATTATTTAATCCATGTCATAAAAGAGTTTTAATAGAAAATTTTTGATAATGTAGAAAGGTGAATTCTTATGTATTCAATTTAAAATATTGAATAAGATTATTTTTAGTGTAAAATATTTTGAAAATAATAAATAATTGTATTTTTTAATAAATAATTAAATATGTTATAATTAAATGATATTATATAATTGAATGGAGTGCATAATCCAATTTTTTTGTGATGGGTGGAGAAATTGCCTCTACATAAAATGTTGTTTGAAAAATATTTTGTTTTGCTTCCCATTGTAATATTAAAATTTTCAAATGCAATATACTTTGAAATAGAAAACTTTCTTTTAAAAAAATCAATTTTGCATTTTAAAAAATACAATACAAATAAGTGTTATATATAATTAAAATTATAATGATAATTGAGAAAAGTTAAATTTGAGAGTTTTGAGTACTATTCACATGTTTTTGTCTTAAAATATTGTTGTGAATATTTTTGATATGTTGGTAAAGGAGATTTGTGATCTATAATATTTGTATTACTATAATATATACATTTCATAATATCATTTTATCATGATCATTTAGTCAAACATAGTAATAATTTATTTTAGATATTTTTTCTATTTACTAAAAGACATTTTAACATAGTTAAACCTAACAATCATGGTGAAAAGTATCTGGAGTGACATGTTTCGAATTCCAACACATGTAATTTTTCTTTGTTGTTTATATAATGGGGTGTCACTTATAATTTTATATTTATATTGAAATTAAAATGTGTTTCACCACAGCCTAAACTAGAAACAATTGTGAAACATACCGAAATTTTATCACGATCGTTATTATCAACTGTGGTGAAATGTGTTACCCATATATAAGTGAAAGTTCTCTCGCTTAAGTACACAACAATTGTCTCTCTCATAAAACAAAATTTCAATGTCTCACTCACACATTATCCTAATCTCCATTAACTTTTCCACATCATTTCTTCACAAAACTCCAACATATCTTCTCCAACTCTTATGAATCAAGGAAACATGATACACAACATGCAAGATGAAAATTCCAAACTCATTTCTTTGACCTCCCTCTTTACATTTCAGGTACGTGATACGTTTCAACCTTATATGTTATGAGTTGTGATATTTTTTATGTTTTTGTTGGGATATATAGATGTTTTTGTTGAGATAGGTTGTCATTTTTGTGTAAATCGTTTGCTGTTTTTTTTTATTGTGAATGTTATTATTTAGGTATATTGATGTTTTCTTTAGCTTCTATACGTTGTTGTTTGTGTATCCTCACTACTACAAATAATACATTTTAGGATAAAACTTTCACCTCACCCAATAAAAAACTGAGGTGTAAACCATAGACGCATCACATTTTTAAAAAATACCATGTATTTCCTTGGTTCAGCTAGCAACTGAGGGGTAAAGTATTTAGAAGACACATCTTCTAATCCGAACAACTATTTTTAGCACTTTTTAATTTTTATTTTTTTTATGACCTATTACCTCTGTTGAGCTGAAAACTAAGGGGTAAACTATTTAGATGTCATGGCTTCGAATCTCAACAACTATATTTTAGCACCTTTAAATTTTTTTACAAATTTTATCATCTATTATCTCGATTGATTTGAAAACTAAGGGATAAATTATT
Source organism: Vicia sativa (assembly GCA_021764765.1). Taxonomy (NCBI): domain Eukaryota; kingdom Viridiplantae; phylum Streptophyta; class Magnoliopsida; order Fabales; family Fabaceae; genus Vicia; species Vicia sativa. Next base: position 248,154,888 of record CM038793.1, read on the forward strand.
TAGAGAACACGTCTTTGAATCTTAACAACGACATTTTATCACCTTTTAAAAAATATATATGTTTGTTTTTCACTACACCAAATAAGGGAAAATAAGGCATTTTTTTAAAACTTTTAATAGCGCTTAAAAGCGCTGCCTAAGGTGTCGCTGCTGTAGGTAAAGACAACGCTTTTTTAATGCAAAAGCGCTGCCTTATGTATACTTTAGGCAGCACTTTACCATGAAAAGCACTTTCTAAAGTAGGTCTGTAGCAGCGCTCTTTCCTGGAAAAGCGCTTCTAAAGTAGGCCTTTAGCAGCGCTCTTTCTATTCTTTTATGTTTTCTATTGGAATCTTTAGGAAGCGCTTTTTCAAGAAAAAGCGCATGGTATGAATAGAACAACACAGTCAATTAAACTAACTTGGCTCCAACTCAATTAAACCTAATTTTTCATAACACTTTTCAACTTCCAATACCTTATATGATTCTTTTCTCAATAAAGTATTCACACAATTCCTCCTTGATTTCTTCCAATTGATTTTTCGTGTAATGAGCACACTTGTATTCATCAAAGTACTACATAACAAAACATAATATGCATGATTTAGTTAAAAGTAATAAATTATATGAAATATCCGATAAATATTAAAACAAATCCTAAGTTATAAATCCATACCGTGATTGAAATCTCTATTCAATTCAAATGAAGGATTTTTCTCATAAACCTCATAACGAAGTATCCGTAATCTATACCATAACGCTGACGAGCACACTACATAGAAAAACAAATAAGAATATATTGTTGTCTTGTTTTATCAAGTAGCATCACTATTATAAGCAAAATTGTGAAAATTAATATACCTCCACTTTGATCCATGTAATGTTGCTTGATCTAGAACGTGATACTCGAGCGTCTCTCTGAGATCGAAATACTTGTATTGCTCTAAAAAATAAAACATATATTTAGAATAATCTCACAGAAATAATTAAATATATAAATACACATGAATATTTAGAACAATATCACTTACGTATCAATCATTAACTTCACATCCAGATAATTTGTCCAATCACCATCTACCAAATTCAGATAATACACCACTTCTTTTATAAGACCCATAGCAACCAACAACCAGTGACGTCTATGAATTAAAACAAAAGTTTAGATGGAAATTTTCTACGCAAAAGATACAAAGATTAGAATGAACTTAGAATGAAAATATAACCCTGTAGGAATAGTATTATACAGTAAAAGATACAAACTTTATGTACTGCTGGCCATAAATCTCTTGACTAAGTGATCTCTTACTGAATCTGGACCCTTAACAATTGACTGTCCGTTGACACGGGAGGAAGACACAAAATGGAATCTATTTGACAGTTGATTCCTGCGCATCAATTTGTCATACAAGAACCTTAAATAAAAACATAATAAACATTAGAATATTTTCATTGAAATGTGAATAAATTGTTCAACTAATTAAATAATAGATTGATCGGATTACCGGATGTATGAGTGTACAACACCGATTCCTAATTTTGTATGCTGAAAAATCTGTTCCATGTCCTTATGTGCAATTGTTTCAGAGCAAGAAAAACTAAAGATACCTTCCTCCATATCTATTTCACGAATAACACCATTCATCAAATCTGATGTTCCCACAAGTGTTTCAAGACACATCCGAAATCGAGGTATAAAATCTTTTCTTGGGACGGTCTTTGGAAGATCCCTTTTCTTGTTGGATACGTTACTAATTTTCTAGCCGACTTGTTGTGACTCTTGAGCAGGTACCTAAAAATCATATAACTTAGGAAAATTATAAAATCGTGCAGTTTTTGAATTCGGATCATAGAATTAACACTTTCAATGTACCTCTTTTTGTGATGCAACAGACTCGTTGTGCCGTAAAATCCCTTTATCCTTAGATGTGAGTTTTGTAGGAGTCTAACATTACCATGTAAAAATAGTACGTAATGGTTCAAAATTGACATTTGAATACTAAAAGATTCATAATGGTTTTCAACATACCTCATCATTTATGAAAATGGGGTCCGACGACCATGCAACAAACGATCTTATTGCATCTCGCAACAATGTTGTCTCTATAACAATGTCAGGTATCAGTAGCAACGCATCCAGATCTAATGAAACATCAATCGATACTTTTAAATGTCCACCAGGGAGCAGTCTATGGTGAAGTAAATCTTCCAAAGTGTTATGCACTTTTTCCTTGTCAACTATGCGATAAGTTGGTGACGATAAATATAGCTAACAAGATGAATTGCCCTAAACTAATAATAAATATGTTACTACTAATGTGTACATATGTCAATTAAAATTAATGTGCTAATTTAATTTCATAATAACATATATAATTACCTCAGGAAATTTATTTTGACAATTGATACTATCTTTATCACTAGTTTCTTTCAGCTCTGAATTGCACTTTTCCGCCATATATCTCTCTTTATCCTTTTGCAGTTCACGGACTTGCGCTTTTAATTCCTCCAACGTTTGCATCACTTCTTGATTACTAGGATTTATTTTCCTTGGATGCTTATACAAGGAATATGGAGTCACACCATGTTCTTTACCCCTCACTCGACCATGATACTCAGCAACATTTAGTGCTCGACTAAGTATGCTCATATTATCCTGGTCATCATCACCTGTGGTTACTGATTTAGATAGTGTCTCCTGAAATTCATTTACATATCGAAAATTATTAGTGGAGATTAAAAATTAATTATATATTAATAATCTTTTGATTTAATTAAAGACACAATGTTATACTTACACATTCATCATAAATATGTTGAACATCTTCCCTAACAACTCCATCCTTGCCCACACGAGCTTCCTTCCACAAAACATGTGTCGGAAGTGATGTTTCTTCACTTTTCGTCTCTTCTAACTACACATTGACACAAATAATACTATCATCAATTATAACATATTGAGACAATTAATAAGATCGTAGCATTTATATATACTTACAATTTTTTGCTATAAGCATGCATATCCCAAATGCCCCTTTTTTGTATGGATATGTGGGCTTTGATGCTCTCTGGCGATTTGTGTCACTCACTTTCTTGAAATTATCATCTCTTCGTTTGCCTACAAAAGCATCCCATTCTTCAGGTGTAATCAACTTTTCATACTTCCTTGGACGTTCCGCTTCAACAAAATTTCCTTGCTCATCCTTAAGATACTTGTTTGTTAAAAAAGTTTGAAACCCTCTGTGTCTTTTTCCGGCCAATTGAAGACAATACTTTTTTCGATTATCATCAATGTTAAAAGACCTCTACGAAAAAACATACACATAAAGTGTGTTAGTATAAGTAATTTAAACATATTATCCTCAATAAAAAGTAAATAAGAACAATCATATATGGTATCTGTATCCCAGTCCAAATTTTCTCTTTACCGAAATCAAACTCTTCTTTATTTCGTCTATCAGAGGTGATTGGAATATGCATACGAACAAGTGAACCAATGTAGCTTGTCAACTTTGCACCATTAGGCTCAATTAGTTGTTGATCATCATTCCAATTTACATTATATTTTACTCCTCGATCTCTATCACGAATGATTCCCTTCATAATAGTTATGCCTCGTGTAATTTCTCTTTCTGAAGTCTGATATGGATTATTTGTATCATGTGAGTTTTCTTGATTACTAGCCATTTGACCTGTAATAAACAAAAAAATGAAAATGAAATGACAAATATAAAAATCCATAATCCATAATCTATATTATATATATATATATATATATATATATATAATGACATATATTTAAATTTTATTGAATGATATAGGCTATAATTATACTATTACCTTTTTCACTAACGTAACTTTATTTTCTTGGTTGAAATATGTGCTACTCATCTCTTAACAACATGGACGATTGGATTGATCCAAATACTCTCATTATGATCATTTCTAATATATGATTCATTCGCTATAATATTCTCATCTTGATCATTTCTAGTAAACGATTCAATCTCAACATCAATATCACCTTGATCTCTAATGTTTTCATCAATTAATTTGTTAGATAAAAGCACTATAGACCATTTCGTACTTGCCGGATCAGTGACATAGAACACTTGTTTAGCTTGAGAGGCTAGAATAAAAGGCTCATCTTTGTACCCCAATCTATTAAGATCCACTTGCAAAAATCCTGACTTATCCATTTGTATGCCATTATTATTTTCAACCCACTTGCAACTAAATATAGGAATCTGAAACTTCTCATAATCAAACACCCAAATGCGCTCGATAACCCTAAAATATGATAGATTTTCTAATTTGGGGTTTAAGTCCTTCACACTTGATATGTGCATTGCTTCAGCTACCAAGGTGACACTCCTATTTTGCATAATACTTTTATCATCTTGTTCTTTGGTATAAAATGTGTATCCATTAATGGCGTATGCGCTATAAGAAAACACAACCAAACTTGGACCATATGCTAAACATATCAACCTTTTTGTTATTGAAGCGGGATCTAAATAATACTTTGAATAAATATGTTCCTTAAACCATGGTATGAAACTTCGATTGTGATCTAGTACTATCCAATTCTCATTTCTATTCAAATTTAAACCTTGGAGAACACCATTATGCATTTCAACATACAGCTCAACCTCAATTTCATTGTGTAGAACATACAAATGCACTTGATCCCGTTCGACCCTTGATATTGTCACAAATTTATTTCCGATTAACTTTTTACCTTCTTTTTTTCAACAATATGAGATTTAGGGAGTCCAATTGATTGAAGATTTGACAAATATTTAATACCAAACTCAACCGCTTCTTCAACAATGTATCGTTCGGAAATACAACCCTCCGGCCGACTTCGGTTTTTCACATACCCTTTTAATATTTTCATATAACGTTCAACATGGTACATCCATCTCATATAAGCTGGTCCACACAATTGTGTCTTTTTCACAAGATGAACAATTAGATGAACAATTATGTCAAAAAACGAGGGAGGAAAATACATTTCAGGATCACATAAAGTAATAACTATTTCTTTTTGCAATGTTGGTAAGATCGTAGGATCGATCACCTTACTGCAAATTGACTTGAAGAAAATACACAGTTTAGTTATTGCGCTTCTTACTTTTTATGGCAGAATAGAACGTATACCTATTGGTAGAAAATGTTCCATTATAACATGGCAATCATGCATCTTTAAACTCTTTAACTTGAGGTCTTCCATAGACACAAGTCTTCTAATATCTGATGAGTAGCCTTTTGGAACTTTAACTTCACTTAGAAACTTACACAATATTTTTTTTGTCCTTTCTCGATAGAGTATAAACATTAGGTGGTAGATATGTTCGTCTTCCTATCTTCGCGGGTCCCAATTCAGTTCTTATTCCCATGTTTACCATGTCCTCCCTTACTTTAAGGCCATCCTTAGACTTTCCTTGTATGTTGAGTAACGTACCAATAACACTGTCAAATACATTTTTTTTCAATATGCATAACATCGAGAAAATGTCTTACATACAATGACTTCCAATATGGCAGTTCAAAAAAATTGACCTCTTCTTTCACCCATTCTTGACAAGTGTATGTGCAAAAGGCTTGCCAAAGTGAGTACTCATATCTTTCACCTTTTCAAAAACTTATTTAACCCTAAAATAAAAGACACAATCTAGAATGAAAAACAAACATTTATTAATGATCTTAAATTTCAACACAAACAGATTTTTCCCATAGAACATCACTTTCACCTTGGACAGAGTGAAAAGATCATTATTTGAAAATTTAAACAAGCAAAAGTGAATTACTTAGACACGTGAATGCAAGTGGGGATGTCAATAGTAGTCCAATTACAAACTATGGTTCCATGCGTCGCAAAGTTGGGCATTTCCTACTCTAGTCCGTCTTCAACGATGGCATTGATTCCTGGAACAATATGATTAAGATAACTGGAACTTCGGAAAACATCTGGATATTTGGCAGCAACAGGTCCTGACTTCAGCATTTCTCTTTTGATCTTTATGGAAAAGCCTAAACCAAAACCACTCTTATTCTCCTTTGGCTCAATAAAATGTCCTCAAACGTTGCTAGAACCCTTTTGAACCACGCTACAGGCATCTTTCAACGAAGCAATGGAATCGTCACTCCTTTGGACATTGTTAATAGATATAGCTTGGATCTGCGTTCCAACAACAGGTTCCTCAACTTCTACTATGGAAAAGGAGGATAAATGAGAAACTAGCATAACTTGTTCTCCTTCCATAATAATCACAACACCTTCACTGACAAACTTCAATTTTTGATGGAGGGTCAAAGTATAGCACCCGTTTCATGAATCCAAGGTCATCCAATCAAACAGATATAAGAAGGAAATATATCCATCACCTGGATGGTAATTTGAAACATATGTGGGCCAATGTGAATGGGTATATCCACTTCCCCAATAACAAATTTACGAGAACCATCAAACGCCTTCACAATGATACCACTAAGACGCATCGGCGAACCTTGATATTTGAGCTTTGAAAGGGTACTTTTGGGAATAACATTCAGCGCAGAACCGTTATCAATGAGCATGTTGGACAATGCATCATTCTTGCAATTCATGGAAATGTGCAAAGCCATGATGTGATTCCTTCCCTTAGCGGGAAACTCTTCATCACTGAAACTCAGATTATTGCAAGCTGTGATATTTCCAACCACATTATTAAAAGTTTCCACAGGCACATCATAATCAACAAACGCATGATCCAAAACCTTCATTGGAGACTCTCTGCGAGCTGAAGAATTCCTCAACAAAGCTAAGATAGAAATCTTCGATGGAGTCTACAACAATTGCTCAACGATCTTATAGTCACTCATCTTGATAATTTTCAACAAATCATCTACTTCTTTCTCTTGAGCTACCCCACTAGCCTTCCCTTCAATCTTCTTGGGTTCGGCACTAGCTTCAAAAATATTCTTACCATCATCAACCAACTTTGGAAATATAGGAGCAAACACACGACCACTTCTGGTCATTCGACTAGCATCAACAATATTTCCTACTTGAGGCATCAGTTGAATTGGAACCTCAACATCTCTTTCTAGAATGGTGGTATTGTACTTGTATGGAACAACCTTGTTGGAACTATACGGGATAGGTCCAGGTAAACTAATAACCAAAGGAGTAACTGGAGGCCTACTGTAATAGGTCACTTCCAAAGGAGTGGGAATATCAAAATGTGGCACAATGACGTTTACATCTGCTTCTTCACCAAACTCATCAGTGGAGAAATATTCATCAGCAGAAACATATTCATTATTAGATTCATTAAATGATTCCTCAATCATATTTACGCTATTGTTGAAACCAACCCTGCTCAATACAATTTGAATAATGCCCTCATCTAGCAGACGTTGAATATCTCTTTTCTCAACATCACAACCACGATGATCTATGCTACATACTGAACATTCACTATATTGGTGTACCTCTTGCCCTTCAATGAAATTGAACTCGGCATGCAAATTCACCAAATTAGCATTAGTCTCGTTCACATCACAAATTTGGATTTCTCTAGGAGGACTATAAATAACATTCAATTCAGCTTCATGCTCATCCTACAACCTGATAACTTGAATAAGGTTCATGTCCATCATATCTTGAAGATCACTCTTTATCTTATCACAACCACGAGTATCCTCGCTGCACACATTACAAACAGCATGATCGTGAGTGTAATAACCAACTTTACAGAGAGCAACATGCATCTTCACAAGATCTCCAATGATCGAATTCATATCATAAACCCTGATTTCTCCATCAATCATATTCATAGCATTTCCATGTTTGGGCAACAACTTCCCTTGCACATTAGGACCCATGTCTTTGAAAGACAAAAGACTTGATTTGACCATCTTTTGTACTTCTGACTTCAACGAATAATAATTCTCAATATTGTGCCCTGGAGCTCCTTGGTGATATGCACAAGCCTGATCAGCTTTGTAATACCATGGCAAAGGATTTGGAACAGCTGGAGGTGCCCTTGGTTGCACCAAGTGCCTCTGAATCAATGCTGGATACAACTCTGCATAAGTCATCAGAATCATATCAAACGGTTCGCTCTTTGGGCATTGCCCTTGCTGAGATGCTTTGTTATAAGGGATAGTTATTGGAGTTGTAGCAACAACATGGGTAACAACAACAACTTGTTGGTTCTGAGAACGTTTATTAGGAGGTCTTGTTCTCCTTTCCTGGACAACAATATTAACATCTTCTTTCTTTTTGGAGAATCCAAAAGATGGTTTTTTAACCCCACTCGATCCTTGTTCTTTCGACAATCGTCCCTCTCGGACAACCTCTTCTAGACGGACTCCCATGCTTAACATTTCAACAAAGTCATGTGGTGCACTGGCCACCATCTTTCTATAATATAAGGGACCCAAAGTCTTCAGAAAAACTTTGGTAATCTCTTGCTCACTTAAGGAAGGTATAACCTGTGCAGCAAGGTCACGCCATCGTTGCTCATACTCTTTGAAGGATTCCTTATATTTTTGAACCATTTCCCTCAGTTAATCACGGTCGGGCGCCATGTACATGTTGTAATTGTAATGCTTCACAAAAGCTTCACCCAAATCATTGAAGGTATGGATGTCACTGCTGTCTAGATTCATGTACCATCTCAAAGGTGCACCAGTCAAACTATCTTAGAAGAAGTGAATAAGCAGACACTGGTCTTTAGTGTGAGTGGACATCCTTCTCAAATACATCATCAAATGGTCACGGGGACAAGAATTGCCCTTGTACTTCTCAAAATCTAGAAATTTGAATTTAGAAGGGACTTTCACATTAGGAACTAAGCATAGATCATTGTCACCAAAAAGCTTTTTCCCTTTCAGGGCTTTCAGTTGTTTTTGCATCTTGTCAAACTGTTCCTGGAAACCATCCGTTCGATCGTAGAAGTCTAAGCTTTAACTTGGAGGAGGGAATGGATTTTAAAATTCTTTGTTGAAAATAGGAGTAGCATGCACCACAGGAGGTGCAGAAACAACATCAGGTTGGGCCAATGAGGTCACTTGATCAGCAGAGTTGTAGCCTACAGGCATGAAATTCTCTGGCGTTCCCTAAGGATAACCAGGAGGTATACGGTGTTGGACGGTAAAAACAACTGGAACAACAGAAACATGAGCATCTTGAATCTCAGAGATAACAGTTGTTGGTTAAGGTGGAATGATACGAGGAGAAGGAAGAGGAGATAGTGGGTGATTCTGAGCAGCCACCAACTGTTCCACCATATCAGTCAAATTAGCCATACCGGTCCTCAGGGAGATAACCTCTCCGCGCAGCCACCAACTGTTCCACCATATAGTGTGTGTGTGTCATGATGCATGACATACAATGCCTATGATTTGTTAATTATATTTTTTTTATTCAAGGAACTTAATAAAGACTATTTAATTTGCAAATATCAAAGTATAACACAATTGAAATACTGAAATAAACTCATATCATTAATAAAATATTTTGAGGATTACAACTCTTCAATACAATTTTCAATGATCCCAAGTACAATAAAGAGCATACTATAGAAACTAAAAGTCCTAAGGAACCAAATCTGCAGAAGACCCATCATCAGATGACCTCTTCCTCTTAAGCTTCCTAATCTCTTCCTTCAGTTGTTCGTTCTCCAACACGTACCTGTCAATATAACCTTTCTGAGCACCAGACTCGGGAGAGGTATGAGAATGAACAAGAGCACTAAGAACTGGGTGAACACTAGAAGAAAGTAAATCCCCTTGCTTCTCCATCATCTCTACAGCACGACTCTCAAGAATCTCAATCAAATTGTCCTTTTCCTTTAACTCTACTGCATGAGAAATCTTCAAGGTATGATACTTTTTCTTCCAAGCTTCCTTCTCTTGTTGTATCCTAACCAAAGCAAGCTGAAGATCCTCTATGCCATCTGATCCCAAAGTAGTAGCCAAGAACAAATTAGCATGAGGCTCCTCACGAGAATATGGCATCTTCAACTCAATAGCTCTTGCTTGAACCCATAGAAGATAAGGCTCCAAAGAAACAGCTCCTCTTTGCCCTAGGTTTTCTTTTCCTTTCTTGTGAATGTGACGCCAAACTTTCTCTATATCCTTCCTAGTTGCACTGTGGTCTTCACTCTCTTTAAGAAAGAAGCCACTCACATGAATACTCTTTGGTTTATCCCTCATCAAATAACCAAACTGACGTCGCGCAAGAACATGATTGTACCTAATACATCCCTTTGTACCAAGAAGAGGCACATTGGGAAAGCTACCACAACTGTCAATAATCTCTACATCATAATAAACCTGACGATACCACACAATATCAGAATGAGTGAGAGGCATAATCTTCGGCACCCAACGAGGTTCCCTTCTAGGACTCCAAAAAGCATCAGTTGTAGGTAAATAAGAAGTAAACCAACGGTATAGCAATGGCGTACAACAGATAATATCTACTTTTTGACGGAAGTTTCAAAGATGGATAGAATAATAAGTCTCCACAAGAAGTGTGGGAACTGGATTCCCAATCATGAAGATCTTGATAACACTAACATCAACAAAGTTGTCAATGTTGGGAAACAAGAACAAACCATAGGCAAGCAAGGCAAAGATGGATTCAAAAGCCTCCATACTCCTCATATCAAGAAAATAACGAGCCTTCTTCAAAAGAAATGCAGCCGGTAATCCTATGATACACCCCTTGGTAGTCACATTGTCTTCAATCTCAGACCTCTTCAGATAGGTAATTGCAGCAATCTCATGATACTTAAGCTTCTCCTCCAAACCAATAAAAGGAACAACACTAGAAATAAGTTGACCAAACAGATAAGAATACTCCTCCAAGGTAGGAACTAACTGATAGTCGGGAAAAGTGAAGCAATGGTACAATGGATCATAAAATTGAACCAAAGTGTAAAGAAGTCCATCCTTCATCTTCGTCTTCATCAAGGACAAAATAGTCCCATACTTCTTCCAGAAATCCTCTAGACTCTCAATCTCATCAATCAAACTCATCAATCCCTCGATCTTAGGTTCCTTGAAACTGTATTTCTGAGTCCTCATCTGTCCATAATCCATGGTCAAAAGTATACCTGAGATATTTGCAAAGGTCAATTTTAAGTTCCTTGAACAACTGTCTGGAAAAATATGTATGGGTACATGAATGCATGATGCAACAATCACATACAAAGATCACAAACATGGGGGTCCATAGGTTCGACGTCACGAGCATGGAGTCAAAAGGTGTAACACCCCAAATCTACCCAACGGATATTATTTAAATCAAAGTACGGAAAATATAATCATACAAGGGATGCCACAATTTCTTCGCAAAATAACATGCATTTAGTCACAACTATACAGAAACATAACACTTAGATCAAGGATGAACTTATACCAATACTTTTCAATTAATTCGGTTAATCAATCTAAACCACAGAATCATAATTCTTCAATGGTAACAACAATACATCTTTTATTCAACCTCAAAACATTTCACAATATTTATTAATATTATTTAACTTCACTTAGCATAATTATTCAACCAAACCAACTTCATTAATCAACATGATCAAGTATTCACATTATTCAGAAACTTCAATAATTTAAGCAACTACAACAAATTAAGAAACGTTCATCCCCCCGAGTGTTACGTATCAGAGCAATGACACCAATTCGAACTAACAACAACTAACGACTTCATAATGCTACTTCGAACTTCCACGACTATCTTTGAGTACCTGCCCATTTCCCATGGTAGGGGAAATATCAGCAGAAGGGGTGAGATATCCAACAATATAAACAAGTGTATGATAAATAATATGCTAGGATTAAATCATACAAAATTATCACATCACAATTAACACATCACAACAACTTCCCAATTAACAACAACACAAACTACTTCACAGTTAACAACAACATAATCATCAACGTAACAACTTAAATCAACACAACATAACAACAACAACACAAACTACTTCACAGTTAACAACAACATAATCATCAACTTAACAACTTAAATCAACACAACATAACAACAACAACTTAATAACAACACCGACTTATAACAACAACAACTTTAGCGACAACAACTTATCGCAACAAAACTTATAACGACAACAACTCACAACAATAGCTTATAAGGACAACAACTTATAGCAATTTATAGCAACAACAACTTATATCAACAACATGCACAACGACAATCAATAAACAACGAAATAATACCAACAACTTTAATACGCGACTCAATATGTGACTCAACTATGCAAATGCATGTGGTACCATTTGGAGCAGAACTCCCAACTTAATATCATGCCAGGTTATCGAAGCATTCAACAAGGCATAAGCCTTCAACATGGTGCCATCAAGACCAAGGCATAAGCCTTAGACTTTCAACGTGGTGCCATCAAGGCCAAGGCATAAGCCTTCAACTTTCAACGTGGTGCCATCAAGGCCAACTTAATCATGCAATGTATGTCATGCGACCTCAACTTCGACAACAAATTCGCAACAATGCAACAACATCACACAACGACGACAACATAACAACAAGTCAACTGTAATTCAACATTTGCCATAGGCCTACAACATAATATTTTATCAACTGCAAAACAACTTATCAACATTGGTCATAAGACCTACAACTTCATCAACGTATCAACAACAAGTTAATAACAACAACAATTAAAGCAAACAATACAACCAATACTACACAATTTCACTATTACGAATCTACGCTTAAAACGTCTTATTTAATACTAACGCTACTTATTTATTAAACGTCTTCTACTAAATTAATTAATTAGTCAACTACTTGATTTTCCATTAATAATATGCCCTCTATATTCGACATACGTGACACCGTTCCAATTCTTCAACCAACCAATAATAACTACACGCATACACGAGTTTCTCCGATAATTTCCAACTAATTCCGGTTAATTCCGGACAACTAATTGTTACAGCTTAAATTACTATTTCGACTTATTCGGCTTTATTTTTATTCACTGCTACCATTGTTAATTAATACTGCAACTTCTGTTAATTTTATATCACTACTATAACTACTTCCTTATACTAAATTCACTATACTGCCATACTTCTATACTGCTAAAAATACCAGTTCCGTCAAATTATTGTTTTATGCTACAAATAGTTTTGCTGGAAATTATTAATCATGCTAGTTGACTGAGCTTCAATTAATATATTCCTCTACCATTGTTATTGTGCTACTAGTATATTAATTAATTAATATTACCAACTACATATATAAGTTATTCCATGTGATCTAATGAACCATGCTAGTAAACAACAAGAACTAAAGCCATAACACATATCTCACACGTAACAACATGTGGCCCCCACTTATGGATTGAGGCGCCCACCTCAAGTCCTTGAGAAGACTGCCTCCTCCCCAAAGACATGGAGGCGCCCGCCTTCACTTCCCAAGGCGCCTGCCATAGTGCCCACGTGGCAAAGCCACTTCCTCTCACCATCCTGGGGCGTCCTCCCCCAAGCTAGTGGCCCTCGTCTCAAAATTTCTCTTCTGCATCTACGTTTATGTTTCCTCTTCCAGTTTTCTTCGTCCCGTCAAGTTTTCTCCTTTAAAACGTTATCGATCCTCACGAATCACAACAATTAGTCTTATTATCATTAAATCCACAAAACTCAACTTAACAATCCATACTCACAGGAACAATCCATTCGGTTACATATCAACAACAAAATTAATATGAACAATCAACTCTCACATGACCAATTATATCACTGTACTAACAACAACAATTCATGGCAGAATTTTATATAATCTTAACCCCCACATACGATTTATCATAAACTCGTTTAGAGAGTTAGAATCCCACCCTTACCTTGGATTGACGGTCTCTCTATAATTTCCGGCCGAATTCCGATTTGGCTTTTTGGTCTACAATTCCTCTTTCGGCGGCAATTTCCTTCAAACCCTTGTTCCTCTTTTCTTTCTCCCACGTACAACTTTTCCCAAAAATATTACTAAACCCTTATAATCCTCCTTTTATATCTCTTATAATTAAATCCAACTTATAATAATAATAATAATAATAATAATAATAATAATAATAATAATAATAATATATTGGATCTATTATTCACACCTCCACTAAATCCAATTTAATTAAATAATGATCCCATATAATAATATTAATTCTAATATTATTTTCTACATTTTCTTATCCATCGATTAAATAAGACTAACTTGCAAATAATATTCTAATAGTAATTCTCCGATTAAACCAACTAATCAACTAATACCCATAATTCGGCTCTTCTCCGAATAATTCCAATTAAATCAATAATATCATCCTTAATGTTATTCTTTCGATTTATCCGACTAAAATTCGACTTAATAATCCAAATATGCCTCTTAAATAATAATACCGACAAATCCAATTACTCCGATTAATTTTCCAACTTCGACAATTCCAATAGATAATTCCTTATATAATTTAATTAAATAATTAATTAAATTCGGAGCGTTACAAAAGGTACTACCCATAAGGTATTCTAAGCTTTGTCACCTGTAGATCAAGGTTCTAAAGGAATCCCCATAGTTTTCATTCCTCCATCCAATACTACCAACTTCCCGATGTACTCGGTAATTAGCAATACCTTCAGGTGAAACTCATCTGAGTGTAGTATCACGTAGTGACTACTTGCGGATAACTTTCTAATAGTCCCTGCACTACCCCTAAAAAGGCCAGGATGGGTTAAGGGTTCTACGACTGCTCAACTTCAGGGACTCTCATGTCGAAAGCAGTCATGTCTTCCCGATCGCTCGGTAAACAAAATACCACAATCAAGGAGGTCTCCACTGAGTGGGGGACCTCATGTCTTCTTTTTCGGGATTACTCCCTAAAAGTTAACATGACTATACCTCCCATCCTATCTTAAGTTTGCCCAAGTCCGAGTATAGAACTCAAAAAGAAGATCACCAAGCACCCCTAAAAACCAGAAAAACATCCAGACAAACAAGCATACAACAGATACAACAAATATAGCACATATATACAAATAAACAAAAATAGGGTCAACCCACTTAGAGATGGTCCAGTAATAGGTAAAACGTCCCTAGCAGAGTCGGCACTTTTCTGTAGAGGCAAAAACTGTGAGTATAAGCCATTGAATTGACTTAACTCAAAAAAATAACAAAAGAGTCGCCACCGCACTTTTATTTTATCCAAAGGACTAGGAAAAAGAGCGAATAAAATCCTAAAAAAAATCAGAGATTTGGGACCAAGGGTTAGTTATGCAAAGGGAAGGTGTTTTTTAGTCTTATGAAAAGAAAAATCAAAGTATTATTAGATGGATTGGAAGTTTATTAAAAAAAAAAGAGTTTGAAAAATGTATAGACCTAAGTCCAAGTTTTTTATGAAAGCGATTCGAGTTTTGAAAACAAGAATCCTTTGAAAAAGAGAGAAGATTTTGAAAATTAAAGAATGTCGAGGAGATGAAGAGGCTAATCTAAGTGCATAAAGTAAAAAGGTAAGGGTAAAGAATGATCTAACCGGGTGAGAAGACTAGTACTTGACATCAATAGCCAATACCATATCCTATCCTTTGGATTACCACATAAGCAACAAATAACCAGACAAAAAACACAAACTTCAGATAAATCAATGCTTTTAGGTGAACTCTTGTCTTAAGAAAGACGGGCAGAGTAACGACTGTATTTGGAGGAAATCCACTCTTAATCGAGTATAACGGAATAACCTACATGCAAAGATAGTAACCAGACAAGTCAGAATAACACCAAGGACACTAAGATCTCCAAGCTGAGGTAAGGATCTTAATCCTAAGTCCAAAGATCAAGCTCCAAGCACAAGAATAGTAACCAAGTCCAATTAAGAGTTTCTTATGTTTAGGTTGAATTATTAAGTGTTTTTGAAAAGGAAAAATAAAGCTTAAGTGACCAAATTCAAAATAACAAGAAAATAAAATGTTCAAATGAGGAAGGGAAAAATGACATAAAAAATAAATGCTCAAGTGAGCAAAGAAAAAATGACATGAAATGTAAATGCTAAAAGTAAAGTGCATAAAAATAAAGAGCATAAAAGTAAATGCGGAAAGTAAAGAGCGGAAAATAAAAAGCAATTAATAAAGTTAGCAAGATGACCATCTTGAAACTTGTCAAGTATATTATCGAATTGTTAATTGTTAGTCACCAGCAAGGTGACCATCTTAAAACTTACGCATGAAGACTTGCCAAAAGCTTGATAGAATCAACGCAACCTCACGACAAGTTTCAATTGTTTTTTGTCAAGTATATCACCAGTTTTTAGAATTATCTCATCACTTGATCAAAGATGATTGAAAATATCAAATGAACAAGGTTAGTGGAAACTTGCCAGAAGTTTGATTAGAAATCAACGCGACTACATGACAAGCGCCACAGGTGTTGAACCAAGATCAAAGCTCAAGTCATCTTTTGGGGCTTATGTTATAATATTAAAGTTCATGCCACTAATTGATCACCTTTTCCGAGTCGGGACAAAAGAAAAATAAGATGAATAAGAAGAAATAATTTCCAAGTTTATTTTGCATCAGATGAATTTATTCGGTGTAACTTCGTCAAAATCAACCAACTTTCTTGGTGGATTTGGTCAAGAGACCTATCAACATCCAAATTCCATTGATGTTGAGGAAATTTGTGACTCCAAAATAAATTCAAAAGTCAGCAAAACAAAAATGAAAATAAAATCAAATAAAAGGATTAAAAATAATTTCGAAATTAAGTTATTTAATTAGACTTATTGACGAAATACATAGATAGTATTTTTGCATCAAAATAAAATTCCAATAAAATTACCCAAAGTCAAATAGAGGTCAACAAGTGATGACAAAATTTTTTGAGAATTTTTGTAAGCATAAAATTATTTTTAAAATAAAGAGAAAATGTTGAAACAAACCAAAAATGGCAAAAAATAGTAAAATCAAAAGTAAAAATAAAATGAGGTCACTAATATTTGTCAAATGACTATTGGATCCTTCCATAATTTTTCCAGAATTTATAAATGTCAAAAACTATTTTAAAACAATTAAAAACATCAAATAAAAGAGAAAAATCATAAAAAATATCGAATTTGAAAATAAAATTATGAAAAAGTATATTTCAAAAAGATAATATTTCAAAATAGTTTTATGAATTTTTTCATAATTGTTTAGTCAGAAATCAGTTTTATATGATTTTTTGAAGTTTAAAACATTTAAAAAAATCAGAAAAATAAAATAAAAGCCAAAAAAATGTGGACCATCTGATCACAGTCAAAATGCATTAGTAATCACATCCAATGGACATGGCGCGATGTGCTTGATATGGACCTCCTTAGTTTTCACACTAGATTAAAAATTAAAAAAATAAAACAAGAATTAATGTCACGCGTTAGATCGAGTCTGACTCACAAAAGTAATCAGATCCAAGGACTCCAGAGACGCGTGCACGATATGAAACACATACCAGATAAAATTCAAAAAAATTACATGTCAGTCTCTCATTGGTTGAAGACAGACACATAGGTCTTCTTCAACCTCCAACCATCATCCATACTCAATTCTCAAACTGTAAAATCAATCGACATGAGTGGTATCCTTGGATTCGTCTCTTCAAGACGATCTCAACCACATGCTCGAAAAAAATTTATTTAAACTGAGTCAAGAGAATATTGGAAAAAACTCAAATAATAGTGAATATGATTTTGATGAAATTCTCAGTCAATACTTGATGAAAATGCAAACGGTGAAGATCACAAGGATCAGGGAGATGAGAGTGCAATGATGCTTTATTTTAAAAGGTTTGATGGAGATTCATACCTGAACAAAGTTCAATTTCAGAGCTCTGAAACTGAACTTGGATAGCACGACTCAGGAAGCTCCAAGGCACGATTCTTGTTATGTTAGCGTCAATGAGGTTCAAGGAAGAAGAATGAATGGTTAATTTCAAACTGCAATGGCTTTGAGAGTAAAACAAAGTTACCGAAAATCTGGTTTGAGAGAGAGTTTGGCAGGGGTTTTCTAACTATCAAAGCTTGAGGAAATAAGTGGGGAATGATCCTCTATTTATAGGGAAGTGAGTGGTGATGAGAATGAGGAGGAATTGTGAGATTTGGAGTTAAATCGTTCAAGGTGTGAGCACGAAGGAAGTGTGACCTCATGTGCATCAAAACGCTGCCAAAACTTGAGTTTCAAGGTGCTAATTAATTATGGACAACTTTAAAACATGATTAGTCATGCAATCAAGGCTTAATTTTGGCTTGAAATTGATTGGTAGCGCAAAATGCACAAACTAACGACGTGCTCGAAAAGATTTTGGCACAAATAAGGCTAAATCAAATTTCCTCGTGCATTTTCCAATTTTCCTTGAGCCAAATTATATATTCAAAGAGTAGAACATAATGCAAAAAGAATCAAATCCAATGGATGGCTGAATTGAGAGTTATAGCCTTTAGGATTTGTGAAAAAACACTGATTTTTCTGGCTAGGCCTTGGTCAAGCATGCCACTTTCTAAAAATGACCTATAATCTTTTCTTTTCAAAAATGATCTTACACTCAAAATTTGCTCTTGACTTTCAAAGATGATATGAATTAGACCTCTCAAGGAACATTTGACAAAAATAATCACCCATAAATTCCAAAAATTGAGAAAGTTATGGCCTTGTGAAGTTGATGAAATTTCATGAAATGTCCTATAATCTTTTGATTTCTTCAAACAACTTCCAAACACTTTCAATCTTTAAAATTTATATGGAGATAAATTTTATATCCTCGAGATTATTGTGCAAAAAGAATGAACTTAAGGTGATAGATGATGATCAAGATATGATCTTTAGAAGTTGATTGACCAACAATTGAGAAATTCATCAAGGACTTGTGATCTTTTGACTTCATAGGCAAATTTCCAAGAATTCTCTCTTCCTACCAATTGAACTAAGTTGTATTAGGCACCCTTATGTTCATTGTGAAAGAATAATGAGCTCAAGGAGACAAGGGATGACCAAGTTATGATCCTTTGAAGTCATACAAGATAAATGAAGCATCAATATAGAGAGTGGACAATCATAGACTTCTAAAACAATCTTCTCATCAATCAAACTCCTTTGGATCCAAACATATTCATATTAGAAGTCCTCTTAAGAATCAAATGACTTTAAAATCATACAAAAACATCACACAAACACCAAGATATGATCCTTAGAAGTCTAAAACCTTAATTAAAGGTATATGGCCATAGAATGGTGAATTCTTTGAATTTGATGATCTCTTTCAAATATCAAGCATATACTCAAGATGAGAGACCATAGCTGATGACAATATAAATATTCAATGGGAGACAATACTTTCAAAAAATCTTGAAAATTGAGGAGAGAAGGCATGGAAATAAACACATGAACCTATTGACTTCATGGATGAGAGACTTGTGCACAATTCACCTACAACATTTATAGAGTGAATTATACACACAATATTGTTAGTCAAACATCAATCATCACATACATTCAATGATGCTTGGTGATCTCCCAAAGGCAAACCCAAAGATAAGAGAGAGAGAGAGAGAGAGAGAGAGAGAGAGAGAGACCATTTGATCTTTGTGTAACGCAATGGTATGAAGTATGAGTGAATCTTAAGGCCAAAAATTGGGGTACAACAGAGTTACGATGAATGAAGGGCGAAGAGAAGGAGGTTGTGAAATGGCGGCGAGATTGTGAAACGGCAGTGAGCGTGCAGTTGTGAGAGGGAGGTTAAATGATGGAGAATGATGGTGTGGAGAAGAAGAAGATCGTATGCGTGAAAAAGAAAGAATGAAAGGGTTTAGGGTTTAGTTTTATTTTAATTTTTATAAATGACTTATAATAGCGCTTTTGGAAAGTGCTTTCTTAAGTGCTAGATTTAGCAGCGCTTTTTCCCTTAAAGCGCTTTCTTTTCATTGGTCTATAGCAACGCTTTCAAATGTGTGTCCAATTTAAGGACTTTAGCAGCGCTTTCTAAGGTTAACCTTTAGGAGCGCTTTTATAAAAGCACTTTCTAAGGTGGGGGTCTATGTACGGCCTTTAGCAGCGCTTTTATAAAGTGCTTTCTAAAGGTAGTCTTTAGCAGCGCTTTTTTTAGCGAATTTTTCTGACATCTTATAGAAGCGCTTTGTGATAAAAGCGTTGTCTTTTTAGTGATGCTGCCAAAAACGAATTTTGGTGTAGTGGTTGTTGTGTATATTGTTGTTTTGTGTATTCTATATCTTTATCTTGAAGTATGTTGATCTTTTTATTGAGGTGTCTTGTTGTTTTTGTTGGTAAAGGTAAATGTTTGTGTTATTGTTGAAGTATATTTTAAATGTTTGTGTTATTATAGATGTTTTATGGAGGTAAGTTGTAAATGTTTCTATTATTGTTGATATTTGTTGAGTAATGTTTTAAATTTTTGTCTTATTGTTGATGTTTTTGTTGAGGTAATTTGTAAGTGTTTGTGTTATTGTAGATGTTTTTGTTGATATATATTGTAAATGTTTGTGTTATTGTTAATGTTATATCTTGTACATTGCGGCTTTTATTACGTACAATACACATGTCATAGAAGATGAGTTTATTTTATCGTATACTGTTTGAATGTTTTTCCAAACCCTTAGCGAATAAATATAATTATAAAATTATAATATGAGATATTAAGTAATATTAAAAACAACTTACACTTATTAATGCTTTAGGAGTTTTTTGTAGCCTATTATTTGTATTTTGTTCTTAAACGGTTAGAAGTTGGTCTAATGCTTGTAGTTCTTCTTCTATCACTTTCTTTACTTCTAATTTTGTCTATAAAGTAAATGTCCTGCAAAATAAACTAGAGGCGACGAAAGTGTTAGTAGAAGAATTATAAGCATTAAAACAAGTTTAAATTGTTAAAGAGAAAATGAAGATAATGGGTTGTATAAAGCATGTGCAACATTGATTAGTGTAACTTGTTATTCTAATATAACTTAATTTTTCATATTATTGATTTCTTAATTGGAATGAAAGAGTATATGTTTAATGAGAAATTAGTGTAATAAACATTCTGCATACGTTATAATAAACATGTATTGGTACAAAAGTATAGGTGTGCATGTTCTCTCTGCAACGACAGTGAGACTTATACGTCTTAATAGGTTTATAACAACTTATGGGGCAATAGCAAGAAACCTTGTGCGGTTGTGTTTTGAGGTGATTTAGTAGACATGCTCATGTGAGGTGAGAGGCTTTGCTAATGAACATTGATGCTTGGTAGCAAGCGTATGATTATTGACAGTCGTGCATGTATTATGAATATATTGAGGGTTATGCTCTTTGTGTTGAAGAGAATATGTATTACTTAGGGTTATTACCTTCTCCTTGAGATGATATGTATTTATAGAAGTCTATAGGACCTAAGGTTTAAGTCTCCCTTGGTGGTGTCAACCACTCCTTTATTCTTCAGAGAATTTATTTACCACACAGATTTTAGGAGTTAGAGGAGACTCCTTATTTCTTAGCTCATACGTCAGGGTTTTCTCAGAGCAGGTCTCTGGGTCATCTCCCTGTTGACTTAACTCTTGGGAGAGGGCAACCCGGTTCAAGATATCCACTAATATAACATTACATATCCCCCTCAAGCACGAGGGCTTTCTAAGGGTGAATTGCTTTTAAACTCTTGGAGAGCTCCCCTCTCCCTTTCACTAATTTCTCTAGACAAGGATGACCATACTCATTGGGAGAGTCCCTAATCTAGGGGAGAGTTCCTCAACTAATAGTGTCTATTTATCAATGCCCTCAATAGACGAGTCATCTTCCATATGTCCCCTGTTAGCTAAGAGATGTCAACCAGGGATGTAAATCAATCCCCTTTTTTATGCGTAACTTTATTTATTGAAATCAATGATGGCATATTTTTTGATACCTTAAACGTTAGTAGCACATGTTAGAAAAATATTGAATTTTTCTAAAACCATGAAAGGATTCAGAGAGTCATTTATGATTTTTTTTTTATAAAAGACTTCTCTCTTAGAATTTACTCCATTTTACCTTTTTCTCTAAAAGTTTGTCCAAGTTATTTTTCCTAGTCATCTACTTGCTCGCAACCTTCTCTCATGTATGTGTTTCTTCTTTTCTTTATTTTGGTTTTATTTTGAGAAGGTGTTTTAGAGCTAGGATTTTTATGTTGTATGTAGGACTTTAGGTAAATAGTCCATTTCTAACGATTACATGATGGCGGTGATGACTTTGTTTTGTGCTATTGTTTTCTCAAGAGCAAAATGTACTCCTCCTTCTTGTCCAAGGATACTCGCGACTTTGCGTCTAGTTCCTCCAAAGAAAACTTCATCTTTTCTGATTAGGAGTAGTTGTTTCTTCTTTAGAGGATGAGGGTTAGGTAATCATGAATATTTTTTCCCCATCGGATAGGGATACCTTCCATGTTTCCTCCGAACCTTGTTCAATGTACCTTTTCTTTTACCTCCCCGTAATCAAAGACATGTGATTCCTTTCCACTTTTCTCCTTTTTCTAAGGAGATCTTGATAATTCTAAATGTAGCTCCTTCCTAACTGTATGCCAATAGTTGAGGCTATATTAGGGCTTTTCGAGATGATGTGTGAGGAGATGGACATTACTCCGACCACAAGGGTACTATTCCCCTTATTTACCACTTACCCAACAAAGGGTAGCTAGGGGTCCCTTTGTAGTCGGTCTACGAGAAGCCTTCTCACTTTTGACTCCAACCATTATAAGTAATTGAAAGGCGAGTTTTAATGGGAGATAGGTCAAGGAGATTATCTTGGGATGATATGATTTGATGGCACCCCTTTTTTTCCTCTGTCCTGGACAGATATACCAATAATAGCAAAAAAACTTAATGCATTTCTTTAGGTGTGGTTCTTACTATTTTCCAATGAAAATATGACAAGTGTACAATTTCCTTTAACATATATGCAAATTTCTTCTATTTTCACTCCAAGAATGATATTTAAGTATATTTGTCATATTTTCATTTGAAAATAGTAAGAACCACACCTAAAGAATTTTACTTAAGTTTTGTCCCCAATAATAATCTCGGATATAACCTAATGTTCTTTTCTCTAAGGCAGAAGAAAATAGTTTGCTTCTTGCTACATTTTAATGTTATAGATTGTGGAGAAGTAATAAATCTCTAGAAGAGAGGTGACATGCATCTCTCTTCCTATATAGGTAAATAAATCTTTATCTTCTTTTTGTAGCCTTTTGTATAACTTGTATAACCAATGTACTATTTTGTAGATCAAATGTCAAGTATTCTGAATGAGGAGTGTAGGAAAATGTGGGATAAACTTAAGCTAGTAGAACAGGTACCAGCGGACTGAAGATCCATCCTGAGGGTTTTACCCTCAAAGGGAAAATAAGGTTAGCCACGGAATCCACTTTAGATTCGCCTAATTTCGAGTCTCACAGGGTTTCTCTTGGATCACTTCTCTTGTAATCAACTTTTTGCAAAGTAAGAAATTTATCTCAATTCCAAAACATAATTGGTGAGAGACATAGCCATAGCGAGGTAGATTGGTGAACTTACTAAACAATTTACCGGAAGGATTTCCCGTTGGCAGATGTTGTCTAAATATGATACTGAGTACTGTACTCAGAAAACTATTAAAGAAAGTGTGTTAACAGTTCATTTAGCTCACCAACCAATTGAGGATTATCAATCCATCAAGATTGACTTCCCAGGTGAAGATGTTATTGAAATTCCTGGCAGCAGATATGTGATGTCACAAAGAATGTTATGACACACTATCTGACACTCTGTTAACAATTCACACAATAAATGTAAACAACAGTAAAGAACACAATAAGTTGTTTACCCAGTTCAGTGTCTAACTACACCTACATCTGGGGGCTACCAAGCCAGGGAGGAAATTCACTATTAGTAGAATTAATTCAGGAATAAACCAACCAGTTTATCTCCTTCACTTAAAACCTACCCAATGCAACTTCAACCTAAGTCCTACTTAGATCTGAGTTCCTACTCACTCCCCCTCAATCACAGCAGTGATATCAACCTATTAAATAATTGAATTGTGAAGACACACTTCAATAAACTATCTTGATCTCGCTTCAAAGCTTTCAATCAAGAGACAAACACTCGTGCTTCACGACTTTGTGATAAACTACCCTTACAAACAAATCCTAGTCCAATGCACTTATCAATTGATAATTGCTTGGCTCACAAAGATACTAGAATTACACAATACAACTGTAACTCTCCTAACAGTACAAAAGCATGATATAAGGGTTGAATTCCTTTTATAGAAGCATCCCGAAACTTTTTGGGCTTCCATAAAGATAGCTAGGGTTCACTTAATTTAATCCTAAAAACATGGTCTTTTCAACAACCAATTTAGGTCTAATTAAGATTAACCTAGCAGCCACGTGAGCATGCATTCTAGTAACAGAAAAACAATATTTAGCAGCTCAACAAACTTCACGAAAAGTCTCGGGAAAAGCAGTTCTGCGAGCAGAATGTCACCGAATGTCATAACATACATTATGACATCGGTATTTCTGAATTTCCGACCTTTAGCTTCGATTCGAGCTGTTCTTTAACATCCTTAGCAAGTAGGATTTATCTTCAATCTCTGAATGTCATGACATTTATCAAGACATTGCTATAGCCTAGTTTTACCAAAATTGATGCCAACTTAAAAACACTAACAAACTCCCCCTTTGGCACATTTTTGGCTAAAACTACTTAACACATCAGAGTACCTATGCAGCAGAAGACAAACTAGTTCTAAGCTTAAAGAAACTAGAACCTAGAGATAAGATAAATTCTACCCATACAAGAATCCCACAATTTCCCACAATTGCCCACATACAAATTGAAACATGTCATTCAGTTTCCCAAATTTCCCCGCCACTGTTCTACAGTAGTTCTTCTCCCCCTTTTTAGCCACAAAGGGCCAAAGGAAATAATACAAGTACCCCAAACTGTTAAACTATAATTAAGTACCAGCATTCACAAGATTACAAGTAGCTCAGTCAAGGATTACAGTGCTGTTTAACAGAAAATTACAATCATCCAAAACAAAGATAGGAAACAGTCATCACAAGAAACAAGAAAAGATTGACAGAACAATCAAACAGAAGCAACAAAAACAAGAACCATCACAGCAACAGATCAGTTGCTCTCCTTCCCTGAAGAAGCATTGTGATCATTATCATTGTGATCACACCATCAGCAACTTTACCAGCTACCACTGCACCCTGATTCTTGAAACCAGAACCTTGATCAGACTTTGCAGGTTCAGGAGCCTTCCTCTTCTTGGAAATTGGTGTCCTCTTTGTTCTTGAGCTACCAACAGATTTAACTCTATACTTCTTTAAAATAGTTCCAGCTTTGGTCATCTTCTCAACTTGAGAGCCAGAGATACCACCCTTCGCTTTGATAGGGGAATCTGCAGGAGTAGCAATATCAGAATCCACAGAAGTTTTCTGGACATGATCTCCAGATGTCTTGACATTCTCTGTGACATCTGGATCAACTGCTAAACTAGGGCTAGCAGACTCTTGGTTAAGGGGGACAGAAACTCCAGGTACAGTGTGATTTTCGTCTAGGATCCTGGTGACTATCCTAGCAATGGCTTCTTCCACATACATGGTACCTTCTCTATTTCTTATCTCTGGAGGAACAAATGAAGATGAGTCAAAGATCTTACCAAAGGGCGAAGCTGATAACCTTCGTGTATTCTTTGCATGCAGATTCTCGGTCTTCTTGGAGTCAGATGCCATTGAACGCTGAGGAGAGACCTTCACAGGTTCAATATTCATGGCTGCAGCGATTGCCCTAATCTCAGCCATGGTAGGAGATGGACAGTCAGAGTCTTGGGATGAAGAGGATGAGGAAGACATGTTTCGCTGAGATATGTTGAGAGACTGAAACCAAGAATGACAAAGAGTTTGAGAGTATTTTTTGGATGAAGAAGATATGATACTTTCAAATGAAAAGGCTATTATATGGAGGAGTCTCTTCATATTCTTAAAACTTATAAAAATAAGAGGGAAATAATTAGGCGACCCACTTATTATTAATAAAAGGTTTTCTCCTCTCCTTGTAAGCAATCTTAATTGCTACAATTCCTCATACTGACAAATACCCAGTTTTCTCCTTAAATTTTCAAATTGACTAGCATCAAGAGCTTTAGTAAAAATGTCAGCCAGTTGAAGTTCAGTGACTACATGATCCAATTTAATCACTTTCTCCTCCACAAGGTCTCTGATGAAGTGATGTCTAATGTCAATGTGCTTTGTCCTACTGTGTTGTATAGGATTCTTTGAAATATTAATAGCACTCAGATTGTCACAGTACAATGTCATGACATCCTGTGTGACATTGTACTCAGACAACATCTGCTTCATCCAGACCATTTGAGAACAACTGCTACTATATATTGACTTGTGGACAAGGACACGCAGTTTTGCTTCTTGTTGAACCAAGAAACAAGATTGTTTCCCAAGAAAAAGCATCCTCCAGAGGTACTTTTTCTGTCATCGGCACTACCAGCCCATTCAGCATCACAATAACCAGACAGAATTGGTTCACATCCATGGGAATACAGGATGCCATAATTGCAAGTTCCACTCACATACTTCAGAATTCTTTTCACCTGATTAATGTGACTTACTTTAGGTTCAGTTTGGTATCTTGCACATACCCCAACAGTAAATGCAATGTCAGGTCTGCTGGCTGTTAGGTATAACAAGCTTCCTATCATGCTTCTATATAAACTTTGATCAACCTTTTCACCACTTGTGTCCTTGGACAACTTCAAATGTGTGGGAGCAGGAGTCCTTTTATGGCTGGCATTCTCCATTCCAAACTTCTTGACAATATTCCTTGCATACTTGCTTTGTGACAGAAATGTTGAGTCTTCCATCTGTGTAACTTGCAGTCCAAGAAAGTAAGTCAACTCTCCCATGAGACTCATTTCAAACTCTGCTTGCATTTGATTGGCAAAGTGTTTCACCATTGTCTCTAACATTCCTCCAAATACTATATCATCAACATAAATTTGAGCCACCATTATCTTTCCTCCTTCATTCTTGACAAAGACTGTCTTATCCAAGCCTCCTTTCCTGTATCCTTTGTCTGTAAGGAACTTGGTTAGC
Organism: Vicia sativa; assembly: GCA_021764765.1. Lineage (NCBI taxonomy): Eukaryota > Viridiplantae > Streptophyta > Magnoliopsida > Fabales > Fabaceae > Vicia > Vicia sativa. Next base: position 248,182,057 of record CM038793.1, read on the forward strand.
CTTTCATACCAGGCCCTAGGGGCTTGTTTTAGTCCCTATAGGGCTTTCCTTAATCTGAAGACATGTTCAGGGAAACTTGGATCCACAAATCCTTTAGGCTGTTCTACATATACTTCCTCGTTTAAGTAGCCATTTAGAAAGGCACTTTTCACATCCATCTGAAATAATTTGAATTTCAGAATGCAAGCAACCCCTAGTAGAAGCCTGATTGATTCCAGTCTAGCCACTGGTGCAAAGTGAAGCAACTCGATTTTCAAAAATCTTTTAATTCTCGAAAACTAGTGAAATCGCCACCTAATTTTATTTGTTCTAAAAAGAACGGGAAAATATAGATAAAACCCCAAACAAGCGGATAAGGCGGTCTACGTGACCAAAAAGTGGGATCGGGAGTCGGTTATGTAAGGGGAAGGTATTAGCACCCCTTACATCCATCGTACTCGATGGGACCCATTTAATTCTACGCGTTTGTGTGTGTGTTTATTGCTAAGTTATGAATACCAAAAGAAAAAAGAAATGTTTATTATTATTATTTTGAGTTTGGCACGGTTTCGGAACCGTGTGCCTACATATTCCCTTGTGCAATGGGAAAGTCAAAACTCTGTAGTTCCTCTTAAAAAGGTTTTAAGTTTGTTGTTTTGATTTTATAAGAAAAATCGTGTATTTAGACATTTCAAATACTTTGAACTAGGACTTGTTTTGTTTGTTTGAAAAGCTTAAGTCCTCGTTCGTATTTGAAACGACTATTACACCCTCTTTATCCGAAAAGAGTTTTTACAATCGCATATGAGCGATAAAAGAATTTGAATGAGTTGAATTGTTTTTTATGTGGATGAAAAAGTACCGAACAACGAGGCTAGCGTTTCACGATTCAAATACTAGAAACCCGAGGAACGAAAGTTCGCCCAAGTCGTCTATCACCCAAAAATGTTTTCTTAAAAAAAGTGAAGTGAAACGAGTTCACGTTATTTAGGAGTCTTTAAGCCACAGGTCTAGCGTCCAACGACTTAAAGACTAAAGTTTGTTTGGGGGACAAGTTTTTTAGCAATTAGTCTAGCGTCTAACGACTAAAAAACTTATACTTTATTATGAAAAAGAATTTGAAAATGCACTCGACGTTGGATCGAGGTTTGAGAATTTATTATGAAAGTGTTTTTTTGAGATGCTAGTTAGGGTTAATTGAATATATGGTCCTAAGGTGCGGTAATGGAAAAGAACACACAATAGTATACAAGCATTAAATAAAGCAAGTAAATAAATTAAAAGCCCATACAAGGTGGCTTGAACAATCTATTGTGTAGGTGCATGCACGAAATAAATTCAATCGACTAATTAAACGGAACTTAATCAAGTAATTAGTTTAATAAAATTAATTAGGTAAACTAATTAATTTTAAATAACCTAATTAGATAATTAAATAATGTTTAACTAATTAATTAAAGTTTCATTGTAAGCCCAAGAGTAAGCGTGGTGTGTGCAAAAAAGGTGTGGCCGTTGGGACGCTTCAAAGCTTTGTCCACTCAGGGTTTTAAAAAAAAAATGGCTCGCACGAGTATTAGTTTGAAAATGTTTTTGGTTTATGCTTTGTGACTAATAATTAAATATTAAAGCAATAAAAATTATTTACTAACTATTACAACAAATGGGAATGGGGGTACAAAATTTACGAATGGGGAATAAAATAGAAAAGAAAATGCTAGAAATTTCCTAATAATAATAGAAAAATGTCTAACTATACTACTATTATTATTTTTGCATTTTTATTTTTAGAAGTATGCTAAAAATCCTATTGCTTAAGAGAAAGAAAATAATAACGGTTTATAATAATAGTAGTTGATAACTATTAAGTTGATAATAATAATAGTTATCAGTAATAATAAGAGTTAGATTATACTAATCTACTCCTAAACCAATTAAAAACTTATTCATTTCAAATCTAATCCTAAACCAAATAGAAAACTTATTTTATTTTAATTAATTCCTAAACTAATTAAAAAACTTATTAACTAAACTATTCCTAAACCAAATCAATAATAAAAAAACTTATTTAATCTTAAACTAATTAAAAAAACTTTAACTAAACTATTCTTAAACCAAATAAAAAAAAAAGGTTTATTTATTATACTAAATATAAATGGGATGGAAATAAAGCAGAAAAGACAAACAGGGTTGAGTTTGTATCTACACGAGTTATCCTCTTCGCTGCATGTGTGGTCTGTGGGTTTCAGCCATTCCGGTTTGCTGGCCGTGGGTTTCGATCTGTGTTCTCCGATTCCGATTCCGTCAGCTGTTGCACTGTCTCGACCCTCACCGTCCAGTTCCCTTGCTCCTCGCCGGAGAAGACGGAGCAAACGGTGGTCGGAAAACGCATCCGACGGTCCTCGCGGAATCCTGGCTCCGACCCATGACCTTCCTTCTTCGTTCTTTTCGTCTTCGTCTCCTCTTTAACTATCTGGCTTTAACTTTTGCAGATTTTTGATGGTTTGGATGGGATTCGAAAGGGGTTTGGAACCTAGGCGCTGGGTTGTTGCGGCGACGATGATGGCACGGCGGAGACGCCGCTTCTGAGTCCGAATCGGTGAGATTGTTCTGACTCTTTTCCTCTCTTCTTTCTCAATTCTGAAGGGTCTGGGTTTTTGGGAAATGATGATATCGTTAGGGTTTGAGTATTTTTTGTATTTGGTTTCTTGAACAGATCCTACACTATGTTTTCCAGATTTTCTTGGTTTGTTTTTCTGGGATAGATACCATGCTCTCTCTTTGTCAATGGTTTGGGACTGATATATATTGAACAGATATTATGCTTTTTGTCCTTCAGAACAGAACAGATACTTTTTTTCAATCTTTTTCCTCTTCTGAACAGATATGGTGTGAATCTCTTTTTCTGAACAATAGAGCTGTTAACTCTTTTTACTTAGAACAGATGCTCACTTTTTACTTTTGCCTCTGATTGGTATTGGCTTTCTGTATGGTCAAACATCATATGCTGGTTATCCTTTCCCTTCTGTTTTCCTTGTCCCTGTTGCTTGCACTGGTTGCTATAACATTGTGCTGTCGCTTTCGGTTTTACTTGCTGCTGCTTCTGTGGTGTTGATAACCATGACATCTTTTATCTCTTTTGTCTCTTGCTTCTGCTGATAACACCATGTTGCCTGTTGTTGTATTTGTCTCTTTGCCCTTTCTCATTTCCTCTGTGAACCAGACTGTTCTGTTTGTGATTTGCAGTGGAGGTAATGGCCAATGATTCAAAATTTATATTTTGCATGAGGCTGGTGAATGATTATAAACCTGATTCCTCGAACTCAACCCTAATGATGAGATTCTAAGAGAATTCGTACAAAACTTGCGTACTTAGATGCTGCCAATTACTTTACTAACCATTCTTTTATTTATTTTCATGTGTGAACTTCATTGATGATGAGGCATTTGAGAAGGTGGGCCGGGCAACAACTTGAGCAAAGCTTAGAGGACTCGGATGGTTGTCACTGATGAAGCTGGAGTGAAGAACGAAAGCTTGGAGGAAACTTGAGATTCTTGTAGCGAATCAATTTCTTATGTAGTTTAGAATCAATACAATTATATCTTCGTTTTGTAATTCGAGTTGACGTTGAACTTGTAAAATTACTTGTAACAATCTTGAATTATTATTTGTAATTTTAATAGAATTTGAATCAACACTTGTAAGTGTCACGATCTGTATAACTCATAAAATTGTCGTAACATTGTAGTAACTCGAAACAAAATGCTCAAGTTTTTCCTTTGTACCTCTTGAATCTTGTTGAATCATGACACTTACTTTTTGTAATCACAATTGTAATTTGACTTCCAATGATGAATTCTTCTTTTTTGTATTTTTATAACTCTCCGAATTGAAATTATCCGAATTCCAAGGAAATAAAAATTTCTCCTTTTCACATTGTAACTTGAAATTCCTTTATGTACTCTTGTTTAAATATCCAACAAGCCCTTGTAATCCTATTATTGGAAAATTCAAACACCAACAAATGATATCTTCATTCACCGAATTCAAATAATTCGAATAAAAAGAATTCCTTCTAAAATTAAATTCTCAAATAATTAATTATTTTTTGAATTCAATTTCTAAAATAACCTCTTGCGCGAGAAAAACTCGAAATCGTTCGGAACCATCTTGAGCATAAAACGAACCGGTTAAAATTTTTTCCATGGAAAATTCTCAGTAAGAATTCCTCTGAAGTCATTACAAGCTAACACATTTTTTGGAAATGATGGGATAAATCGGAGGGGGAATTTTTGGGGTGCGACAGTTGCCCCCTATTCAATCATCTTAGACCTGGTAAGTGAGAAAGATTGACGGCTTTCGAACGTTCAAGGTGGAAGAGGATTGAATACTAGAGAACCCCGAAAATTTGCCGAGGAAACCAAAGCCACAAAGCAGATAACAAATCTTGACTACGGAGCCAAGCGCTTGAAGAAAACTTGCTAAGCATCAACGGAATGCTTTAACACAATTACTAGGAGATTTTAACAACACTGGGGATAACCGTGTAACCGCAAGGACTTTGACAACAATTTTAACGAAAATGCTAAGAGAAGAGAAACGAACTTCTCAAGCGAAAAGAAAAACAATATAAATTGAAAAATTGACATGACTGGGAACTTAACAAAGAGTTCTCTGATAAACCAAGGAATGCCTGGAGACCTGAAACAGAATTGAAAAATGACACGGTTGAGAACTTAACAAAGAGTTCTCTGAACTAAGGACTACCTGGAGACCTTACACAGAATTGAAAAATGACATGATTGAGAACCTAACAAAGAGTTCTCTGAATGACATGATTGAGAACTTAACAAAGAGTTCTCTGAACTAAGGACTACCTGGAGACCTTAAACAGAATTGAAATGACATGATTGGGAACTTAACAAAGAGTTCCCTGATTGACATGATTGAGAACTTAACAAAGAGTTCTCTGAAAACTAAGGAATACCTGGAAACCTTAAACGAAATTGAAAAATTGACACGATTGAGAACTTAACAAAGAGTTCTCTGAATAGACAAGGTTGAGAACTTAACAAAGAGTTCCCTGATAACATGATTGAGAACTTAACAAAGAGTTCTCTGAATATAAGGAATACCTAGAAACCTTACACAAAATTGAAAAATTGACAAGACTGAGAACTTAACAAAGAGTTCTCTGATTGACTAAGGAATACCTGGAAACCTTACACAAAATTGAAAAATTGACAAGACTGAGAACTTAACAAAGAGTTCTCTGATTGACTAAGAATACACGAAACCTTACACAAAATTGAAAAATTGACAAGACTGAGAACTTAACAAAGAGTTCTCTGATTGACTAAGGAATACCTGGAAACCTTACACAAAATTGAAATGACATGTTTGGGAACTTAACAAAGAGTTCCCTGATTGACATGATTGAGAACTTAACAAAGAGTTCTCTGAATAACATGATTGAGAACTTAACAAAGAGTTCTCTGAATAGATGGCTAGAACAATATCGGAATTGTTGGTGTACGAAAGTATGAGGAGCCATGGCATGCTGAATGTCTTTGACCGTGTAACCACGAGTTACCGAGCGGATCGATGGCGCACCCAAGAATACAATTCTCTGGGGATAAACATAATAATATCCAGCACACCGGCGTGATATAAATGTTTATAAAGTCGGTAAATCTTGCCTCCGACATTTCTGCTGATGAGAGATCTTACTGAACATGTACGGACATGTTGAACAACTCCTGAGTTGACAAGATCTTCAATTTGTAGGCGATAGCTTTACCGTTGATAGAAGAATCAGATTCAGCACATGTGGTGAAAAACTTCTAGGGTAATGAGCTTGGTTCGACATTGTATGGACAATGCGTTGCAGCAAGTGGATATGTAGATCAACGCCTGAGTTGGAGAAATATCTTGAGATTTGAATAAACATCCCGCCGGGTGGATATTTATTTGTTGAGTAGTTGATGACTTACTGGGGAAATAAACACACCAGAAGTTTGATGTAATTTTAAAACATTTCGAGAAGCGAAATCGGAATTACCGGTAGAAATTGTTGGGAAGATTCTTGTCTGAAAGAAATCTCGAAAACACCAAGAATGATATTGTAGTAATCCTTTCTGAAGGAGACTCACTTGGGGAGTAAATTAAGCTTCGCTGGGGAAACTCCGTAAGAAAACCGTGTGGAGAATTCACTGGGGATTCCCGGTTGAATAATTTTGCTGACATTAGAGTCTATCTGAAAGAGACAACCGTTTCGCTGGGGAATAAATCTCGATTGGAGAAAACATCAGTTGTTGAGATCCATACAAGTATATAACTTGTGCTGTAGGATAAAGGATAATTTGTCGCCTGGGAATTAATCCTTCAATTTGATCCTTACGAGGATATTTACAGTTTTAGTTGAAAAACCTGCAAAACAAATAGCCGAAGCTAATGCATGAGCATGATATGCATGATATGTTTTTTTTTATGCAAATGGTATATGATTTCCTGATACATCTTATACTGTTGAGAGAAGGAAGACGTCACTGGGGAATCCAATTGAACAATCTTGTTGTCATAAGAGTTCACTGGGGATGATCAATCGATTCTCTGGGGAAGAGACTTCATTGGAGAATTGACACTATTGTCGATTGTCTTTCACACAAGCATTCTCCTGGCACTGGGGAGAAAAGCTAGATTGTTATCTGAGAAAAGTCTCCTGCTCGTAATGAGGTACTTTTAAAAGAAACTCTATAAAGAAGTTCTATGATACAAGAGTTCGCTTGGGGAACCCAATCACTCTGGAATAGATTCGATTTGAGAATCGTCATCGTTGTAGACCGATTATGGTCGAGTCCTCAAACTTGTGATCGGAAGAACTAAATTTGTCATTCAAAATAGTCTTATGATTCTGCTGAGAAAATCACTAGCAGATCTTGAAACATCCCAAGTCTTGGCTGAGGTTTATGAATGAATGTGCTATGTAGTATATGATATGAATGCCTGAATGAATGCATGAATATACTGGTTAATGCTGCTATCAAATGAATTCGACATAGTGGTTCGGAAAGAAGAACATGGCACAATAAGATGATTGACCAAGCTCCGAATATTGAATTGTTGTTGGAAAGGCTGCAATGCTAATTCTTGTAGAAAGAAGAATAGCAAACTCCTGAATTGATCAGATAATGACGATTAGAGGCGTGCCCCATGCGTGGGAATGCTGCGGTATTAGATTTTGCGCTTCAGAATCTCAATATGCCCGATGCAGTAGACCTTCTAAAATCTTTCCGAAAAGGGTGCCCGGCATCCTGTATTTTGACGCAATACTTTACTGATCATCAGTATTTTAAAGGAACTGGATATCCTGATATGGGAATATCGTGCCTCGATAGGAGTCTTGGAGGTATTTCCGCGTCTCAAAATAACCTCCTTAGATTTATCAAATCTTAGAGTGGCAGACTTCGCATAAATGGCCGACTTGCCCCAGGATGAACATTGGAGAGACTCCAACGTCTCGAAGTAGTTGCTTCAGATGAATCTTTTCAGCAAGCTTGCTTTAGAATGAATCTTGGAAAGACTTTTACGTCTTAAGTTGTTTCCTCAGATTGACTGCATCTGAATAAGGGGCTATGTGAGCATCGGGCAGACCTTCCCCAGGACGAGCTTTAGAGAGACTCCTACGTCTCGGAGTAATTGCTTCAGGCTGATTGATTCTTGAACGAACACTTGCTCCAATTAAGAGCTTCACATCACGAGGTAGCGCGGATCAACAATGAGCGACTAATTTGATGGAGCGAGAGCTTTTGAAGGCTTCCACGTCGAGTAATTATCTCGATTGATTGGAACCGACGATTAGTTCGAAATGTCATAATGTAAACACCTTAGAGACTCCCATGTCTCGAGGTGATTGCTTCAAGTTGGTGAAACATGGAATGACGATTGTCCAGGCTGCTCTTTTGAGAAGGACTAAATCAGCGCTAATTGCTCTTTTAAGTTTGCCGGATTGGCGAAATTTGAGGAGCTGAATTTCGATTTGATTGCCCCAAATTCTTGAGAAGACAACTGTGATATGCTCGAAGGAGTCCTAGATGTCACCTTGCTACAAATAGCGCTAACTGAGAATAATCCGATTTCCTTCTTTGGACAAAGTTAAACTCTTCGATGTTCATTATGAGAACTTCTTCAATGTCAAACAAATGTTTTACATGTAGAAGAATGTTTATTGTGACAATTATAATGCAACATTTATGCGTCTTGAAGTTTTGTATGAAAAACATTATGATTTTTTTTTTTTTGTGAGTGAAACACTTTTGGAGTGCAACACTGAAAATTTTCTTTTTGAAAGATAAGACGAGCATATGATACCAACACAGGTACTTAGCACACACTGTAGGAGTCAGGTAAACACGATCTCTTCATTATATGTTTTTGAATTAACCCATGCTTCAATTAGGACTTTTGAGGGTTGTAACGTGGCTTGGTTCACGGTTTTTTAGAAAAAAGGATTTTTAGGCTCAAAATATTTGGTGCCCGCCCATCCTCCATGATGTTCTTCAGTCCTAAGTTCAACTATCCTGATACGAGCACTCATTTCTCGAGAGACGTTATGATGGTTGAGGAACCAATACGAGGTTTTCTGGACATAACAGACACCCACCTTGTCTTTTGGTATTTGACCACACAACTTGTTCTTTGTTGAAAATTTTTCTTTGAAAATGCATTTCAAGATTTTCTTTTCTTTTTCTTTTCCTGACTTTTGCCTGACTTTTGCCTAAGCGACTTATTACTAAGTTCCGACTTAGCGGGCTTTTTGTCTCTTTCATACTCCTTTTTTGAACAAGTCATGGATCTATACGCTATCTTTGATTTGTTAAAAGTGATGGTGACTGTCGGAGTCTTTGGTAGATGAAGGGTAACCGTTGCGGTGTCGTCATCTGTTAACCTTTCTGATGTGCGAGAGATACCCAACATGGTATCATTCTCCTTTGATGCATATTATTGATAGATGGAGGTCGACTACTGTGGTTTTGACCTTTCTCAACCTTTTGAAGGATAGCCATTGTTGTATCCTTAAATGCACACTCTCTTGATGAGTTATGAACGCTCGATCAGAATAACTGAACACTACCATACGGGTAAAAATGATGAGGTTTTTACGAAAAGGAAACTCCTACTTCAAGGCTCAAAAGGGTTAACGATGGTTTATCTCCCTTATCCGGTGTTTGGGAATTTGAAACAAGGCACATACATCATTAGCGAGGTTCTACTCAAAATCACATGATTAGAGACACAGCGTTTTTCAATTATCGTCATCCTCCCTCCAATCTTTGCCTAGGCGAAAGGTTAGTAACGTTAGTATCAAAATGCTAAATCAATTAAAGAGTGATAACAAATGGATTGAGTGACAACGAATGGATTACTTCAAGACAAACATATTCATTGCATTAAGATAAAACAAACAAGTTTCTACATGCAAACAAAGTTTAAGCAGTTAAACAAGGTACACATGAAAATGCGTAAAGATAATACAAGATTGTCATTGTTGAGGAGGCACAGGCTCGCCTTGACTTATTGATTCGAGATGAAATTAGTAGGCTTGCGTTCACTTGAGTCTGGGTTCCCATTCACAAACAGTTTCCTCCTTGAAGAGTCAAGTACTTACAGTCGATCAACTGTTGAACTTTGGCTTTGTAGGCGTTGCAATCCTCATTGAGTGGCCTACTGTTCCATCATGGTATCCACATCGCGCGTTATGATCATAACCAAGTGGGAATAAATTTGGTGGGTTAAGAAACTTAGGAACCACCAATGAACTTTGAACCAGATATGGCGAAGTTGACTGTAGGTCACTGGAATTGGATCAAGAGGAGCCTCCCTTCTTTCCAAATTATTAGAGCAGTTTGATTTTGAGAGTTCTGACTCTGAAATTGAGGAAGATCAGATAAAAGTTGTTGATGCAAAGATTTGAAAGATGGTAATGGAGGATAATGAGTTGGTGTTGCAACCGACTTCCCTTTGTTAGAACTTGAGATATCTTTGCTGAAGATTACCACCTTTTACGAAGTGAACATCGTCTACTTCATCACTACTCTTCAAAGTCTCAACTCCCTTTTGGCAAGCAATTGTCCCAATGAGTTTTGGAAGTTCCTCAAAATTACTATGATTAGACCTCGCAAGCAAAATGTCTAAGCTCGACCCATTCATTTGAAAAGCAGAATCTTATCATCAATTAGCTCTTGAGCTGCATTTGAAGGCGAACAATTCTCGGTTTCGTGTCCCTGAGTTAGCATGAAAAGCACATTTAGCTTTCTCATCGAACCAAGCTTTAGAAGCTCCAGTACTGGCTTCAACTCCTTGGTATCCAACACCACTCGAATCAAGTAAGGCAATAGTTGAGAATACGACATCGGGATCGGTGAATATCTTGTTGAGCATATCGGCGATAATGGATTCTGTTGATTTGGATCCTTCTTCTTGATCGGGAGAAAGCAATTCTTGTTGTCGAGGAATCCTCGAAGGTGATGGTCGAGGATGGTACTCGATAGGAGAATTTCGTCTTGGAGAGTTCGCACGGATGTCCTTGACCCATGGAGACATCGGATGATAGGCTGACCAAACTTGCGGAGATTGGTGCGGTGTTGCATTCTCTCTTCAACACAACTTGCAAGAGATCCATGACCAGATTCATCGACTCTTCAAGTGCTTAACCACGCCTTCAATAGTTCTTGACCACTGAAGCTCGTCTATAGTCCTCGAGACATCTTTGGAGTTTTGAGCGTGCGTCGAGTAGCGTTTGATATTTACGGACGGAAGAAATGAAATGAGCTTTTCTGATGAAGATGGAATTCACGGCAATGCATTAAAGAATGCAAACGATATGTAATGGTAATGCATGTAAGAATGCAACATGATGGTAGTGCATGTAAGAATGCAACGTGATGCGATACATTTGATGTTATCATAAAATCACATGTAAAGCCAAATAGTACAAGGGTTTAAAAGGACGGTCGGACATGGTTTCGACGTCTACCCACAATTCCCCAAACAAGGTTGGTTCTAATGTTTTTGTGCTAAATGCTTCTCGGAGTCTCAGATCCCTTTTTTAGAAATATTATCACCTGCGATCGGACTATGTGGGATAATACTTCAAAAGTATACTCAAGGCGGCTCTTAAAGGGATACTCAAAATCTTTTGAGTGGTCTTTTGGACATCCTAATACTTAGAGTTATAGGCCCTTTGTCCAAGAATTATCATCCCGCACTATTATGCGATGCAATAACTCCCTTAAAAGACCAACTCTAAGTCGTGGTCTTCACGTCGATCAAGGAACACGGATGTCAATGGACCTAAGCTACTCAACCACTCTAAACTTACGTTTCCTAGAAGCACGGTATTGGGCTTATCTACGAATCATAACCAAAAGCCAAATATCAGAATATATCACAGGATAGTATAACGAAATAATAATAAACATCAAAGCAATAAATAAACACACAAGCGAAGAATTAAATTAGGGTTAACTCGCTTTTAAAACAATTCCCCAGTGAAGTCGCCAACTGAAGCAACTCGATTTTCAAAAATCTTTTAATTCTCGAAAACTAGTGAAATCGCCACCTAATTTTATTTGTTCTAAAAAGAACGGGAAAATATAGATAAAACCCCAAACAAGCGGATAAGGCGGTCTACGTGACCAAAAAGTGGGATCGGGAGTCGGTTATGTAAGGGGAAGGTATTAGCACCCCTTACATCCATCGTACTCGATGGGACCCATTTAATTCTACGCGTTTGTGTGTGTGTCTATTGCTAAGTTATGAATACCAAAAGAAAAAAGAAATGTTTATTATTATTATTTTGAGTTTGGCACGGTTTCGGAACCGTGTGCCTACATATTCCCTTGTGCAATGGGAAAGTCAAAACTCTGTAGTTCCTCTTAAAAAGGTTTTAAGTTTGTTGTTTTGATTTTATAAGAAAAATCGTGTATTTAGACATTTCAAATACTTTGAACTAGGACTTGTTTTGTTTGTTTGAAAAGCTTAAGTCCTCGTTCGTATTTGAAACGACTATTACACCCTCTTTATCCGAAAAGAGTTTTACAATCGCATATGGCGATAAAAGAATTTGAATGAGTTGAATTGTTTTTATGTGGATGAAAAGTACCGAACAACGAGGCTAGCGTTTCACGATTCAAATACTAGAAACCCGAGGAGAAAGTTCGCCCAAGTCGTCTATCACCCAAAATGTTTTCTTAAAAAGTGAAGTGAAGCGAGTTCACGTTATTTAGGAGTCTTTAAGCCACGGTCTAGCGTCCAACGACTTAAAGACTAAAGTTTGTTTGGGGACAAGTTTTTAGCAATTAGTCTAGCGTCTAACGACTAAAAAACTTATACTTTATTATGAAAAAGAATTTGAAAATGCACTCGACGTTGGATCGAGGTTTGAGAATTTATTATGAAAGTGTTTTTTTGAGATGCTAGTTAGGGTTAATTGAATATATGGTCCTAAGGTGCGGTAATGGAAAAGAACACACAATAGTATACAAGCATTAAATAAAGCAAGTAAATAAATTAAAAGCCCATACAAGGTGGCTTGAACAATCTATTGTGTAGGTGCATGCACGAAATAAATTCAATCGACTAATTAAACGGAACTTAATCAAGTAATTAGTTTAATAAAATTAATTAGGTAAACTAATTAATTTTAAATAACCTAATTAGATAATTAAATAATGTTTAACTAATTAATTAAAGTTTCATTGTAAGCCCAAGAGTAAGCGTGGTGTGTGCAAAAAAGGTGTGGCCGTTGGGACGCTTCAAAGCTTTGTCCACTCAGGGTTTTAAAAAAAAATGGCTCGCACGAGTATTAGTTTGAAAATGTTTTTGGTTTATGCTTTGTGACTAATAATTAAATATTAAAGCAATAAAATTATTTACTAACTATTACAACAAATGGGAATGGGGGTACAAAATTTACGAATGGGGAATAAAATAGAAAAGAAAATGCTAGAAATTTCCTAATAATAATAGAAAAATGTCTAACTATACTACTATTATTATTTTTGCATTTTTATTTTTAGAAGTATGCTAAAAATCCTATTGCTTAAGAGAAAGAAAATAATAACGGTTTATAATAATAGTAGTTGATAACTATTAAGTTGATAATAATAATAGTTATCAGTAATAATAAGAGTTAGATTATACTAATCTACTCCTAAACCAATTAAAAACTTATTCATTTCAAATCTAATCCTAAACCAAATAGAAAACTTATTTTATTTTAATTAATTCCTAAACTAATTAAAAAACTTATTAACTAAACTATTCCTAAACCAAATCAATAATAAAAAAACTTATTTAATCTTAAACTAATTAAAAAAACTTTAACTAAACTATTCTTAAACCAAATAAAAAAAAAAGGTTTATTTATTATACTAAATATAAATGGGATGGAAATAAAGCAGAAAAGACAAACAGGGTTGAGTTTGTATCTACACGAGTTATCCTCTTCGCTGCATGTGTGGTCTGTGGGTTTCAGCCATTCCGGTTTGCTGGCCGTGGGTTTCGATCTGTGTTCTCCGATTCCGATTCCGTCAGCTGTTGCACTGTCTCGACCCTCACCGTCCAGTTCCCTTGCTCCTCGCCGGAGAAGACGGAGCAAACGGTGGTCGGAAAACGCATCCGACGGTCCTCGCGGAATCCTGGCTCCGACCCATGACCTTCCTTCTTCGTTCTTTTCGTCTTCGTCTCCTCTTTAACTATCTGGCTTTAACTTTTGCAGATTTTTGATGGTTTGGATGGGATTCGAAAGGGGTTTGGAACCTAAGTTGGGTTGGCGACGATGATGTGCAGCGGAGCGCGCTCGAGTCGAATCGGTGAGATTGTTCTGACTCTTTTCCTCTCTTCTTTCTCAATTCTGAAGGGTCTGGGTTTTTGGGAAATGATGATATCGTTAGGGTTTGAGTATTTTTTGTATTTGGTTTCTTGAACAGATCCTACACTATGTTTTCCAGATTTTCTTGGTTTGTTTTTCTGGGATAGATACCATGCTCTCTCTTTGTCAATGGTTTGGGACTGATATATATTGAACAGATATTATGCTTTTTGTCCTTCAGAACAGAACAGATACTTTTTTTCAATCTTTTTCCTCTTCTGAACAGATATGGTGTGAATCTCTTTTTCTGAACAATAGAGCTGTTAACTCTTTTTACTTAGAACAGATGCTCACTTTTTACTTTTGCCTCTGATTGGTATTGGCTTTCTGTATGGTCAAACATCATATGCTGGTTATCCTTTCCCTTCTGTTTTCCTTGTCCCTGTTGCTTGCACTGGTTGCTATAACATTGTGCTGTCGCTTTCGGTTTTACTTGCTGCTGCTTCTGTGGTGTTGATAACCATGACATCTTTTATCTCTTTTGTCTCTTGTCTGATAACACCATGTTGCTGTTGTTGTATTTGTCCCTTTCTCATTTCCTCTGTGAACCAGACTGTTCTGTTTGTGATTTGCAGTGGAGGTAATGGCCAATGATTCAAAATTTATATTTTGCATGAGGCTGGTGAATGATTATAAACCTGATTCCTCGAACTCAACCCTAATGATGAGATTCTAAGAGAATTAGTACAAAACTTGCGTGCTTAGATCTGCCAATTACTTTACTAACCATTCTTTTATTTATTTTCATGTGTGAACTTCATTGATGATGAGGCATTTGAGAAGGTGGGCGGGCAACAACTTGAGCAAAGCTTAGAGGACTCGGATGGTTGTCACCGATGAAGGAGTGAAGAGCAGCTTGGAGGAAACTTGAGATTCTTGTAGCGAATCAATTTCTTATGTAGTTTAGAATCAATACAATTATATCTTCGTTTTGTAATTCGAGTTGACGTTGAACTTGTAAAATTACTTGTAACAATCTTGAATTATTATTTGTAATTTTAATAGAATTTGAATCAACACTTGTAAGTGTCACGATCTGTATAACTCATAAGAATTGTCGTAACATTGTAGTAACTCGAAACAAAATGCTCAAGTTTTTCCTTTGTACCTCTTGAATCTTGTTGAATCATGACACTTACTTTTTGTAATCACAATTGTAATTTGACTTCCAATGATGAATTCTTCTTTTTTGTATTTTTATAACTCTCCGAATTGAAATTATCCGAATTCCAAGGAAATAAAAATTTCTCCTTTTCACATTGTAACTTGAAATTCCGCCTTTATGTACTCTTGTTTAAATATCCAACAAGCCCTTGTAATCCTATTGACTGGAAAATTCAAACACCAACAAATGATATCTTCATTCACCGAATTCAAATAATTCGAATAAAAAGAATTCCTTCTAAAATTAAATTCTCAAATAATTAATTATTTTTTGAATTCAATTTCTAAAATAACCTCTTGCGCGAGAAAAACTCGAAATCGTTCGGAACCATCTTGAGCATAAAACGAACCGGTTAAAATTTTTTCCATGGAAAATTCTCAGTAAGAATTCCTCTGAAGTCATTACAAGCTAACACATTTTTTGGAAATGATGGGATAAATCGGAGGGGGAATTTTTGGGGTGCGACAGTTGCCCCCTATTCAATCATCTTAGACACAGTAAGTGAGAAAGATTGGCTTTCGAGCGTTCAAGGTGGAAGAGGATTGAATACTAGAAGAACAAAATTTGCCCGGCTGGAAACCAAAGCCACGAAAGCAGATAACAAATCTTGACTACGGGCCAAGAAAAAGCGCTTGAAGAAAACTTGCTAAGCATCAGCGGAATGCTTTAACACAATTACTAGGAGATTTTAACAACACTGGGGATAACCGTAACCATAAGGACTTTGACAACAATTTTAACGAAAATGCTAAGAGAAGAGAAGCGAACTTCTCAGCGAAAAGAAAAACAATATAAATTGAAAAATTGACATGGTAGGAACTTAACAAAGAGTTCTCGATAAACCAAGGAATGCAGGAGAAAGCAAAATTGAAAAATGACACGGTTGAGAACTTAACAAAGAGTTCTCTGAACTAAGGACTACCTGGAGACCTTACACAGAATTGAAAAATGACATGATTGAGAACCTAACAAAGAGTTCTCTGAATGACATGATTGAGAACTTAACAAAGAGTTCTCTGAACTAAGGACTACATGGAGACCTTAAACAGAATTGAAATGACATGATTGGGAACTTAACAAAGAGTTCCCTGATTGACATGATTGAGAACTTAACAAAGAGTTCTACGAAAACTAAGGAATACAAACCTTAAGCGAAATTGAAAAATTGACACGATTGAGAACTTAACAAAGAGTTCTCTGAATAGACAAGGTTGAGAACTTAACAAAGAGTTCCCTGATAACATGATTGAGAACTTAACAAAGAGTTCTCTGAATATAAGGAATACCTAGAAACCTTACACAAAATTGAAAAATTGACAAGACTGAGAACTTAACAAAGAGTTCTCTGATTGACTAAGGAATACCTGGAAACCTTACACAAAATTGAAAAATTGACAAGACTGAGAACTTAACAAAGAGTTCTCTGATTGACTAAGGAATACCTGGAAACCTTACACAAAATTGAAAAATTGACAAGACTGAGAACTTAACAAAGAGTTCTCTGATTGACTAAGGAATACCTGGAAACCTTACACAAAATTGAAATGACATGTTTGGGAACTTAACAAAGAGTTCCCTGATTGACATGATTGAGAACTTAACAAAGAGTTCTCTGAATAACATGATTGAGAACTTAACAAAGAGTTCTCTGAATAGATGGCTAGAACAATATCGGAATTGTTGGTGTACGAAAGTATGAGGAGCCATGGCATGCTGAATGTCTTTGACCGTGTAACCGAGTTACCCAGAGCGGATCGATGGCGCACAAGAATACAATTCTCTGGGGATAAACATAATAATATCCAGCACACCGGCGTGATATAAATGTTTATAAAGTCGGTAAATCTTGCCTCCGACATTTCTGCTGATGAGAGATCTTACTGAACATGTACGGACATGTTGAACAACTTCTGAGTTGACAAGATCTTCAATTTGTAGGCAGATAGCTTTACCGTTGATAGAAGAATCAGTTCACATGTGGTGAAAAACTTCTAGGGTAATGAGCTTGTTCTTGACATTGTATGGACAATGCGTTGCAGCAAGTGGATATGTAGATCAACGCCTGAGTTGGAGAAATATCTTGAGATTTGAATAAACATCCCGCCGGGTGGATATTTATTTGTTGAGTAGTTGATGACTTACTGGGGAAATAAACACACCAGAAGTTTGATGTAATTTTAGAATTCGAGAACGAAATCACGAATTATTGCGGTAGAAATTGTTGGGAAGATTCTTGTCTGAAAGAAATCTCGAAAACACCAAGAATGATATTGTAGTAATCCTTTCTGAAGGAGACTCACTTGGGGAGTAAATTAAGCTTCGCTGGGGAAACTCCGTAAGAAAACCGTGTGGAGAATTCACTGGGGATTCCCGGTTGAATAATTTTGCTGACATTAGAGTCTATCTGAAAGAGACAACCGTTTCGCTGGGGAATAAATCTCGATTGGAGAAAACATCAGTTGTTGAGATCCATACAAGTATATAACTTGTGCTGTAGGATAAAGGATAATTTGTCGCCTGGGAATTAATCCTTCAATTTGATCCTTACGAGGATATTTACAGTTTTAGTTGAAAAACCTGCAAAACAAATAGCCGAAGCTAATGCATGAGCATGATATGCATGATATGTTTTTTTTTATGCAAATGGTATATGATTTCCTGATACTGTTGAGAGAAGGAAGACGTCACTGGGGAATCCAATTGAACAATCTTGTTGTCATAAGAGTTCACTGGGGATGATCAATCGATTCTCTGGGGAAGAGACTTCATTGGAGAATTGACACTATTGTCGATTGTCTTTCACACAAGCATTCTCCTGGCACTGGGGAGAAAAGCTAGATTGTTATCTGAGAAAAGTCTCCTGCTCGTAATGAGGTACTTTTAAAAGAAACTCTATAAAGAAGTTCTATGATACAAGAGTTCGCTTGGGGAACCCAATCACTCTGGAATAGATTCGATTTGAGAATCGTCATCGTTGTAGACCGATTATGGTCGAGTCCTCAAACTTGTGATCGGAAGAACTAAATTTGTCATTCAAAATAGTCTTATGATTCTGCTGAGAAAATCACTAGCAGATCTTGAAACATCCCAAGTCTTGGCTGAGGTTTATGAATGAATGTGCTATGTAGTATATGATATGAATGCCTGAATGAATGCATGAATATACTGGTTAATGCACTGGCTATCAAACTGAATTCCCGACATAGCTGGTTCGGAGGAAAGAAGAACATGGCACAATAAGATGATTGACCAAGCTCCGAATATTGAATTGTTGTTGGAAAGGCTGCAATGCTAATTCTTGTAGAAAGAAGAATAGCAAACTCCTGAATTGATCAGATAATGACGATTAGAGGCGTGCCCCATGCGTGGGAATGCTGCGGTATTAGATTTTGCGCTTCAGAATCTCAATATGCCCGTCAGTAGACCTTCTAAAATCTTTCCCGAAAGGGTGCCCATCATCCGTATTTTGACGCAATACTTTCCTGATCATCAGTATTTTAAAGGAACTGGATATCCTGATATGGGAATATCGTGCCTCGATAGGAGTCTTGGAGGTATTTCCGCGTCTCAAAATAACCTCCTTAGATTTATCAAATCTTAGAGTGGCAGACTTCGCATAAATGGCCGACTTGCCCCAGGATGAACATTGGAGAGACTCCAACGTCTCGAAGTAGTTGCTTCAGATGAATCTTTTCAAAGAAGCTTGCTTTAGAATGAATCTTGGAAAGACTTTTACGTCTTAAGTTGTTTCCTCGATTATTGCATCGAATAAGGGGCTATGTGAGCATCGACCTTCCCGGGCGAGCTTTAGAGACTCCTACGTCTCGGAGTAATTGCTTGGTGATTGATTCTTGAGCGAACACTTGCTCCAATTAAGAGAGCTTCACATCACGAGTGCGCCCGGATCAACAATGAGCGACTAATTTGATGGAGAGAGCTTTTGAAGGCTTCCCGCGTCAAGTAATTATCTCAGATTGATTGGAACCGAGCGATTAGTTCGAAATGTATAAAAATTAGAGACTCCCATGTCTCGAGGTGATTGCTTCAAGTTGGCTGAAACATGGAATGACAGTTGTCCCAGGCTAACTGCTCTTTTGAGAAGGACTAAATCAACTGCTAATTGCTCTTTTAAGGATTTGCCCCGGATTGGCAGAAATTTGAGGAGCTGAATTTCGATTTGATTGCCCCCAAATTCTTGAGAAGACAACCTGTGATATGCTCGAAGGAGTCCCTAGATGTCCTGCCCCTTGCTACAAATAACTGCTAACTCAGCAGAATAATCCAGTTTCCTTCTTTGGACAAAGTTAAACTCTTCACTGATGTTCATTATGAGAACTTCTTCAATGTCAAACAAATGTTTTACATGTAGAAGAATGTTTATTGTGACAATTATAATGCAACATTTATGCGTCTTGAAGTTTTGTATGAAAAACATTATGATTTTTTTTTTTTTGTGAGTGAAACACTTTTGGAGTGCAACACTGAAAATTTTCTTTTTGAAAGATAAGACGAGCATATGATACCAACACAGGTACTTAGCACACACTGTAGGAGTCAGGTAAACACGATCTCTTCATTATATGTTTTTGAATTAACCCATGCTTCAATTAGGACTTTTGAGGGTTGTAACGTGGCTTGGTTCACGGTTTTTTAGAAAAAAGGATTTTTAGGCTCAAAATATTTGGTGCCCGCCCATCCTCCATGATGTTCTTCAGTCCTAAGTTCAACTATCCTGATACGAGCACTCATTTCTCGAGAGACGTTATGATGGTTGAGGAACCAATCGGTTTTGGACATATGAGACACCCACCTTGTCTTTTGGTATTTGACCACACAACTTGTTCTTTGTTGAAAATTTTTCTTTGAAAATGCATTTCAAGATTTTCTTTTCTTTTCTTTTCGACTTTTGCGACTTTTGCCTAAGCGACTTATTACTAAGTTCGACTTAGCGGGCTTTTGTCTCTTTCATACTCCTTTTTGAACAAGTCATGGATCTATCGCTATCTTTGATTTGTTAAAAGTGATGGTATTGTCGGAGTCTTTGGTAGATGAAGGGTAACCGTTGCGGTGTCGTCATCTGTTAACCTTTCTGATGTGCGAGAGATACCCAACATGGTATCATTCTCCTTTGATGCATATTATTGATAGATGGAGGTCGACTACTGTGGTTTTGACCTTTCTCAACCTTTTGAAGGATAGCCATTGTTGTATCCTTAAATGCACACTCTCTTGATGAGTTATGAACGCTCGATCAGAATAACTGAACACTACCCGCCCACAGGGTAAAAATGATGAGGGTTTTTTCTGAACAGAAAGGAAACTCCTACTTCAAGGCTCAAAAGGGTTAACGATGGTTTATCTCCCTTATAACTCCGGTGTTTGGGAATTTGAAACAAGGCCTGTACATCATTAGCAGGGTTCTACTCAAAATCACATGATTAGAGACCTGGCGTTTTTTCAATTATCGTCATCCTCCCTCCAATCTTTGCCTAGGCGAAAGGATTGGTAACGTTGGTATCAAAAATGCTCGCAAATCAATTAAAGAGTGATAACAAATGGATTGAGTGACAACGAATGGATTACTTCAAGACAAACATATTCATTGCATTAAGATAAAACAAACAAGTTTCTACATGCAAACAAAGTTTAAACAGTTAAACAAGGTACACATGAAAATGCAGTAAAGATAATACAAGATTGTCATTGTTGAGGAGGCCTGGGCTCCGCCTTGACTTGTTGATTCAGATGAAATTAGTAGGCTTGACGTTCACTTGAGTACGGGGTTCCCATTCACAAACAGATTTCCTCCTTGAAGAGTCAAGTACTTCTGGTCGATCAACTGTTGAACTTTGGCTTTGTAGGCGTTGCAATCCTCTGTTGAGTGGCCTACTGTTCCATCATGGTATCCACATCGCGCGTTATGATCATAACCAAGTGGGAATAAATTTGGTGGGTTAAGAAACTTAGGAACCACCAATGAACTTTGAACCAGATATGGCAGAAGTTGACTGTAGGTCACTGGAATTGGATCAAGAGGAGCCTCCCTTCTTTCCAAATTATTCCGAGGCACAGTTTGATTTTGAGAGTTCTGACTCTGAAATTGAGGAAGATCAGATAAAAGTTGTTGATGCAAAGATTTGAAAGATGGTAATGGAGGATAATGAGTTGGTGTTGCAACCGACTTCCCTTTGTTAGAACTTGAGATATCTTTGCTGAAGATTACCACCTTTTCTGAAGTGAACATCTGGTCTACTTCATCACTACTCTTCAAAGTCTCAACTCCCTTTTGGCAAGCAATTGTCCCAATGAGTTTTGGAAGTTCCTCAAAATTACTATGATTAGACCTCGCAAGCAAAATGTCTAAGCTCGACCCATTCTGTTTGAAAAACAGAATCTTATCATCAATTAGCTCTTGAACTGTGCATTTGAAGGCCGAACAATTCTCAGTTTCGTGTCCCACAGAGTTAGCATGAAAAGCACATTTAGCTTTCTCATCGAACCAAGCTTTAGCAGCTCCTGGTACTGGCTTCAACTCCCTTGGTATCACAACACCACTCTGAATCAAGTAAGGCAATAGTTGAGAATACGACATCGGGATCGGCTGAATATGCTGTTGAGCATATCGGCGATAATGCGGATTAATACGCTGATTTGGATCCTTCTTCTTCGATCGGGGAGAAAGCAATTGCTGTTGTCGAGGAATCCTCGAAGGTGATGGTCGAGGATGGTACTCAGTAGGAGAATTTCGTACTGGAGAGTTCGCCACACGCGGATGTCCTTGACCCATGGAGACATCAGATGATAGGGCAGCAACCAAACTTGCGGAGATTGGTGCGGTGTTGCATTCTCTCTTCAACACAACTTGCAAGAGATCCATGACCAGATTCATCTGACTCTTCAAGTGCTTAACTTCTGCCTTCAATAGTTCTTGACCACGCTGAAGCTCGTCTATAGTCCTCTGAGACATCTTTGGAGTTTTGAACGTGCGTCGAGTAGACAGTTTGATATTTCTGGACAGAAGAAATGAAATGAGCTTTTCTGATGAAGATGGAATTCACGGCAATGCATTAAAGAATGCAAACGATATGTAATGGTAATGCATGTAAGAATGCAACATGATGGTAGTGCATGTAAGAATGCAACGTGATGCGATACATTTGATGTTATGCGCAAAATCACATGTAAAGCCAAATAGTACAAGGGTTTAAAAGGACGGTCGGACATGGTTTCGACGTCTACCCACAATTCCCCAAACAAGGTTGGTTCTAATGTTTTTGTGCTAAATGCTTCTCGGAGTCTCAGATCCCTTTTTTAGAAATATTATCACCACGCGATCGGACTATGTGGGGATAATACTTCCAAAAGTATACTCCAAGGAGCGGCTCTTAAAGGGATACTCAAAATCTTTTGAGTGGTCGGCTTGTTTTGGACATCCTAATACTTAGAGTTATAGGCCCTTTGTCCAAGAATTATCATCCCGCACTATTGTACGATGCAATAACTCCCTTAAAAAGACCAACTCTAAGTCGTGGTCTTCACGTCGATCCAAGGAACACGGATGTCCAATGGACCTAAGCTACTCAACCACTCTAAACTTACGTTTCCTAGAAGCCTGGGTATTGGGCTTATCTACGAATCATAACCAAAACGCCCAAATATCAGAATATATCACAGGATAGTATAACGAAATAATAATAAACATCAAAGCAATAAATAAACACACAAGCGAAGAATTAAATTAGGGTTAACTCGCTTTTAAAACAATTCCCCAGTGAAGTCGCCAACTGAAGCAACTCGATTTTCAAAAATCTTTTAATTCTCGAAAACTAGTGAAATCGCCACCTAATTTTATTTGTTCTAAAAAGAACGGGAAAATATAGATAAAACCCCAAACAAGCGGATAAGGCGGTCTACGTGACCAAAAAGTGGGATCGGGAGTCGGTTATGTAAGGGGAAGGTATTAGCACCCCTTACATCCATCGTACTCGATGGGACCCATTTAATTCTACGCGTTTGTGTGTGTGTCTATTGCTAAGTTATGAATACCAAAAGAAAAAAGAAATGTTTATTATTATTATTTTGAGTTTGGCACGGTTTGAACCGTGTGCCTACATATTCCTTGTGCAATGGGAAAGTCAAAACTCGTAGTTCCTCTTAAAAGGTTTTAAGTTTGTTGTTTTGATTTTATAAGAAAAATCGTGTATTTAGACATTTCAAATACTTTGAACTAGGACTTGTTTTGTTTGTTTGAAAAGCTTAAGTCCTCGTTCGTATTTGAAACGACTATTACACCCTCTTTATCCGAAAAGAGTTTTTACAATCGCATATGAGCGATAAAAGAATTTGAATGAGTTGAATTGTTTTTTATGTGGATGAAAAAGTACCGAACAACGAGGCTAGCGTTTCACGATTCAAATACTAGAAACCGAGGCAGTTCGCCCAAGTCGTCTATCACCCAAAAATGTTTTCTTAAAAAAAGTGAAGTGAAACGAGTTCACGTTATTTAGGAGTCTTTAAGCCACAGGTCTAGCGTCCAACGACTTAAAGACTAAAGTTTGTTTGGGGGACAAGTTTTTTAGCAATTAGTCTAGCGTCTAACGACTAAAAAACTTATACTTTATTATGAAAAAGAATTTGAAAATGCACTCGACGTTGGATCGAGGTTTGAGAATTTATTATGAAAGTGTTTTTTTGAGATGCTAGTTAGGGTTAATTGAATATATGGTCCTAAGGTGCGGTAATGGAAAAGAACACACAATAGTATACAAGCATTAAATAAAGCAAGTAAATAAATTAAAAGCCCATACAAGGTGGCTTGAACAATCTATTGTGTAGGTGCATGCACGAAATAAATTCAATCGACTAATTAAACGGAACTTAATCAAGTAATTAGTTTAATAAAATTAATTAGGTAAACTAATTAATTTTAAATAACCTAATTAGATAATTAAATAATGTTTAACTAATTAATTAAAGTTTCATTGTAAGCCCAAGAGTAAGCGTGGTGTGTGCAAAAAAGTGTGGCCGTTGGGGCCTTCAAAGCTTTGTCCACTCGGGGTTTTAAAAAAATGGCTCATACAGTATTAGTTTGAAAATGTTTTTGGTTTATGCTTTGTGACTAATAATTAAATATTAAAGCAATAAAATTATTTACTAACTATTACAACAAATGGGAATGGGGGTACAAAATTTACGAATGGGGAATAAAATAGAAAAGAAAATGCTAGAAATTTCCTAATAATAATAGAAAAATGTCTAACTATACTACTATTATTATTTTTGCATTTTTATTTTTAGAAGTATGCTAAAAATCCTATTGCTTAAGAAAGAAAATAATAACGGTTTATAATAATAGTAGTTGATAACTATTAAGTTGATAATAATAATAGTTATCAGTAATAATAAGAGTTAGATTATACTAATCTACTCCTAAACCAATTAAAAACTTATTCATTTCAAATCTAATCCTAAACCAAATAGAAAACTTATTTTATTTTAATTAATTCCTAAACTAATTAAAAAACTTATTAACTAAACTATTCCTAAACCAAATCAATAATAAAAAAACTTATTTAATCTTAAACTAATTAAAAAAACTTTAACTAAACTATTCTTAAACCAAATAAAAAAAAAAGGTTTATTTATTATACTAAATATAAATGGGATGGAAATAAAGCAGAAAAGACAAACAGGGTTGAGTTTGTATCTACACGAGTTATCCTCTTGCTGCATGTGTGGTCTGTGGGTTTCAGCCATTCCGGTTTGCTGGCCGTGGGTTTCGATCGTGTTCTCGATTCCGATTCCGTCTGTTGCCTTGTCTCGACCTCACCGTCAGTTCCTTGCTCCTCGGAGACGGAGCAAGCGGTGGTCGGAAGCATCCGGCGGTCCTCGCGGAATCCTGGCTCCGACCCATGACCTTCCTTCTTCGTTCTTTTCGTCTTCGTCTCCTCTTTAACTATCTGGCTTTAACTTTTGCAGATTTTTGATGGTTTGGATGGGATTGGAAAGGGGTTTGGAACCTAGGCGCTGGGTTGTTGCGGCGACGATGATGGCACGGCGGAGACGCCGCTCCTGAGTCCGAATCGGTGAGATTGTTCTGACTCTTTTCCTCTCTTCTTTCTCAATTCTGAAGGGTCTGGGTTTTTGGGAAATGATGATATCGTTAGGGTTTGAGTATTTTTTGTATTTGGTTTCTTGAACAGATCCTACACTATGTTTTCCAGATTTTCTTGGTTTGTTTTACTGGGATAGATACCATGCTCTCTCTTTGTCAATGGTTTGGGACTGATATATATTGAACAGATATTATGCTTTTTGTCCTTCAGAACAGAACAGATACTTTTTTTCAATCTTTTTCCTCTTCTGAACAGATATGGTGTGAATCTCTTTTTCTGAACAATAGAGCTGTTAACTCTTTTTACTTAGAACAGATGCTCACTTTTTACTTTTGCCTCGATTGGTATTGGCTTTCTGATGGTCAAACATCATATCTTGGTTATCCTTTCCTTCATTTTCCTTGTCCTGTTGCTTGCCTTGGTTGCTATAACATTGTCTTTGTCTTTCGGTTTACTTGCTGCTACGTGGTGTTGATAACCATGACATCTTTTATCTCTTTTGTCTCTTGCTTCTGCTGATAACACCATGTTGCCTGTTGTTGTATTTGTCTCTTTGCCCTTTCTCATTTCCTCTGTGAACCAGACTGTTCTGTTTGTGATTTGCAGTGGAGGTAATGGCCAATGATTCAAAATTTATATTTTGCATGAGGCTGGTGAATGATTATAAACCTGATTCCTCGAACTCAACCCTAATGATGAGATTCTAAGAGAATTCGTACAAAACTTGCGTACTTAGATGCTGCCAATTACTTTACTAACCATTCTTTTATTTATTTTTCATGTGTGAACTTCATTGATGATGAGGCATTTGAGAAGGTGGGCCGGGCAACAACTTGAGCAAAGCTTAGAGGACTCGGATGGTTGTCACTGATGAAGCTGGAGTGAAGAACGAAAGCTTGGAGGAAACTTGAGATTCTTGTAGCGAATCAATTTCTTATGTAGTTTAGAATCAATACAATTATATCTTCGTTTTGTAATTCGAGTTGACGTTGAACTTGTAAAATTACTTGTAACAATCTTGAATTATTATTTGTAATTTTAATAGAATTTGAATCAACACTTGTAAGTGTCACGATCTGTATAACTCATAAGAATTGTCGTAACATTGTAGTAACTCGAAACAAAATGCTCAAGTTTTTCCTTTGTACCTCTTGAATCTTGTTGAATCATGACACTTACTTTTTGTAATCACAATTGTAATTTGACTTCCAATGATGAATTCTTCTTTTTTGTATTTTTATAACTCTCCGAATTGAAATTATCCAATTCAAGGAAATAAAATTTCTCCTTTTCACATTGTAACTTGAAATTCCGCCTTTATGTACTCTTGTTTAAATATCCAACAAGCCCTTGTAATCCTATTGACTGGAAAATTCAAACACCAACAAATGATATCTTCATTCACCGAATTCAAATAATTCGAATAAAAAGAATTCCTTCTAAAATTAAATTCTCAAATAATTAATTATTTTTTGAATTCAATTTCTAAAATAACCTCTTGCGCGAGAAAAACTCGAAATCGTTCGGAACCATCTTGAGCATAAAACGAACCGGTTAAAATTTTTTCCATGGAAAATTCTCAGTAAGAATTCCTCTGAAGTCATTACAAGCTAACACATTTTTTGGAAATGATGGGATAAATCGGAGGGGGAATTTTTGGGGTGCGACACAAAGGTATCATCAAAGTCAATCCCCTCAACCTGAGTGTAACCCTGAGCAACAAGTCTTGCTTTATTCCTGGTGACAGTCCCTTCTGCATCAGACTTGTTCTTGTAGATCCACTTTGTACCAATGATGTTTGTTCCTTCTGGTCTAGGAACTAATTCCCATACTTCATGTTGCTTGAACTGGTTCAATTCATCTTGCATTGCTCCAATCCAGAATTCATCACTTAGAGCTTCTTTGACATTTTTTGGATCTATCTTTGACACGAAGCAAGAGTTTGAGACAGTTTCTCTGGACCTTGTAACAACACCTTTGGTTGGATCTCCAATGATGAGATCCTTTGGATGATCTTTCTGAATTCTGATGGAAGGATCTTTGTTTGCTTCCTCTGGTTCAGATTTTGGTGGAGTAGGAGTAGGTACATCTTCCTTATCAGGTACTTGAGGTGATGTCTCAAACCATGTCTCAACATCGTATGGGACATTGTGTTCCTGATGATGATCATCAACAATGACATTAATAGACTCCATCATAACCTGGGTTCTGGAGTTGAATACCCTATATGCTCTGCTGTTAGTGGAGTATCCCAGAAAAATGCCTTCATCACTCTTAGAGTCCATTTTTCTCCTTTGATCACGATCTGTCAGAATATAGCATTTGCTACCAAACACATGGAAATATTTCACAGTTGGTTTTATTCCCTTCCATAGTTCATATAGGGTGGAGGAAGTTTCCTTTCTTAAGGTGACCCTGTTGTGAACATAGCAGGCTGTATTCATAGCTTCAGCCCAAAAATGAATAGGAAGTTTCTTAGCATAAATCATTGCTCTGGCAGATTCCTGTATAGTCCTATTCTTTCTTTCCACAACCCCATTTTGTTGAGGTGTTATAGGAGAAGAAAACTCATGATTGATCCCCTCTGAGGAACAGAATTCATCAAACTTGTTGTTCTCAAATTCCTTTCCATGATCACTTCTTATTCTGACAATACATATTTCCTTCTCTCTTTGAAGTCTTTTGCATAACTCTTTAAAGACATCAAACACATCAGATTTTTATTTGATGAAGTTTATCCAGGTAAATCTGGAGAAGTCATCCACAGAAACATAGGCATATCTTTTTCCACCAAGGCTTTCAACCTGCATAGGCCCCATCAAGTCCATGTGCAGCAGCTCCAGCACTTTAGAAGTGGTCAGATGTCTAGACATTGGGTGTGACATTCTGGTTTGCTTTCCAACCTGACACTCACCACATACCCTTCCTTCATCAATATGAAGTCTTGGTATCCCTCTGACAGCCTTCATAGAGATGATCTTTTTCATTCCTCTGAGATGCAGATGTCCAAGTTTTTGATGCCACAACTTTACCTCCTTTTCATCTTTGTCTGTAGAGCACACAGAAGAGAGGTTGGTGTTCTCAGATTCCCACATGTAACAGTTGTCCTTTGATCTGATTCCTCTCATAACTACTACTTGTTTATCATTGATTACAAGACATTCAGACCTAGTGAAGTTGAATTTGAATCCCATATCACATAGCTGACTTATGCTTATGAGGTTAGCAGTCAAGCCTTTTAACAGCAACACTCCATTTAGATTTGGAACTCCAGAGCAGTCCAAGTTTCCAACACCTTTGATTTCTCTTTTAGCTTCATCTCCAAAAGTAACAAAGCTGGTAGAATGAGGTTTGACATTATTCAGTAGGTTTTTTATTCCAGTCATATGCTTGGAACACCCACTGTCAAAGTACCAATCTTCCTTGGCTGACACTCTAAGAGAAGTGTGAGCTATCAATGCTGCAGTCTTCTTCTTCCACTTTTGAGTGTAGGGTACCTTGATGTTTTTAGGCTTAACATAGGGAGTCTGATTGGGGTATCCATGTAGCCTATAGCAGAAGGGTTTTATGTGTCCAAACCTTCCACAATGGTGACATCTCCATCTTTGAAACTTCTTATTCATGTTTCTCTGATCCTGATGTTGACCCCGATGTTGTGACATCTGCTTTGACATTGGCTTATCAGGTCTGTTCTTCTTCCTGTTATCAGCAAGTTTCTTTGCAGCCACATGTCCTGAGCCAGCAACATTTCCTGTTTTATGTTGTGACATCTGCATTGATCTTGGTTTCCCATGCCTCTTCTTTTTCTTGTCACTAACAAGTTCCTTTTCAGCCACATATCCTAGACCATGCTTATTTCCAGCATTTTGTCCAAGCTGAAGGATTTCTTCCAACTTATCAGTTCCAGTGGTCAGCATCTTGACAGACTTAGTCATATGATCAAGCTTGGAATTCAACACTATAATCTCACTGTTGAGATGACTTATAGTGATTGTATTTTCCTTCTTCTCTGCTTCCAGCTTCACATTTTCTGCCTCCAACTTCTCAATCAGCTTTTTCTGTTTTTCATTTTGCTGACATACTTCACCACTTCTGATACACAACTTCTTGTAAGTATCAGCAAGTTATTCAAAAGTCACTTCCTCATCACTAGAGTCATTATCAAAATTGCCACTTTCAGAAGGTGCAGTGACAAGTTTGGCTGATTCCTCTTCAGAGTCACTACTTGATTCACCATCAGACCAAGTGACAGTCATTCCTCTCTTTTGTTTCTTAAGAAAGGTAGGACATTCAGCTCTAATATGTCCAAATCCTTCACATCCATGACATTGGATTCCACTGCCTTGACTTCCTTTTTCCTCTGACTTGGATCTTCTGCTGGAGTCATAAGATCTGCTGATGTCAGATGAAATGTCCTTGACATTTGACCTTGACTTTGGATCAATCCTCTTGATGAGCTTGTTGAACTGTCTTCCAAGCATAGTTATAGCTTCAGATATCTTCTCTTCATCTTCCACCTTGCATCCTTCTTCAGTATTGGATACAAGTGCTATGCTCTTGTTCTTTTTGTCAACAGTTTCACTGATTCCCATCTCAAAAGTCATAAGAGATCCAATAAGTTCTTCAACCTTCAAGGTGCTGATGTCCTGAGCCTCCTCTATTGCAGTCACTTTCATTGCAAATCTTTTAGGCAAGGATCTGAGAATCTTTCTCACCAGCTTTTCTTCTGACATCTTTTCACCAAGTGCTCCTGAGGTGTTGGCAATCTCCAAAACATTCATGTGAAACTCATGAATAGTCTCTTCTTCTTTCACCTTCAAATTTTCAAATTTCGTAGTGAGCATCTGAAGTCTTGACATCTTCACCTTGGATGTCCCCTCATGAGTTGTTTTGAGAGTGTCCCAAACATCCTTGGCCAGCTCACATTGATGAACTAGTCTGAAGATATTTCTGTCAATACCATTGAATAGGGAATTCAATGCTTTAGAGTTCCCCAGAGCTAGCTCCTCTTCCTCTTTGCTCCATTCCTCCTCAGGTTTCAAGACAGTAGTCCCATCTTTCTCAAGCTTGGTGGGATGCTTCCAACCTTTGTCAGCAGCTCTCCAAGCTTTAATATCCACTGATCTTAAGAAGGCAACCATACGTGGCTTCCAGTAATCATAATTAGACCCATCCAGAATAAGTGGTCTACCTCCAAATCCTCCCTCCTTATCCATTACGCCAGAAACTATTATCCCTAGATCTCACCTAGAAATAACAGGAAGGGTGCCTGCTCTGATGCCAATTGAAATTCCTGGCAGCAGATATGTGATGTCACAGAGAATATTATGACACACTATTTGACACTCTGTTAACAATTCACACAATAAATGTAAACAGCAGTAAAGAACACAATAAGTTGTTTACCCAGTTCAGTGTCTAACTACACCTACATCTGGGGGCTACCAAGCCAGGGAGGAAATTCACTATTAGTAGAATTAATTCGGGAATAAACCAACGTTTATCTCCTTCACTTAAAACCTACCAATGCAACTTCAACCTAAGTCCTACTTAGATCGAGTTCCTACTCACTCCCCTCAATCACAAAGTGATATCAACCTATTGAATAATTGAATTGTGAAGACACACTTCAATAAACTATCTTGATCTCGCTTCAAAGCTTTCAATCAAGAGACAAACACTCGTGCTTCACGACTTTGAGTGATAAACTACCCTTACAAATAAATCCTAGTCCAATGCACTTATCAATTGATAATTGCTTGGCTCAAGAGATACTAAATTACACAATACAACTGTTAACTCTCCTAACGATTACAAAACAGAGATAAGGGTTGAATTCCTTTTATAGAAGCGCGAAATTTCGGTTTGGGCTTCCATAAAGATAGCTAGGGTTCACTTAATTTAATCCTAAAACATGGTCTTTTCAACAACCAATTTAGGTCTAATTAAGATTAACCTAGCAGCCACGTGAGCATGCATTCTAGTAAAAAACAATATTTAGCACTCAACAAACTTCACGAAAAGTCTCGGAAAACAGATTCTGCAGAAGAATGTCACAGAATGTCATAACATCATGACATCGACATTTTCTGTAAATTTCCAGATGACTTTAGCTTCCAGTTCTGAGCTGTTCTTTAACATCCTTAGCAAGTAGGATTTATCTTCAATCTCTAAATGTCATGACATTTATCAAGACATTGCTATAGCCTAGTTTTACCAAAATTGATGCCAACTTAAAAACACTAACAGTTATGTACCTTAAAGTTAAAGATTATGATGAACTATTATCTGAAGAAGGACCAGAGCCATGATACCAATGGACTTTAATATTTAATGAAGCTATCAATGTTGATGGTAATGTAATTGGGGAAATTATTATTACTCCTCATGGATCACATATTCCCTTAACTGCAAGGTTGTGTTTTGATTGTACAAACAACATGGAAGAATATGAGGCATGTATCATGATCCTTGAAAAGTTATTGATCTAAGGATTAGATCCTTGATGTGTATGGAGATTCAACTCTAGTGATTGATTAGATCAAAGGTGAATGGGATAATCTTCATCTCGGTTTGATTCCTTACAAAGAATATACTAGGAGGTTATTTCCCTTATACAACAAAGTTGAGTTTCATTATATACTTTGTGAACGAAATTAGATGGAATATGTTCTAGATACTTTATCCTCCATGTATAAGGTGAGTTTCCATAATGAGGTACCTCAAATCAAGATTATGTGTCTGGGTAGACCTGTTAATGTGTTTGCAATAAAAAAAACCAATGGATAGAAAGCCTTGGTATTATGATATCAAATATTTCCTCCAAAATTAAGTGTACCCATCTGGGGCATCCAACAAAGATAAGAATAAATTGAGAAGATTAGCTGGCAATTTCATCCACTGTGAAAATGTATTATATAAGAGAAATTTTGACATGGTCTTGCTCATATGTGTGGATATACACGAAGCAGATCTGTTAATGCAATAATTTCATGAAGGATCCTGTGGTACTCATGCTAATGAATATTCTATGGGTAAAAAGATACCCAGAGCATGTTAGTATTGGCTGACAACGAAATTCGTTTGTTATCAATTTGTGAAGAGGTGCCATAAATGTCAAATTTATGCTGATAAGATTCATGTACCTCTAACACTACTCAATGTTGTATTATCTCTATGGCCTTTCTCTATGTGGGAATTGACATTATTTGTACGATTGATCCCAAATTTTCAAATGTACATTGTTTTATTCTAGTGGCTATTGATTACTTCACCAAGTGGGTTGAAGCAACATCTTATATTAACGTGACCAAGCATATTATGGTCAAGTTTATCAAGAATCAGATCATTTTCCAATATGGTATCCCGAGTAAGATTGTTACTGATAATGACTCAAATTTGAATAATAAGATGATGGATGAGCTATGTGAAAGCTTCAAGACTGAATATCACAACCCTTCTCCTTACAGAACCCAAATGAACGGGGCTGTTGAAGTTGATAATAAGCATATTAAAAATATCCTATAAAATATGGTTGTAACTTACAAGAATTGGTATGAGATTCTCCCTTTTTCTTTGCATGGATACAAAAAATTAGTATGCACTTCAACAGGGGCAACCCCTTTCTCTCTAGTGTATGTCATTAAAGCAGTGCTCCTCGTAGAGGTTGAGATCCCTTGATTGCAGGTTGTTATGGAACCCAAGTTAAAAAAGACTGAATGGTGCCAAAACATATACGGTCAGTTGAAATTAATTGAAGAGAAAAGAATGACGACATTGTGTCATGGCCAGTTATATCATAAAAGAATGACACATGCATTTGGTAAGAAATCTAGTTCTCGTGAATTCATACAAGGTGACCTAGTGCTCAAAAGGATCTTGCATCCCTATAAGTATTCATGTGGAAAGTGTGCTCCTAATTACGAAGGCCCGTATGTTGTCAAGATAATATTCTTAGACAGTGTTGTGACTCTTACAACTATGGACGACGAGGAGATCCATCATTCAGTGAACACTCATGCAATCAAGAAATACTTCTCCTAAACAAAGAAAAGAGCATCTCTCTAAGTTGAAAACCCGAAAGGGAGACTTAGGCAAAAGTGAGCTTCTCGGTAGACTGAAAACCTAAAAGGGAGGTCCATGGAAAAATTTGAGACATAAACATAAATAATTAATCCCGGTAGATTGAAAACCCTAAAGGGAAATATAGAAAAAATTTGAGGATTATGGGAAGTAACTATATCACACAAGGCATGGTCATTCGAAGAAACAACACTCATTGGTAAGGGACTCTTAGTTCAATCATTCTCAACAGAAGTTAAGTACACGAGTTCAAAGTTGTTAGAAAGAATAGTGGACATTGTATTTCAATGTATCCTTTTCTTATTTTTTACCATTTTCCAAACTTAATAATCATCTATGGATTTACGCCATTTGCAAACTACCATCCTATTAATAAAATTTTGAATATTTGCTTAATTGATTTCAAGTATTTCTATATTTGTTTCTTTTGCAAAATTTCATTTATTTTTTATAATAATTTTTGAAACAAAAAACTTAATGCTAATCATTTTTTAAAAAATTACAATATCATTTT
Source organism: Vicia sativa (assembly GCA_021764765.1). Taxonomy (NCBI): domain Eukaryota; kingdom Viridiplantae; phylum Streptophyta; class Magnoliopsida; order Fabales; family Fabaceae; genus Vicia; species Vicia sativa. The sequence continues at coordinate 248,215,843 of CM038793.1, forward strand.
CCTTTTACTTATGAACAAGATTAAAAGGAGTGTTAGCATTTTCTTAAAAAATGTTTAAATCTCGAAGGGAAAAACTCAATGAATTTCCAACATGGTTATTCTTGTGTTTTTTTAGCGTTATCTTTAGCTCGACAATTCAGTCTTCCCTACAGAGTATGATCTTTTTGATGGTTTGTTTGTGATTACGTTTATAACATAATTATTGACCCAAGTTTCCCAGCTAAGCCCAGATCAAGCTGAAGTTGTAACTCGCACGGTGCGCGTAGGCTTAGTGTGAATCTCCCTCCTCAGAAGGACTGATCTTTGTGACTTTCCTTTGATTATTCCTCAACAGATCGTTGCACCCCCTAAAAAGTTTTTATGCAATTAATCATAGAAAAGCCACCATGCATGCCTTATAGTAATCATAATTGGTACTATCTAGAATGGGTGGTTTGTTAGTATTTCCTCCTTCCTTTTCCATAATGCTAGAAAATATCTTAATAGGGGGGCTGCTCTAATGCTAATTGAAATTCTAGCACAACAAGACAGATGTCAGATACAATGTCACAATACCAGGATGTCAAAACACAATGTCGCACGCAATGTTAAGACATCATAACAACAGATAGAACAATAAATAATTAAATTACTATGCATAAAGTAATTAACACAAGTCAATTATTAACCCAATTTGGTGCAACATCACCTATATTTGGGGGCATCCAAGTCAGAAAGGAAATCCGCTTTAGCAGTATTAGTCTGAATTTCTAAACAACCTCTAATTTTACAAATTTTGCACCTAATCAATACCCATGTAATTTTTATCTAAGACACTCCTAGATATGAGACCCTTCTCACTTCCCTTCAATCACACACTAGTGATAATAACAACAATGACAATAAACATAAGACACACTTTCAATTAAACATAATACACTCTTGCTTAAATGCTTATGAATGATTCACAATTACGACTCAAAACTTAGTCCAACTCAAGCATAAAAGGGATACAAGATTGGCTAAAAAAAACAAAGAGAAAACTAAACCCTAATGGATAATCTCACACTTGCGTCTTCTATTTTTCTTAGGTTTAGAGTCTTTCTTTTTATAGTCAGAAAAGCACTTTGACTAGGATATTAAATTTGGTCAAAACAATATGAAAATCAAATCAAATATTCTGGTGGAAATCTAATTTTTCCGTAAATGTCACATCATTCAATCTTGAGAAAGAAGTCTATTCAGATTAGATCTTTCATTTGAAACAACTCTTCAGAGAATTAAATCTTCAAATGCGCAACTTGGTCCACACGAAACAAGAATCAAATCTATAGAGATTTTTCGTTACAAACAAATCTTCATAGTTGTAAAACAAATCTTGAGCTACAGTGTCGTATTAACATGTCACAACATCTTATCCAACATCTTGTTGAACTAGTTGTTTTAACAAATTGAAGCCAACAAAACAAAACCTAACACTTCCATTTGAAGAAATTAATTCGTTCTTTTGTGAGTTTGTAATCTCACCTCTTTCACGTTTTGAGCACCTCCAAAAGACTTTTCCAGAATTTCTCAAGCATCTTTCCCAAATTCTACATCACTCACCTTTTTGAAGTTATTTAGACACAAACATTGATGAATTATAAAGAGAGCTTTATAATTATTATTCTTCAATTCTTCGCGTGCAACCTCATCTCCTTCTTCTATTGCGTTTTCTTTAAGCGGTTCTAACTCTTCTTTCAATTGATCCCAAAGATCTTGACAACATAACACAACCCGCATCAGCTTGACCAATTCTCATAGTTATCAACTTTCAGAATTTCAAGACTTGCTGGAAAATGCTCGTTTGGATTATTCATTGTCATCGTGATTTTCTTCCTTTGAATCGCTCAACCAGAGCTCTTGATACCACATGTTGGAATTCTACCAAAACCTATGGAGAATTTCTATCAACGTTGATGAATAATATTATTATCGACACACAATAAGAATGAAAAAGAAAGAGAATTGAGGAAAAGAGAAAATTAGGGTTTGAAAAATATTGAAGAAGGTTGTGATTTATGCAAAGCTTCTCTCCGCTCACAAACTGTGAAAAATCTTATTCACTTTACAATTGTAAAATTCTATTAATACAAGTTGTGAGGGTATACAAAAATAGAGGTTACTTTCTCTATTTATAATGAGTTTGCTTGCTCCGTAAGTCAAAACCCAAACTACAAAAGTCCAAAATACAATTTAGGCCTAAGTCGAAGTCATGTGTGAAGCTAACTTCTTTGACATTCAACACACATAACTTCGATATATAACTCGACACACACAACTTCGACATACAACTCGACACACACTACGCTATATTCGACACACGCTTCTTCTGTCGCACAACCTATTTCGACACAAAAAATTATTTTGGTATGAATACGTCAATTCAATTAACGCGATATTTCAAAGGGCACACTATTATTTGTGAATTTTTTTTGTTGAGAAAGTTCTTCTGACATTTTTAGTGGTGATGGTTTTTTAACTTAGATGTTAAATAGGATTTTCCATTTATTTTATTGTTTAAACTGTGGCAATTGAATACTAATATATAGAGAAATGGTAGGTTGATATTGGTTTTTGACACCGGTTTTATATGCATTGCATTGAAATTTGTGTCAACGCAAAATGATGTTAAGAATTAAGGTGTCTATATAAGATGTCTTGATTTGGGTGTCAATCAGTCAATATAACACTCATCAATATATATGATATTTTAAAATGAAACCCTGTTGTTTATCTTAGCTTAAAACGAATGCATGATATCATTTGATGTTACCAAAACTCTATTCCTGAACAAGCATGCATGGTTGCTGAACATGGTTGCTGAACATTATCATCTGCTATTTCTGATATAAGAAATTAATGCGATTTGAAAATAAATAGGTCTTGAGTCTTTCCTTATATCCGGTCAATTTATAGAAACATATTCCCCACCAAAACAATAGTAATAGTAATATGGAAGGAATAAAATGACGGTTTTCTGGTGAAGAACTGAAGGAGGGGGTAGCTGGCGCAGATAAGGCATTTGATTTTACAGAAAACAGGTTTCTCTCGACAAACTGAAGAAGAAATTAATCCATCAGAAGAAAAACCAGCTTTATTTGTCTTAAATTTGCATTAAATAGAGACAAGGAGACACTTTCTATCCTTGATGGGAATAAAATCAAAATTTCCACCTTTCCCAATATTAGACTATTTTTTTACCAAGGGTTGATTGTTATAGTAATAATTATTGACAAGTTTAATTACCATTGGAGTTATCTGACTAATTTGCCAGTTACAATATATGGGTAACAACTCTACAATATACGGTAAAACACTAAACTTTTTCAATATCAGTTTGATATATATAAAATCTAGTATATTCTTTTTGGGAAATGCTAACAAATGACTCAGGAGGACTAGTTAAGAGTTAAAAAAAAGTATGTTTTATTTATTGAATATTTATATTCAAATTAAAATGATTAATTTTGTTATGAATTAAAATGTATGTTTTCTTAAAAACATTTGTATTCAATATGCTCCTTCACATTCAAAATGATTTTAATAAATAAAATTTATTTTAAAATAATTATTATTTTCATTTTTTAATATAATCATAACTATCATATTTTGAATATGTTATTAATTTTTTACTTTGAATACTATTTTCAAAATATCAATAAGATTAATTTTATAAAAGTGTAACGTCTTAAGATAACATTATTGTATTCCTAGACTGGATGCAAAATTTTAAATAATTATTTTAAAACGAAGTGAGTATTGTAAATTAAAATAATTTATTTATTTAAAGAAAATATTTTTATATTTTTTAGTTTATTTTTTGAAATATTCTTTAAACATATTCTAAAGAATGTTTTTCTTATGTTTTAAAGAATATTTTTAATGTTTGAAATCCTTAAAAAATATGATTGTGAGACACTCGTATGCATGATAAATTTTTTAAATCAGCCATATAATTTTCATTTTTGGAGCTTAGATTCAAATTCGCCGCATTATACTTTTAATTATTAGACTATTAAGAGCGATGACTTTTAATTATTAAACTTTTAATTATTCGCCACATCCTACATCTTTCAACCAAGGGCAATGACTTGATCCCATAAGGATCGAGCGAGAGGAAGCTATCTATATGATAGTCACCCATTTGGGGGATAACCTTGCTAAGTTCCTAAATGATGCAACTGCACAAGAAGTGATCATACAAGATTTATTTATTTGTAATAAATTTATATAGAATATCTACAGTGGACCCTGGATGTTGGAGGTGGTGATATGCATGTTGAGTACCACATATAGTATGCATTGAGGTGTTGCCTCTTGTTCTTAGTTGCACGTCCATGTTTATGGACAAAAGTGCAACCTATGTTAATGTGGTCTTTCTTAAGTACTTCGTCAACCTGACTTCGACTCATGAGTACAGCTGAGGGGACATTTATCTGGTCTACTTATACTCTAAGTTGGGTGAAAGTTGTCTTTAAAAGATAAAACATATGACAGGGAGTTGTACGTTGCCTACAATAATTTCTTGTGACTAATATTTTTATAAAACACTTGTTACACTTGTTATCAATATTGTATCCGAACCATTTTTCAAGGATGATTATCTCCCAATTCCCTTGCATCATTGGTGGAAAGCTGCACCTACCTACAATGACGACTAGCCACATGCAGTCGCGTTTGTTCTGTACAAAGTGAATAATATGTTCGGACAAATTCAAAGTCTCTCTTGATTGTATGGTATCACATAATGTTTTCTTTTGACATCATTTTTTTATACTTCAGATGGCTACCATAAGGGTCATCTGTTATGTATCCTTATCTTCTCGAGCGAGTGATGTACCAATTTGGCTACTTGAAAATTATTCTAAGACCTCCCTATGAGTTTTTTCCTCTCGGTATCCTCCATATAGATCTTTGTACAATATTGGATGATTTTGAGAGTCATTTTGTACTAGAGGAATATCGTCGGGTGCAAACTCCTTTTCAGTGACTTATGTTGACGATTACATGATATGGTTCTATAGGGTGCCACACCCTATCATGACACCAAATGCTTCTGAAAGACCACCTAGGTCAGCTAAATAAAAGGCACTTGAGGCTCAGGATGACCACACTGAGGATGTGACAGCACTTTGTTGGCATATTGTAGGGATGGGTAGACTATGCATAGAGGCATGACTCTTTGAGGATGACACTCTCTAGTTGGCGCTCGTGGAGAACATAATTTTTAATTTATGGAATATCGTGCATTAAAGATGGAGGAGAGCGAGGGATTAGACATACCTAATAGATTATGTTTGGATGTATTTTTTTTTGTACTTTCAAAAAAATATTATGTAAGGTATTTTTAATTAATGTTTGACTATTTAACTTTCATTTAAATTTAATATTATCCGAGTTTACTTTAAAATAACATTGCTTCAAAAAATTACAATCACTTTACTTTAAAAAACAATGTTGAGACAAGGGTTCTACTCTAAAATCATTTAGGGGACATTCCGGAGATGACAAACCAAAATGCATCTCTACACTATATTTTATACAAATTTCAATGAATCTCAAAATAACACTTTCTGATATAATTTTAAATAACATTTGAAAGACATTTTTAAATATCCAAATATGTGTAATATACATATACACTTAAAGATTGAAAAGAACAACTACCAAAATTTATACTTAAAGTTACTATCTTCATAGAGGAAGTCAACAAGTCTCAATAAAAAGCACATCAATAATTAGAGAACAGTTGTGCGATGAACAACCGAACTTGAAGAAATCCGACTTATTTTATGGGAGATTTGTGGAAGGAAAACCACAAAAAAATTATTTTTATGACTTTATGGAAACCAATTGTTCCAATAATAAATAATTATACAATTCTTAAGCAACTATAATACTTTTTAGAGAAAAGTACGATATATTGACCATGTGTAATATATTTTTACATTGCCAACTAATTAGTACGATATATTGACCTATATTATTCTACACTGGACCAACACCTGGCCAACAGTCCTTCATACTTAATCCAGCATTCCTTGAAGACCAGGAGGTCCATTCTCTCACGATCGTTGGGGACTTCCCCACGTGTACGCTAGGGAAATATGACCAACGGTTGTTTTGACCACCACTATGCCCCCGAGAATAACGGGTCGAATCTCATTGTATCTCGAAGCTGTAGACCACGTGTTGGACTCCATACACACGTAAGCCTTGTCATTCTCTTATTGGGCTCAACAATCCAACCCATTAAGTAGATCTTGGCCCAACACTGTGGGTTATAAATATCCTCTCACTTGAGAGGGTCAGGTATTCATTTATTCATTCTTACTTGCACTCTGATCACTTCGTTCTTACTTTGGCATCGAAGTATCTTGCAGGTACCCTCATCTATTGTTTTTGTTAAAAACGTGTTATATGATTTTTAAGGGATTTAGAGACTCAAGTTAGATGACTTGAGATCCAAGCTATGTGTCTTGCTTACCCTAAATCGTGAGTCCTATTTATAGAGGTGCATGAACCTCATTATTACTGCATGTAACCGTTGCGACTCTTCACTTGAGTGTAACTAAGATGCCATCAAGTCCAGTAACGTCTGCCGCTGCCAATGATGGCTAATAATAACATGCGTCGTCATGCATAAATAAGCGGTTACGCCCTTGAAGAGCCGACCTCATCATAGCGCACCCATAATGACTGAGCTTTGTGTAACCCCTGGATCCGGGATATGAACTCAGCTGCTAACTCTTTATCTTCTATTAGGTTAATCGTCGGTGACTCCGACTTTCGAGTTCGGCAGTGTCCTACCCCAATTTCCTTTTATCATTTATAGACCCGAATATATACAAAAGTTAGTTGATATAAAAGTTATATAAGAACTATTTATGATTATTAAATTATTTAAATTTAATATTTTTTAATATCAGATAAATGGAAAATTAACAATATATATATATAATATGGTAACAATAATTTTTGCACTTCAATTTTGTTCAAAGTTTTTCAGAAACAAATCACTTAGAAAATTTATTGAGACAGTCATGTATAAAATAAATATTTGTCACTAATACATGAATTAGTTAAATTTAATATTTTATTGCATCTTTTAAATAAAAAATTAGAATATTTACTATATACTAGTATATTAACTTAAATATATTTTAAAAAAATCATTAAACTAGCGATGGAACATTTTTATACTTTTTTAAAATGTTATTTTCCGTCTTAAAATAAATGTCGCATTTGAAAGAAAAAAAAAATTGTCTCAAAATATTTGTCACTTTAAATTATCAATGCAATTTTATTTTTAATGTTTTTATTGTACTGTCTAATAAATACTCTTAATCTATTATTTTTCACATAATATTAACGATAATTTAAATAAATTAATAATTGAATAGAATAATTGAATAAAGTTATAATTCTCTCTTTTTTTATTTATTATTGTTTTTTAATTTATATGAAATGACAAATAATATAGAATTGAGAGAACAATATCTAACTTATCTTTAGGATATTTAAGACATTGGACTACATTTTCAAAAAAAAAAAATGCCTTAAAATATTTTTAAAGTGTTCCACTTATTATATTTTAGCCAAAATATTTATCAGTCAATTTAAACATTTCAACACCAATGTGGCTATTTTCAATTCGTCAAAAAAAGATACATAATAAATATATGTTATTTATTAATATAAAAAGAAACATAGAATAAATATTTTTAAATAATGATTATTAATTAAAATATGAAAGGAATATTTGTCATTGATATATTAAAAAAATAGAGAACACACATTTAGTACTGATGAATATTAAAAAACATGGGATGGATATTATAACTCATTTATATATTAAAAAATAACAAACATATCTCCCTGGTTAATATAAAATTAATGGACAATAATAATCGATAAATAAAAATATGTCGGAACACATATTTCTTCATATACCTAAAAACAATTGATAAATATTTTTAATCACTATATAATTTATCAATATAAAAAGAAACGTGAGATACATTTTTTATTAATAATATGTTTTAAAAAGTATAGAGCAAATTTTATTTTCGGTCAATATAAATAAAAAACTAAAACTTAAGACAAATATTTGAATCATGAAATTTTTTATAAATATAAAAAATTAAAACACAAGAAAAATATTTGAATTATGAAATTAAATCTACTTCAAATTAACAAAAAATAATATCGAGAATTTAATTTATATATATAAAATCAAACAACAATTATCATAATTGTTATATTTAAAATGCTTGGTTGTTTATTATAAAATATGCTCCCTCTGTTCCTTTTTAAGTGTCGTTTTAGAAGAATTTTTTGTTTCTATTTAAGTGTCGTTTTAGAGTTTAATGTCATTATTTATCAATTATACCCTTACTTTCTCAATAAATGAGAGAGAGTGCATGAATAAATTTATTAGAAAAGAAAAAATAAATGAGGGTATAATAGAAAATATAACTCTAATAATCCACTATCTTGGTTGAAGAACTTTCTTCTAAAACGACACTTAAAAAAGAACGGAGGGAATATCTTTTACTATTTATGTTGTTAAATTTTAATGTATCAATTCAATGTTAAGATTATTTAATAAATAGTGAAATACATTACCTATTATACACATCTAAAATATAATATATTTTTTTTATAAAATAGTATTATATACATCTAAAATATAATATAATTCTTTTATAAAATAGTGACGTGCGACGCACGCGTATTTATCTATAAAAATATAAAGTACTAGAAATAAATTTTGTAAAATAATTAATGAAATTAAATATGAAAGAGATCTTAAACATTTATATCTTTGATATTTTAACACACAGTGAAATAAATTTTGAAAATGATCTTAAAGAACACCAGAGGCAATAATAATAGTAATACAGTAAAATAAACAGTAGAAAAACAAGCATTGGTGTCAAAAAAGAAAAGTGGGTGAATGTGTGCACTGTGCAGCAAGCAATGAATGGAATAGAATGAATGCGCTGTAATTTGTTCCACTGTTACTTCAAATTTAATTTTTATTTGAAGGAGTATTTTTTAATAATATAAAAACTAACGTATCATAAATGTGACTGCAATATTTCAATTGTTATTGTCTCATCCCAATAATGATGCCATTTTTTTCTCTCTGTTAGAATTTGTATGATGCAGCTTTTCATTAAAATCCTCTGGTACTAATGTTCCTCGTGTGATTGGGACCCATAGAAGAGTCCTAGAAATGACATTGAATATAAGCATGCACCAGCATATCCCGCTGCAGATATCTTTCACCAGATTCATCAAGATACGTTTCTATATCAACATTCTTTTGTACTCAGAAAAAAAAGTTTCGCCCACACGATAAAAGTATTTTTTTCACTGGCAATTAATCACAAACATGTATTAGAATAAATTATATTTGATACATATTAAAATTAATCACGTTTTTAATTTAATATTAACATAGTATAATTCTATTAAAATGATGATATAAACTTAGGTTATATTAACGGTGCAATACTTAATTTTAACCTCTACTATAAAATTTTAATATAACAAATTATTTCATTTAATTATATTATTATTATTCAAATTAATAACAGTACTGGTGGTAGATCATAAGCATGCATTGTATTACGCATTGGTTTTTGTTGATCCACCTGACATATTTTCAATTTTAAGTTACGTGAGAAGCAAAAACTAGAATAAAAAATAGTACTAATAGTTTCTTATTGAATTACCATAAACTCATTCTATATTTTTTGCTTTGTGAGTTGTGAATGCAGAGTTATTTATTAAACTTATAAAACACACATCTTAAGACTTGTTTTTTTTTTTTTTAAATTACAAAATATAAATTTCTGTTTTAAGTATGCCAGCTTTCAGGATGATCCAGCTATTATTTCTTGAGCTTGTGAAGAAAATAAATAACACATTTAAGGAAAAACGATAATCATATTGAATCATCTCAATTGAGAATTGTGTAAATACATCAAATATAAATTATGAATTCGGAACCATAATATTCCACATGTTTATTTTTAATAAATGAATTCTAGTTGTTATAAGTACCTAAAATTTTATCAGTTAATTTCACTATCATACTCTTTAATTTAGTTGGTATCAGTACTTTTAATCGATTAAATATGATAATTCAATATCATATCATTTTATTTATTTTAAAATAAATTAAAAATATAAACAGAATTTACATTAAAGATATCAATATTCAACTATTTATCATGAACACAAATTTATTTTAAAAAAAATTCATAACACACTTAATATTACTAACACACATTTTTCATTTACTATTGCAATTAATTACAAGTGATGGAGAAAATAATTTTTTTAACCAATATTCATATTTCCAATTTTATGTGTTGTATCTATGGTTGGAAGTCATCCATATTCATAAATAGAAATCTGACTCAAAATCATCACTATAAAAAATATTTTTAATTTTGAATGCGAAATATATTTTATATCGGCTAAAGAAACGAGGTAACGAAAGATGTCATGAAAAGTAACTACGTTAATATTCTGATTTTAAAACATCGAGGAGTAAATTATTTTTTGCATAGGTTCGAATCTCATTATCTACACTTTTATCATTTACAAAATTACCATCTCATACATCTCGATGAATCAATAAAATTGATGGGTAAAATAATTTTTTTAAATTGAAACGCCTTAAATTGTTTACACGAAAAATTAATAAAATAATTTATTTACAAACTACAATGTTTACGGTTAACGCACATATTACGAGATAATACATTGCCTTAGTGTTATTGATTTGATTGCTTTCTAGTTTAATTTGTTGTTTTTAAAGTTAATTTAGTGTTTAAAGTGGACCATAACAGGTGCTCCTCCTTTTGTCATTTAATTTGTGCTTTCATCTGTTAACAGTAGCGCAATAAAGCAGAGTCGTGACAGAAGGTGAATATTAGGAGTTGTAAAAGTTGGTTAATTATAATAGCATCGAAGCTTTGGATTCGCAATAAAGGAAGTTCATATTCAACTGATGAGTATTAATGTTAGGCGCAATTGGAGGGAAAATAGAATATTACAAGAAAAGGGATAAAACCCTTCAAATTCAAGTGAGATAGTGGAGTAGTTAAAGAAAAAAGTACATTCATACTTTGTTGTGTCAGTCCAGCGCCGCCTGCACTAGCTATTGCGTTCCTCATTGTCCCCCAACATTGTTCCCTCTGCACCCTTGCTTTTTGATTAAGCTTCTTGTCTTCTTGTGGTTTGGGCGCTCAAATTGTGGGCTTAATATGATTTCATGGATTCAAGCCCATGATCTAAGGCAACTAAAACCCTAATTCCTTAGCTTATAAATAGTGCTGCTAGTTGAGAGAGAGAGAGAGAGAGAGAGAGAGAGAGAGAGAGAGAGTTCTGGGGAAGCTGCAAAGAATTATAGAGTGTCGAGAGTTGAGTTGGAGCAAGAAGTTTGAAGATTTCTTTGTTCTTATCTCCCTTGGTGTTATACTTGAGGTAGAGGTGTGGCTGGAGTTGCCTCATGAGAATTACCAATCTCAGGGAAGTTCTTCAAGTTACTTCTTAGGTTTACATTCTTATTCATCCTGATTGTTTAAGATGTTTACTGTAAAATCTCTGTTTGTTGTATGAGTTCTGCTCATCATGAGCTAATCTTATTGTAGTTGAGTTAGTGAAGTTAATATAAAATGTGTGTTTAAAGTATTTGTTGTGTGAACTGTGCTAGCTTTACCTTGTGCTATTTTGCCATAAATTTGTTTCTTTACTTGATCAACTTAGGAATAGATAAAAGCTTATTGTTGAAAGACATCTAATAACAAGTGGAACATCATGAGTAAAAATGATTGAAAGAGTGGAATAGACATATTCACTTGCCAAGTTTGCTTAGACATAAGAAACTACAATTGCTAAGGATTTCAAATTTAAAAACAGGCACATAGTTAGGTTATAAGTGAGTCTTAGAAATTTGTACCCTTGCCTCTCTATGTATGTTATGAATGTTGTAGAAATACACCAAGAGATCATTCTGACCTTGCTAGTCACGCGCTACATGACATTTACACAAAAACATATATGACATATTAATGGATCTATATTCAACTCATTTATTCTCCGAAAACTTCTCTTCAACACTTTTTGCTTGAAATTAAGATTCACTTGGTAGCAACACTTAACTAGTCATCATCAAAATTATTTATCTCTTCACTCATGCTTAAACTAAAACAATAGAGTCATTTCTAGTTACGACTACAATACATTCTCCCTGTGGGTACGATACTCTTATACTTATTACTCGTTGTAATAAAAATGTGTATACTTGCATGTGACATTTTATTGAATACCAACATTTGGACCAACAAGTTTTTGGTGCTATTGTCGGGGAGTAAACTTGTTACATATTCTGACTTTGTAATCATTTCTATTGTTTTATTTTAAGCATTTGAGTTTTTAATATTCTCTTGTAGTTTGGTGTGTAGATAGGTGTGGGCATTATTGTATGCACATATCGTTACATCCAGCCTACAGTGGATACGCTGAACCTGAAAGAGTCCTCAGAACCCTAAGAAGAAATAGACTTGCTGAACAAATCAGTGAAGAACCTATTGTTGTATATCTAGCACACACAAAAGGACAAATACCACCACTAGAAATTTCAGACGAGGAAGAAGAGATCCACGTCATTGACTGATAACGATATTATCGGTATTGCTAATGACATGGCTTGAAGCATCAGGGACAATGTTGTTTTTGATCCAAACACCATGGGTACTGACATAGTCTTCCTAGAAATCACCGCAACACAGTTTGAGTTGAATCCCATGATGTTCCAAATGTTGCAAACAACTGTCATTATTATGGTTCTCCCAATGAAGACCCTCCTCTACACCTTAGGCAATTTCTGGATGTTGTTAGCAACTTTAAGACTCCAGGCGTTACTGACGATGCCTTCAGTTGAGGCTTTTTCCTTACTCTCTAAGGGATGGGGCTAAAAGTTGACTCAGTTCCTCGGAACCTAATTCCATTGCCACATGGAATGATTTGGTTGAGAAATTCTTAGCTAAGTATATTCCTACTTCCAAGAATGCTAATATGAGAAACGAGATCACATCATTTAGGAAAGGAGATGAAGAATTATAGTTTGAAGCTTGGGAAAGATTCAAAGAGCTACTTAGGCAGTTCTCTCATCATGGTATACTTATCTGCATTCATCTGGAAACATTCTATAATAGATTGATTCTATCCTCATGGAATATGCTTGATGCATCTAGTGGGGGAGCACTTTTGTCTAAGTCTTATGAAGAAGAATATAGGTTGATAGAGAGTATTACGGACAACACCTACCAATGGCCTATTTCAAGAGAAAATGCAAGCACTACTCAAAGAAAGACAGTTGGAGTTTATGAAGTTACAGAAACTACGACACTTGTTGCTCAAGTTACCCGAATTCATCAAATAATGAAAAATATGATGACTCCAAAAACGCCTAAACTAGAGCCAATGAAGGTGGTTACAAACACGACAGCGGTTGCCTGTGTCTAGTGTGGAGGAGCACACTTATTTGAAGAATGTTCTACTAATCCTGTGTCTGTCAACTATGTTGGAAACAATAACATTCGATACGATAACTCCTACAACAACACTTACAACCCTGGATGGCGCAACCATCCTAATTTTTCATGGAGCAATACTTAAGGACAACCGAAGCCTCAAGCAGCCCAAACACCACAAGTTCCTCTTGGTTTTGCTGCACCTAAGTATGCAGTAGAAAATCAGAGAAATAATCAGTTGAAGAATATTCTAAAGTCTTTTATTCAAGAAACCAAGAATCAGTTTATTTCACAAGCCGTAAGTATTAACAACCTAGAGAACCAAGTGGGGAAATTTTCCACCTCTTTTAGCTCAAGGCCTATGGGAACCCTCCCCATTTGTACTGAGACTCCAAAAACTCCACCTGGAGTGAAGAATGTTCAAACATGCAAAGTCATAAAGTTGAGAACTGGTAAGGAGTGTGAATCTTCTTCACCAGCAGTTGCTGAGACATCTGCAGTCTTTCTTGAGCAAGACATTTTTGAAAAAAACTTGGAATCTAATGAGGAATTGACCTCAATTGGAAACACTGAAGAAACAAGTGGTTTTGATGCATCTAGCAAGAGATCTCAGATGAGGAAGAACCCTACAGCCTTGTCAGAACATGATAGAGTTAAGAATTTCATTCAAGAGAGACCATCGCCTATTTCTTCCCAAAGGATTAGGAAGGAAAAAGAAGAGCAACAGTTTGGTAAATTCATAGAGATCCTAAAGCAAATTCACATAAACATACCCTTGATTAAAGCCATTGAGAAAATTCCCAACTATTCAAAATTTATAAAGGATATGCTTACAAAGAGAAGAAGAGTGGGAGAATTTGCTTTGAATTTATGTTAACACTTATTTGTATTTTCCTTTGAATTTATGCGGTTTTTGATTGACATTGTGAGTGTTTCTCGAGATAACAAAGTTGCTGCCCAGATTTTAATTTTCATCTTCCGATGATTGATTGGACTTAGTTCCTCCGTATATCATTATTATTGTTGAGATGTGTTAGTGTTTTAAGTTGGCATTACTTTTTGGTAAAACTAGGCTATGGCAATGTCTTGATAGATGTCATGACATTCAGAGATTGAAGATAAATCCTACTTGATAAGGATGTTTAAAGTACAACTCAGAACTGGAAGATAAAAGTTGTGCTGGAATTTTGCAGAAAATAGTCGATGTCATAATGATGTTATGACATTGACATTCTGCTCGAATTTTCTGAGACTTTTAGGAAGTTTGTTGAGCTGCTATATTATGTTTTTCTGTTATTAAAATGCATGCTCACGTGGCTGCTAGGTTAATCTTAGTTAAATTGGTTGTTGAAAAGACCATGTTTTTAGGATTAAATTAAGTGAACCCTAACTATCTTTATGGAAGCCCAAAACTGAAGTTTCAGGACTGCTTCTATAAAAGGAACACAACCCTTACACTGTTGCTGCGCCTCTGGAATTTATTGAAGATATAGCAGGTTGTTATTTGTGTAATTCTAGTTTCTCTTGTGAGCCAAGCAACTATCAATTGATAAGTGCCTTGGACTAGGATTTGTTTGTAAGGGTAGTTTATCACTCAAAACTTTGAAGCACGAGTGTTTGTCTCTTGATTAAAGCTGTGAAGCAAAATCAAGATAGTTTATTGAAGTGTGTCTTCACAATTCAATTATTCAATAGGTTGATATCACTGCTGTGATTGAGGGGGGGTGAGTAGGAACTCAGGTCTAAGTAGGACTAAGATTGAAGTTGCATTGGGTAGGTTTTAAGTGAAGGAGATAAACTGGTTGGTTTATTCCTGAATTAATTCTACTAATAGTGAATTTCCTCCCTGGCTTGGTGGCCCCTGATGTAGGTGTAGTTAGACACCGAACGGGTAAACAACTTATTGTGTTCTTTATCTGTTTAAATTTATTGTGTGAATTGTTAACAGAGTGTCAGATAGTGTGTCATAACATTCTCTGTGACATCACGTATCTGCTACCAGGAATTTCAATTGGCATCAGAGCAGGCACCACTGTTATTTCGGTGAGATCTAGGGATAATAGTTTACGCATAATGGATAAGGAAGGAGGTTTTGGAGGTAGACCACCTATACTGGATGGGTCTAATTATGATTACTGGAAACCTCGTATGGTTGCTTTTTTAAGATCAGTGGATATTAAAGCTTGGAGAGCTGCTGACAAAGGATGGAAACATCCCACCAAGCTTGAGAAAGATGGGACTACTGTCTTGAAACCTGAGGAGGAATGGAGCAAAGAGGAAGAGGAGCTAGCACTGGGGAACTCTAAAGCATTAAATGCCTTATTCAATGGTATTGACAGAAATATCTTCAGACTAGTTCATCAATGTGAGCTGGCCAAGGATGTTTGGGACACTCTCAAAACAACTCATGAGGGGACATCCAAGGTGAAGATGTCAAGACTTCAGATGCTCACTACGAAATTTGAAAATTTGAAGGTGAAAGAAGAAGAGACTATTCATGAGTTTCACATGAATGTTTTGGAGATTGCCAACACCTCAGGAGCACTTGGTGAAAAGATGTCAGAAGAAAAGCTGGTGAGAAAGATTCTCAGATCCTTGCCTAAAAGATTTGCAATGAAAGTGACTGCAATAGAGGAGGCTCAGGACATCAGCACCTTGAAGGTTGAAGAACTTATTGGATCTCTTATGACTTTTGAGATGGGAATCAGTGAAACTGTTGACAAAAAGAACAAGAGCATAGCACTTGTATCCAATACTGAAGAAGGATGCAAGGTGGAAGATGAAGAGAAGATATCTGAAGCTATAACTATGCTTGGAAGACAGTTCAACAAGCTCATCAAGAGGATTGATCCAAAGTCAAGGTCAAATGTCAAGGACATTTCATCTGACATCAGCAGATCTTATGACTCTAGTAGAAGATCCAAGTAAGAGGAAAAAGGAAGTCAAGGCAGTGGAATCCAATGTCATGGATGTGAAGGATTTGGACATATTAGAGCTGAATGTCCTACCTTTCTTAAGAAACAAAAGAGAGGAATGACTGTCACTTGGTCTGATGGTGAATCAAGTAGTGACTCTGAAGAGGAATCAGCCAAACTTGTCACTGCACCTTCTGAAAGTGGCAATTTTGATAATGACTCTAGTGATGAGGAAGTGACTTTTGAATAACTTGCTGATACTTACAAGAAGTTGTGTATCAGAAGTGGTGAAGTATGTCAGCAAAATGAAAATGAAAAAGTCGATTGAGAAGTTGGAGGCGAAAATGAAGTGAAGCGAGAAGAAGGAAAATACAATCACTATAAGTCATCTCAACGGTGAGATTATAGTGTTGAATTCAAGCTTGATCATATGACTAAGTCATCAAGATTGACTCGGACCGATAAGTTGGAAGAAATCCTTCAGCTTGGACAAAATTCTAGAAATAAGCATGGTCTAGGATATGTGGCTGAAAAGGAACCTGTTAGTGACAAGAAAAAGAAGAGGCATGGGAAACCAAGGTCAAAGCAGATGTCACAACATAAAATAGGAAGTGTTTCTGGCTCGGGCATGTGGTGCAAAGAAATTTTTGATAACAAGAAGAAGAAGACCTAATAAGACAATGTCAAAGATGTCACAACATTGGGGTCAACATCAGGATCAGAGAAACATGTATAAGAAGTTTCAAAGATGGAGATGTCACCATTGTGCAAGGTTTGGACACATAAAACCCTTCTGCTATAGGCTACATGGATACCCTAATCGGACTCCTATGTTGCCGAAGAACATCAAGGTACCCTACACTCAAAAGTGGAAGAAGAGGACTAGATTGATAGCTCACACTTCTCTTAGAGTGTCGCCAAGGAAGATTGGTACTTTGACTGGGTGTTCCAAGCATATGATTGGAATAAAAACCTCTTGAATAATGTCAAACCTCATTCTACCGACTTTGTTACTTTTGGAGATGGAGCTAAAGGAGAAATCAAAGGTGTTGGAAACTTGACCGCTCGAGTTCCAAACCTAAATGGAGTGTTCTTTGGTAAAAGGCTTGGCTAACCTCATAAGCATAAGTCACTATGTGATATGGGATTCAAAGTCAACTTCACTAGGTCTGAATGTCTTGTAATCAATGATAAACAAGAAGTAGTTATGAGAGGAGTCAGATCAAAGGACAACTTCTACATGTGGGAATCTGAAAAAGAGGTAAAATTATGGCACCAAAAACTTGGTCATCTGCATCTCAGAGGAATGAAAAAGATCATCTCCATGGAGGCTGTCAGAGGGATACCAAGACTTCATATTGATGAAGGGAGAGTCTGTGGTGAGTGTCAGGTTGGAAAGCAAACTAGAATGTCACACCCAATGTCTAGACATCTGACCACCTCTAAAGTGCTGGAGCTGCTACACATGGATTTGATGGGGCCTATGCAGGTTAAAAGTCTTGGTGGAAAAAGATATGCTTATGTTGTTGTGGATGATTTCTCCAGATTTACCGGATAAACTTCATCAAAGAAAAATCTGATGTGTTTGATGTGTTTAAAGAGCTGTGCAAAAGATTTCAAAGAGAGAAGGAAAGCTGTATTGTCAGAATAAGAAGTGATCATGGAAAGGAATTTGAGAACAACAAGTTTGATGAATTCTGTTCCTCAGAAGGAATTAATCATGAGTTTTCTTCTCCTATAACACCTCAACAAAATGGGGTTGTGGAAAGGAAGAATAGGACTATGAATGCCGAGCAATGATTCATGCTAAGAAATTACCTATTCATTTTTGGGCTGAAGCTATGAATACAGCTTGCTATGTTCACAATAGGGTCACCTTAAGAAAGGGAACATCCTCCACCCTGTATGAACTATGGAAGGGAAGAAAACCAATTGTGAAATATTTCCATGTGTTTGGCAGCAAATGCTATATTCTGACAGATCGTGATCAAAGGAGAAAGATGGACTCTAAGAGTGATGAAGGCATTTTTCTGGGATACTCCACTAACAGCAGAGCATATAGGGTATTCAACTCCAGAACCCAGGTTATGATGGAGTCTATTAATGTCATTGTTGATGATCATCATCAGGAACACAATGTCCCATGTGATGTTGAGACATGGTTTGAGACATCACCACAAGTACCTGATAAGGATGATGTACCTGCTCCTACTTCACCAAAATCTGAACCAGAAGAAGCCAACAAAGATCCTTCCATCAGAATTCAGAAAGATCATCCAAAGGAACTCATCATTGGAGATCCAAACAGGGGTGTCATTACAAGGTCCAGAGAAACTGTCTCAAACTCTTGTCAAAAAATAGAGCCAAAAATGTCAAAGAAGCTCTAAGTGATGAATTCTGGATTGGAGCAATGCAAGATGAATTGAACCAGTTCAAGCAACATGAAGTATGGGAGTTAGTTCCTAGACCAGAAGAAACAAACATCATTGGCACAAAGTGGATCTATAAGAACAAGTCGATGCGAAGGGTTGTCACGTAAATAAAGCAAGACTTGTTGCTCGGGTTACACTCAAGTTGAAGGGATTGATTTTGATGAGACTTTTGCTCCATGGCTAGGAATCAATCGAGCTATTACTAGGGGTTGCTTGCATTAAAATTCAAATTATTTCAGATGGATGTGAAAAGTGTCTTCCTAAATGGCTACTTGAATTAGGAAGTATATGTAGAACAGCCTAAAGGATTTGTGGATCCAAGTTTTCCTGATCATGTCTACAAGTTAAGGAAAGCCCTATATGGACTAAAGCAAGCTCCTAGGGCCTGGTATGAAAGGCTGACCAAGTTCCTTATAGACAAAGGATACAGGAAATGAGCCTTGGATAAAACTCTCTTTGTCAAGAATGAAGGAGGAAAGATAATGGTGGCTCAAATTTATGTTGATGACATAGTATTTGGAGGAATGTCAGACACAATGGTGAAACCTTTTGCCAATCAAATGCAAGCTGAGTTTGAAATGAGCCTCATGGGAGAGTTGACTTACTTTCTTGGACTGCAAGTCACACAGATGGAAGACTCAACATTCTTTTCACAGAGCAAATATGCAAGGAATATTGTCAAGAAGTTTGGAATGGAGAATGCCAGCCATAAAAGGACTCCTGCTCCCACACATTTGAAGTTGTCCAAGGACACCAGTGGTGAAAAGGTTGATCAAAGTTTGTATAGAAGCATGATAGGAAGCTTGTTGTACCTAACAACCAGCAAACCTGATATTGCTTTTGCTGTTGGAGTATGTGCAAGATACCAAGCTGAACCTAAAGTAAGTCACATCAACCAGGTGAAAATAATTCTGAAGTATGTAAGTGGAACTTGCAATTATGGTATCCTGTATTCTCATGGATGTGAACCAATTTTGTCAGTTATTGTGATGTTGACTGGGCTGGTAGTGCTGATGATAGAAAAAGCACTTATAGAGGATGTTTCTTCTGGGAAACAATCTTGTTTCTTGGTTCAGAAGAAGCAAAAGTGTGTCCTTGTCCACAAGCGAATACATAGCGGTGGTAGCGTTGTTCTCAACCGTCGGATGAAGCAGATCATCGAGTACAATGTCACGGATGTCATGACATTGTACTATGACAACTGAGTGCTATTAATATTTCAAAGAATCCTATACAACACAGTGGACTAAGCACATTGACATTCGACATCACTTCATCGAGACCTTGTGGAAGAAAGCGATTAAATTGGACCATGTAACCACCGAACTTCAATGGTGACATTTTCGCTAAAGCTCTTGATGCTGGTCAGTTTGAAAATTTAAGGAGCAAACTGGGTATTTGTCAATATGAGGAATTATAGCAATTAAGATTGCTTACAAGGAATGGAAGAGACTTTTTATTAATTATAAGTGGGTCATTTAATTATTTTCCTCTTATTTTTAAAAGTTTCAAGAATATGAAGAGACTCCTACATATAATAGGCTCTTCATTTGAAAGTATCATATCCTCTTCATTCAAAAGATACTCTCAAACTCTCTGTCATTCTTGTTCTCATTGTCTCAATATATCTCAGCGAAATATGTCTTCATCATCTGCCTCATCCCATGACTCTGACTGTTCATCTCCTACCAAGATTAGGCAAGCGCCCACCATGAAGGTCTCTCCTCGCTCAAGAAGACCAAGAATCTGCATGCAAGGAATACAGGTTATCCTCCGGTAAGATCTCTGACTCATCTTCATCTGTTCCTCCAAAGATAACAAATAGAGAAGGTACTATGTATGTGCAAGAAGCCATTGCTAGGATAGTCACCAGGATCCTAGACGAAAATCACATTGTACCTGGAGTTTCTGTCCCCCTTAACCAAGAGTCTGCTAGCCCTAGTTTAGCAGTTGATCCAGATGTCACAGAGAATGTCAAGACATCTGAAGATCATGTCCAGAAAACTTCTGTGGATTCTGATATTGCTACTCCTGCTGATTCCCCTGTCAAAGCAAAGGGTGGTATCTCTGGTTCTCAAGTTGAGAAGATGACCAAAGCTGGAA
Organism: Vicia sativa; assembly: GCA_021764765.1. Lineage (NCBI taxonomy): Eukaryota > Viridiplantae > Streptophyta > Magnoliopsida > Fabales > Fabaceae > Vicia > Vicia sativa. Next base: position 248,236,870 of record CM038793.1, read on the forward strand.
CTTTTTCAAAGAAGTATAGAGTTAAATCTGTTGGTAGCTCAAGACCCAAGAGGACACCAATTGCCAAGAAGAGAAAGGCTCCTGAACCTTCAGAGTCTGATCAAGATTCTGGTTTCAAGATTCAGGCTGAAGTGGTAGCTGGTAATGTTGCTGTTGGTGTTGATCACAATGATAATGATCCCAGTGCTTCTTCAGGAAAGGAGAGTAACTGATCTGTTGTTGTGATGGTTCTTGTTTTGTTTTGGTTTGTTGTTTACATCTTGTTTCCAGTTCCTTGTTCTGCATTTCCCTATTTTTGTATTTTGGAAAATTGTAATCTTTTGACTGAGCTATAACTTTAAACATTGTGCTGGTACTTTTCTTCATATATGATTGAATGATTAGGGCACCTGTATTGATTCCTTTGGCCCTTTCTGGCTAAAAAGGGGGAGAAGAATACTGTTACAATTGGGGAATTGTATGGAAATTTGTATGTGGGCAATTGTGGGAAATTGGGAATTTTGTATGGGTAGAATTTATCTTCTCTAGGTTCTGGTTTCTTTAAGCTTAGAACTAGTTTTTCTTCTGCTGCATAGGTACTCTGATGACTTAAGTAGTTTTATCTAAAAATGTGCCAAAGAGGGAGTTTGTTAGTGTTTTAAGTTGGCATTACTTTTTGGTAAAACTAGGCTATGGCAATGTCTTGATAGATGTCATGACATTCAGAGGTTGAAGATAAATCCTACTTGATAAGGATGTTTAAAGTACAGCTCAGAACTAGAAGATAAAAGTTGTCTGAATTTCGAAAATAGTCGATGTCATAAGATGTTATGACATTCAGCAGACATTCGCTCGCAGAATCTGTTTTTCCTGAGACTTTTCAGGAAGTTTGTTGAGCTGCTATATTATGTTGTTCTGTTATTAAAATGCATGCTCACGTGGCTGCTAGGTTAATCTTAGTTAAACCTAAATTGATTGTTGAAAAGACCATGTTTTTAGGATTAAATTAAGTGAACCCTAGCTATCTTTATGGAAGCCCAAAACTGAAGTTTCAGGAATGCTTCTATAAAAGGAACACAACCCTTACACTGCTGCTGCGCCTCTGGAATTTATTGAAGATATAGCAGGTTGTTATTTGTGTAATTCTAGTTTCTCTTGTGAGCCAAGCAACTATCAATTGATAAGTGCCTTGGACTAGGATTTGTTTGTAAGGGTAGTTTATCACTCAAAACTTTGAAGCACGAGTGTTTGTCTCTTGATTAAAGCTGTGAAGCAAAATCAAGATAGTTTATTGAAGTGTGTCTTCACAATTCAATTATTCAATAGGTTGATATCACTGCTGTGATTGAGGGGGGGTGAGTAGGAACTCAGGTCTAAGTAGGACTAAGATTGAAGTTGCATTGGGTAGGTTTTAAGTGAAGGAGATAAACTGGTTGGTTTATTCCTGAATTAATTCTACTAATAGTGAATTTCCTCCCTGGCTTGGTGGCCCCCAGATGTAGGTGTAGTTAGACACTAAACTGGGTAAACAACTTATTGTGTTCTTTACTGCTGTTTAAATTTATTGTGTGAATTGTTAACAGAGTGTCAGATAGTGTGTCATAACATTCTCTGTGACATCACGTATCTGCTGCCAGGAATTTCAAGATGTGATTCATTGCTTGAGTTTAATTCATGATATTTTGTTAATTACTAAATTATTTGTTGATTTGTGCAAGCTTACAAGAATTCTCAAGAACCTTTCCCCTCACAATTCCATTCTACTCCTGATTTCTATTTTCACTTAATCCATTAGTTCTATATTGTTATAATTAGTTGGTGTTTGTTAATTAAAATGGATAAGTTTACTAACCTATTTTTCTTAACATCGCTAATTAATTTAATCAATGTCAAACTAATTGATTTCTTTCTTATTCTTTTCACTTTGATCAATTAATTAGATGTTGATTTAGTTACTTGATTTAGTTAGTTAAAATGGATTAGTTTACTAATCTATTTTTCTTAACTCAATTAATTAAGTTAATCAACTCGTAATTGATCCATGATTTATTTGTTTCATTATAGTTTTAATACAGATTTCTAGACCGCTCGAATGTGATGAGATGTGTGGACTATTTCTTTGTTATCATGTCTGTCTATTTCTTTGGATTTTCATCTGATGCAGGGATTTCTATCTGATATTCATCTGATGCGCCAAGTTTCATCTGACATCTTGAAGACTACCTGAGGCGATTCCTCACACCACGCGACAAAAGCTTTTATTTTTACTTATCTATTCATTTTATTTCGATTGGGTTGTATTATTTATTTGAACTTTTATCCGGACTTTTCATTTAATACATCCCCAGTCGTAAACCTGTATCCCTTATCCCCATATGGTTTGTAATAGCTTAGGATTTTATTTCCTTGTGTGTTTTAATTACCTCTTAATGCGTTTATCATTCAATTAGAACATATAGCCTCCTCTTGGGCTCATCATCAATGAGCAGGTATACACCAACAAGTGCACACTCACACACATTCATAGTTTGGTCCTGGGATTTTCTACAACGACAATTATTAGATCGATTGTTTCAATCGGTTGTATAGAATACTAGTGTCACGCTAGTCCCACTTTTTAGGAGCATACATATGACCACCTTGTATGGGATCTCTTGTTTTCTCACCTTCTTACTTCTCTAATCGGATTCTCATATCCTCTTGGTCCATATACCAAGCCTTTCCAAAAGGGTTTCATAGTTGAGTTTGGGCATGACCATTCTCATGAGATTAATCAAGTTTCGACCTTGGTTGATTATAACCCGAATCCACTACTTTGGTCCATATACCAAGCGTTCTATGCAAGAGGGTTTCAAGGTCGGGAGTAGGACCCCTTGGTTAACCATGACACGCTAAAACTCTATCCACAAACCAACATCAAAACACTTTCATAATCAAAGTTACAAACCTCGATCCAACATCGAGTGAATTTCCACAAAAAAATTCATAATAAACTCTGAGTATTTAAATCGTTGGTTGCTAGACCAATTTCTTAAATAATCGTGCAAAATGAACTCCGAGTATTTAAATAATTGTCGCTAGAACAATTGTTTAAAGACTCGGCCTTAATAGTGTGAACCTCGTTTCACTTCACCTTTTTCATAAGAAAACATTTTGGGATGATAGACAACTCGTTGAGCATCTGAGCTCCTCTGGTTTCTAGTATTTGAATCGTAGGATGCTAGTCCTATTGTTCGGTACTTTTCACCCACTTAAAAACATTACCAACTCATCAAATTTATCTTTTCGCCCACGTGCGACATCGAAAATCTTTTCTTCAATATAAAATCAACCAACAAACTTATAACATTTTCTATAAGAACTACGGAGTTCAGACTTTCCCATTGCACGAGGGAATACATAGGCACAAGGTTTTGAAACCGGGGCGAACTCAAAATTCTAAAAATAAAAACCCTTTCTTTCTTCTCCTTTCTTGATCATTAATTAGAAGATCATATTATTACGATAACAGACACACTAACTAAACGGTTGCCATCGAGTACGATGGATGTGAGGGGTGTTAATACCTTCCCTTTGCATAACCGACTCCCAAATCCATCTCTTTTGGTATCATAGACCGTCTTATCTTTTTTCTTGAGGGTTTTATTCGATATTTTCCCTTTTCATCTTTGGAATAAATAAAAGTTTGATGGCGACTTCGTGGTAATCGAATGTGATGATTTTTCGAGGCGCTTCAGCAGGACAAAAGTTGTTTGTCATAGTTGCAGCATATTTGGCCGAGGATCAAAAGAACAACTTCCTGGATGTGTTAAAAAGCATAAAATAACTATTTCTTGGAAAATTTCAGATATAAAAGGGATAAGTCCTACCATGTACATGCATAGATTTCTTCTAGAAGAAAATGCCAAGAAAAGTATCGAAAGCCAAAGGAGACTCAACCCAATCATGAAGGAGGTAGTCAAGAAAGAAATAATCAAATAGTTAGATGTTGGGATCATATATCCTGTCTCAGATAGTGTGTGGGTGTTTACTGTGGAAAATGGTAAACAACCGCTGGTCCTCCCAGAGTCTGATGTGCGATAAACCTAATGTGTCTAACGGTATCTTAACTGCAAGCGCACAGCCTATCGCGGTAGTAATAAAAGATTGTCGAATCCACAGGGACTTTGTAATCACTCTAGTGCGGGAAAGTAATGCTAGTTTAGCTAAGGCGGAAATTGTCACGTTTGGTTTTGGGAAGGTTAAGGAAGGTAAAATAATTGATTTTAAAGTAATTATAAAATGAAATGGTCGGTATGCAATAGAGTCGACCTAAAGGATCTAATCTGGCCTAGGCATATAAGGATTGTCAACTTGGTTTATCTGTAGAATTAATCAGTTTAAAAACCCTCAACTCACACTTTCATGGTCTTATCTCGGATTATACGTCTAAAGCCCTATACCTGCTTTCGCTAGCCTATAAGTGTTTAGAACATATTTTTTGGAAACTTAATTAATTCTAATTTGGTTTAAAGCGCTTTCACTGTATTTAAATCAAATGCCTAACTTTAGCTATCCGGTTAAAAACCTCACACTTTCGTGGTCTCGATCTAACCTATTTACTCTTCTTACTTTCGTAAGAAAGGTTTTATTTTTAAGCATAAAAAGTTATAACCAGAGTCAAGTTGATTAAAGTTTTAGCCTAAGTTTGATCAGATGCCTAATGTCTCTTACTATCCCATACCGACGCTAAAGGTTTAGCTAGCCATGGAAATTGAAATGAACGTACGGGAAATATAAACAAACAAATATAAATTGGACATTATAAATAATAAATTAAACTTGCATTAATTAATTAAAAGGTATGTAATACAATTGCAAAATAAAAACCTGAAATAAAGCAGTATCCTATATCCTTCTTCCACAGGTCGGAAATTCGGACTTCGGAAATTGGAATGTAAAAAGGAAAAGTCTGAAGCTTGAAATAAATAAATCCTAAACTATAATAATAATTTCCTGATGTTGGAAATTATTATTTGGGCAATGAAAATGAAAGAACAGGAATAATCGAATGCAGAGGAAATTAAAAACTGAAATAATACTGGGTTCGAAAATCGGCAGAGCTTCCGCACAAGTAAACTATAAAATGCTCTGTACCTCTAACACTGAAATGTTGAGGTATTTATAGAGGAATGAATCTGGCAGTTTGCTTTGAAAACTTGTCACGAAGCTTTCCTTCAAATTCTCCACGAATGTAGGAACGTGGGTAGTTGAGGAAGAAGTGGTAAACGTGGGGTCTGGCTGGAGAGAAATAAGGAGTTTCAAAAACTCCTTCTGTTTTGCTTTGCCACGGTCGTGGCAGATGTGTTACGATCGTCACAGTTACAAAATCTGTAATTCTTGACAGATTTATCTTTTTCTTCTATTCTTTTGGTGCTTTCTTGCATTGTTTCATGTTTCCTTATGTTTTGAGCTGAGTTATGAATACCTGCAAAAAGTAATGACAAACTCGAAATATTCGGGAGTTAATTGGGTCAAAATAATACAAAACGGGTTAATTTCATGTAAAATAAACTATATGATTTCGTGTTATCAAATTCCCCCATACTTAAACCTTTGCTTGTCCTCAAGCAAAATAATCAATTAAAAATATCGGACAAGTTTTTATAAACGCACATAACTAGTATACCTTTCGTTTTCAAATTATTACAAGAAATCCTAAGTTAGTTCGGCCAAGAAAAACGAATGAAACAACAACGATATGCTAATGACACAAGCAACAAGCTAGTCGACGACTATCCGTTTTAAACGAAACGTCCATTTATACCGCTATAATTCAACTCAAGGTTTCTCGTTCATAATTCACCCAGTTTCGTTCTCGCGCAATCACATTAAGCCCATTTTCTTTACACGCACGTAGTGGAATAGCCGCTTAGTGGTTCTGATCAAAACACAACGGTTTCTGGCACAATTATGTGGCAACCTCTTTTATCCAATTGCAAGATACGGGGGATCAAACCGTAGTCTGCCCTACCGAGTTCAGTACCAGATGCTTCTGAACCACCAAGACAATGGAATCTCATGTTACTTAGTAGAAGCTTTTGCATCCGTTGGACTAAACGATCGGGTGAGGATCGCCCAATTTAATTGGTGCAATACCGATTTCCTTAGCATGTAACATTCTGTTTAAATCAATTTGCAAGATTATCCACTTATATTCATCGACTTTCCACGTGGTTTGTGCTAAGACTGGTGCCGACTGCTAATATAAACTACTAGGGGCTAATTTAAGACTTAAAACTGAAAGTATTGGTATAACGAAAATGGAGACGATTCGCGTAAGTAGGGAGTCGAAGGTGTCATAATCGTATAGTTCTCGTTGGATCGCTCTCGGCCTTCTAACTAAGATTTCAGTTAAAGTAGGTAACTAACGATTATGCGAATATAACAGGCGAAAAATTTTGGTATGGCTAAATAAAACGAGGAGAAAATGAAATAACGAAACATAACTGAAATAGAAATGAAATTACTCGTTCTGAAATTAAGAATGCAGTACTCCTCCCACACTATATCAAACATTGTCTCAATGTTATGATATAACGGCGAGGTTAAATTAAAAATACATCGGAAAAACAAGGAAAACAACAAGAAAAGGAAAAACTACTGGCGACCACGGCGGCTTCGGGTTCGTGACCTTCTGGAGGGAGTAGCTTCAGAGACAGTGCTCTGGGGTCCAAGAGATGTTACATCCATCCTTAAAGCATTAAGCTCGCTTAGCACTTCATCAAGCCTTTCATTCGTCGAGCGTTGACCACTCAAGATTTGGGCGTTCTGCGCGACTAAGGCGTCGAAACGCTCCTGATGCACCCTCTTGGCTCTGGCAGATATAAGATTCTGATGATGAATGGCTCGGAGGAACTCGTCAAGAGATGGAGGTGGTGGAGCAGAGGAGGACTCAGGTATGTCAGGCACGAGAACAACTCGATCCAGTTCTTCTTGCATCTCATCAGCGGGGCCGACATGAGGTTCTTCTTGAGCAGCAGCAGGGCCTTCAGGGTCTTCAATGTTAAATAGCCAGTTGGCTCGGTTCTGAGGGTCGATTCGGTCCCTGCAAGGCAAAACAATGTTAGTGTAAACTCGGTTCTGTATCACTGGATGGAATTTTCCATCGTCTCGCTCGTGGATGAGGTGGGCTGATTTGCAATGATCCAAAGTAAGCAGGACCGGTGGTCGGGATGGCAGATGAGCAAGGGTGTCACCATGGGTTAGTGCTAAAGCAAGAGAAATGACAAGCCCTCCAAAATAGAAAGGTTTGCCTCCTCTAGTGCATATGGAGTGAATATGGGCCAGGAGGAAAGGTGCGGCGTTAATTTTCTGACCCGAGAATGCACAATGCATGAAAAACAGCTCCTTAGAGTTTAGCTTGTGGTTACTATCTCTTGTGAAGATTGTATTACCTAGGATACGGTGGAAGTAGCGTATGGCCGGATTATGAATTTGAGTGGCGTTGAGATGATCATAAGAGTGTGCTCGGTTGTTGGTGAGGCTATGCCAAAGGTTGAAAGACTCTTCTCCAAAGTTGTCGGGTACACGGAGATGGGAACCTTCCTCGGTGCAGAAATCAAGCAATTGTCCGAACGCGTTCTGAGTGAACTCGTATTCGGTACCGAATATGCGAAACTTCACAACACCAGAAAGTTGGTTTGTTGAACCAGGTGGAGTGATGTAGCAGAAGGAACTGAGGAACTCGAGAGTGAGATTCTCGTACGTGGGCTGGGGCTGGCTACATAGAGTCCACAGGTTGACACTCTGAAGAAGGCGTTGAACACCCTCAAGCAAACCAAGATCTCTGAGGCAGTCAGTGTCAACATACCTAGTGTGGTGTAGACCTCGACGTTGGAATTTCAAAAACTTAATGCGTTGAGTCTCGCCTTGTTCACCATTACGTAGGGTAATGCCAGGAATAGGTTGGAGGTTGTTCGCCATTTGCATGAAAGAGTGTTTGAGTGAGAATGGGTGTGGTTGGTGAAGGAGAGAATGAGAAAGTGATACGGGTAATGGGTGTATAAATAATGGAAGGAGATAGTGGGAAGTTTGAAAATTGAGAGGGATTTATGGTGGGTTGAATGGGTTGAATGGGTAGTTAATGGAGGAAGTGGGATGATTGGGGAGTTATGGAAAAAGAAGAGAGAAAGGTTGAGGGAAGAAGAAAAGAGGGAACGTTCTGATAACAGGGTTACTGATGTAGCCCGTGTTACGGTCGTAACACCAAGCTGACGAGCGTAACGCGCTGAAAGGCGTGTGACGGTCGTGGGGGAATGGATTACGATCGTGGCAGCTACAAATTTTGCAAATTTTTTGCAGAACAGAACACCAGTACACAGAGTAATATTTTCATAACAGGCAGAACATCTCAGGCATTCCAACATAAACACAACATTAATTTATTCAACATATAATCTAGTATATATAATTCGCAATAGAGTAGAAAACCATAAAACATTGTAAGCAGCATAATGATTGTAAGTTTAAAATTGAAAACAAACAATTGCATTAATTCAAATCGGGTAACTTGTTCTTTTTGACAGAAAGTAAATGACTTGTAAATGGAAATGCAGTAATTTAATAAAGAATTGAAACTACCTAGAAACAAAACAGAATGGAAAAAATTCTAAAAACTAAGAATTGAAAAACTGAAAACTGAAAAACTAAGAAACTAAAAACTGCTTCATCCAATCTTTGCTTTCAATATCTCTAAAGCTTGGGTGATGTTATAGAATTGCTCCACTGTGATGTCAGTTAAACCAATAAGATCCAAACGCATAGTCTTCGGTTCATTCTTTATTCCATCAATGTCCGTTTTATAGGAATCCAAAGTGGTCAGAATGGTGTTTAATTGTGTAGTGTATTCTCCTTGGTTTACATCAGGGGCTACTTGTGCTTCAGCCATATTTGTAAAGTCATGGTAACCAGGAGGAGTTTCAGGATCTGTTTCGTTTTCAGACATGAAATTATCAGCAACAAAATATGATTGTGGTGTTTCTGGTGTTGAAGGATGGTCAGGTGGATTCAATTCGTACAACCAATTATCATGGTTATGGACACTTACTCGGGCATGGTTCGGAAGGGTAAAAAGAGTAACAACTTCGTTCCTTATCAGGTAATCATATGGTGCAGGGCCTAAATTTCCTATTATCAGGTTGTTGAAGCAGAAATCAATATTCATAGGCCTAATCGATCCAAACGGTGCACAGTTATTAAGTTGGTAACGAAGTCCAAGAGCATTCGCAATCATGGTAACTAATCCTCCCACACTGACAGGAACATTAGGGTCCTCACAAATGCGGGTAAAGGTCTTCATCAGGAGTGGGACAGCATTGACAGGGCGTCCTATGTTTATACAATAAAGCAGAGATAATTCATCCTTGGATACAGCATTTTGGTTTTGTTCTTTTCCAAATAGAGTGTGGGCAAGAATCCTATGGAAATAACGGATGGCTGGGTTATGTATCTCATTGTTATCCATACTTTCTGGGTCAGGGTGATAGTTTCCGGTTAAAGTACCCCAGAAGTAATCCAGGCTCAAAATCCAATAAATCCGCCTCAGGGGTAGTAAAAGCTAAGGGTCCGCTGGGGAATCCTAATAAAGCAGCTAAGTCCCTATGGTTATAGGTGAACTCAATACCAAAAAGTCTGAAGGCAATGATTCCTTTTCGGGCTCTGACACCGTGTTCAGGGATGTAAACTAATGAACTCAAGAACTCAAGGGTAAGCTCTCGGTAAGTGATAAACCTATTTTTCAGGTGTGCTCTCTCTCATCCCAACTGGTTAAACATGTAGTAAGCACTGTCAGTAATGCCTAAAGTGTCCATAGTGGGTTCATCATAATACAGGGTTAAACTGATGTCTCTTTGAGACAAAGCCTCAAATCTTCTCCTTTGGTTTCTATCTCTAAAGGTGGTTTCCATAAAGTTCTGTGGGGGATCCATAGCAAAAGTAAAGCGGGGAAACAGAGTAGAGGAGAAAGTAAAGAGAAAAAGACTTTTCAGAAATCCTGTAGCAAGTAAAATTGTTTTGAAATCAGCAGCAGTTTTATAAAAGTTTTAAAAAATGAAAAATACTTATATAGCAAGCAAAAACAGAGAATATAAACAAAATAGCAAGCAAACACAAATAAAATGGGTTGCCTCCCATGAAGCGCTGTTTTTAACGTCATAAGCCTGACGAAGTACCTAGTGAAAGATTAGTCGGGAGAAATAGGTGGCAGTTCTACGAGTTTAAGCTTATTCGTATAATCTCTATTATCTATACGATGATACTGTTTTAACTGCTGCCCGTTTAAAATAAACGGGGCGTTATTTCTATCCTTAATTTCTACCGCTCCGCTAGGAAATACTCTTGTAATTTCGAAAGGACCGGACCATCTAGATTTAAGTTTTCCAGGGAAGAGTCTAAGTCTAGAATTAAATAAAAGTACGACATCTCCCACACTAAATTCTTTCCGAGATAAACGCTGATCGTGCCATTTTTTAGTTCGTTCTTTGTATATTTTAGCGTTTTCGTAGGCGTCTAGTCGTAATTCTTCCAGTTCATGTAAATCGAGGATTCGTTTCTCGACAGCAGCAGTGTAATTAATATTGAGTGTCTTTATCGCCCAATAAGCTTTATGCTCTAATTCTACCGGGAGATGACAGGATTTTCCGTAAACAAGTTTGAAAGGCGTAGTTCCGATAGGAGTCTTGTAAGCTGTCCTATAAGCCCATAAAGCTTCGTTAAGCTTGGATGACCAATCTTTTCGAGAAATAGCGACAGTTTTTTCTAATATTTGTTTAATCTCTCTGTTCGAAACTTCGACTTGTCCACTAGTTTGCGGATGATAAGGTGTTGCTACGCGGTGTTTCACTCCATATTTAGATAGTAATTTATCAAATATCTTCGAAATAAAATGAGATCCACCGTCACTGATAACAAGTCGAGGAACACCAAAACGCGGGAAAATTATATTCTTGAAAAGCTTTATCACCACTCGTGTATCATTTGTAGGAGAAGCTATTGCCTCGATCCATTTTGAAACATAATCGACAGCTACGAGTATAAACTTGTTTCCGAAAGAATATGGGAAAGGTCCCATAAAATCTATTCCCCAAACATCAAAGACTTCAACTTCAAGTATTCCTTTCTGAAGCATTTCATCGCGTCGTGAGATATTATCGGTGCGTTGGCATCGATCACAGTTTTTAACGGCGATGTGGACATCCTTCCACAGGTTAGGCCAGAAAAGGCCGGCTTGGAGAATTTTGGCACACGTTTTAGAGGTGCTAGCATGTCCGCCATAAGGAGATGAATGACAATGGGAAATGACGTCTTCTATTTCTTCGTCGGGTATACAACGGCGGAAAATTCCATCAGGTCCTCGTTTAAATAACAGTGGTTCGTCCCAATAGTAACTCTTGAGATCATGGAAGAATTTCTTTTTCTGTTGGTAAGTTAAGTCAGGTGGAAGCGCACCGGCAGCTAAATAATTAACGATGTCAGCATACCAAGGCAATCCTATGGTCATGTCAATGGCTTCCACGACTTCCTTAGCTTCTGGTTTATGTAAATCCAATTGAGCTAGGTCGTTTATCATATGTGCTATCAGATGTTCATACGGAAAATCATCATTAATTGGCACTTGTTCGGGTTTTATACCTTCTAAACGGGATAAATGATCTGCTACGACGTTTTCGGTTCCTTTCTTGTCTTTAATTTCCAAGTCAAATTCTTGTAAAAGTAAGATCCATCGGAGGAGTCTAGGTTTTGCATCTTTCTTGGCAAGTAAATATCTGATAGCAGCGTGGTCCGTGTAAATGATAATTTTTGCTCCTACAAGGTAAGAACGGAATTTGTCAAGCGCGAAGACCACGGCTAAGAGTTCTTTTTCAGTTGTTGCGTAGTTCATCTGAGCTGAGTCTAGCGTTCTGCTGGCGTAGTAAATTGCGTGAAGTTTCTTATCTTTCCTTTGTCCAAGAACTGCACCGACAGCGTAATCACTTGCATCGCATATGATTTGAAGGTAACCTCAATCGGCGGTTGCATGATTGGTGCGAAATAAGTCGGCCTTAAGGGTTTCAAAAGCTTTGAGACAATCGTCATCGAATATGAACTCGGCATCCTTCATTAATAGACCGGTAAGTGGTTTTGTGATTTTCGAGAAATCTTTAATAAAACGTCGGTAAAAACTGGCGTGTCCTAGAAAACTTCGTATCTCTCGAACGGTCTTGGGTGGTTGGAGTTCTTTGATCACTTCTATCTTAGCTTTATCAACTTCAATTCCTTTATTGGAAATAACATGTCCAATACGATTCCTTCTCGACCATGAAATGGCATTTTCCCGATTGAGCACAAGGTTTACTTTCACATCGTTCTAAAACACTTTCTAAATTAGATAGACATCCTTCGAAGCTTTGTCCACACACAGAGAAGTCGTCCATAAACACTTCCATGATGTTGTCAATGAAATCTACGAAGATGGCCATCGTACATCGTTGGAAAGTTGCGGGAGCATTACATAATCCAAAAGGCATTCGTCTATACGCGAACGTTCCATAGGGACACGTGAATGTAGTCTTCTCTTGATCATCAGGGTGAATTAGAATTTGGAAAAATACGGAATAACCGTCTAAATAGCAGAAATAGGAGTGTTTGGCTAATCGTTCTAACATTTGGTCAATAAAGGGTAAAGGAAAATGGTCTTTCCGAGTAGCTTTGTTCAGTTTTCTATAATCAATGCACACTCTGTGTCCACTAACTACTCTTTGTGTTATCGATTCGCCTTGTGCGTTTTTCACGACAGTGACACCTCCTTTCTTAGGTACAACATGCACTGGACTGACCCATTTACTGTCGGAGATCGGGTATATAATTCCAGCTTCCATTAGCTTTTTGATTTCATCTCTTGACTACAGTGCTGAGGATCGGATTGATTCTTCTTTGAGGTTCTCGAGAGGTTTTGCAATCCTCTTCTAATAGAATACGGTGCATACAAATTGAAGGACAAATTCCTTTTAAGTCTGATATGTTGTAACCTAACGCAGTAGGGTATTTCCTTAGAACGTCTAAGAGTTTCTCAGTTTCGAGCGTTCCTAAACTGGAACTCACTATTACAGGTCGAGTTTGTTCAGTATCAAGGAATTCGTATCGTAAATTTTTAGGTAGAACTTTTAATTCTAGTTTTGGTTTCTTGGGACATGGCATATGATTAGGTGTAAGTGCTAGACTTTCGCTTAGACTGTCATCTTTATATGGTTCTCGCCAATTATCGTCTTCGAATATCAGAGGGGTTTCAATTTTCATTATTTCGGTATATGTGGTTTGTTCAGCTTCCATCTCTCTCACGCACTCGTTTATAATATCGAGTAAATAACATGTGTCATTCATGGCGGGTGCTTGTAGAAATTGAGTGAGGATGAATTCCACTTTTCCTCTCCGACTTCGAATGTCAATCTGCCCTTCTTTACATCAATTATAGCTCCAGCTGTAGCTAGGAACGGTCTTCCTAATATAATTGGGGTAACTGAATCTTCGGTAATGTCCATGATTATAAAATCGGTCGGGATATAGAATTGACCTATTCTAACTGGAACATTTTCCAATATACCTACAGGATACTTAACTGATCGGTCAGCTAATTGAACAGACATTTTTGTAGGTGTAAGTTCTCCCATTTCCAGCTTTTTGCAAATAGATAGGGGCATGACAATGATACTTGCTCCTAAGTCGCATAGAGCTTTGTCTATGACGAATTTTCCAATATTACAGGGTATAGAGAAACTACCTGGGTCTTTTAGCTTAGGAGGCATGTTATTCTGAATGATAGCACTACATTCAGCAGTGAGGGTAACTGTTCCGTTATCTTCTAACTTTTTCTTGTTAGATAAGATTTCCTTAAGAAATTTAGCATACGATGGCATCTGGGTAATGGCTTCTGTGAATGGTATTGTGATATTCAGTTGTTTCAGAAGTTCCACGAATTTCTTAAATTGGCTCATCGATTTAGAATTGGTTAATCTCTGAGGATATGGAATTTGTGGTTTGTAGGGCGGTGGAGGCACATAAGGTTTCTCTTTTTCTACAGCCTCTTGAGTTTCGTTTTCCTTTTCTTTCGGGTCGCTCTCGTTTTCACTCGGCTTGTCTTGCTTCTGATACATAGCTGGGTTTTCTAGTCTTGGATCAACAGGTCCGTCAAGTTCTTTTCCACTCCTTAGTATCACGGCATTAGCGTGTCCTTTCGGGTTAGGTTGTGGTTGACCAGGAAATATTCCAGCAGGAGCAGCAGTAGGTGCCTGCTGTTGAGCTACTTGTGAAATCTGAGTTTCAAGCATCTTGTTATGGGTAGCTAAAGCATCGACCTTGCTAGATAATTGCTTAATTTGCTCATTGGTATGTAAGTTCTGATTTAAAACATCCTTATTGGTCTGGGATTGAGAAGCAATGAAGTGTTCTATCATATTTCGAGGTTTGATTTCCTAGGAATGTTGGAAGTATTAGGTCCGTTATTAGGATGATTCGGGATAGCTTTTGGATAACCAGGTGGTGTAGCAGGAGCTTGTCCAGGAGCATACAACGCATTGTTGCTTTTGTACGAGAAATTTGGATGATTCTTCCAACTTGGGTTATACGTGTTACTGTAGGGATTTCCTTGCACGTAGTTAGCTTGTTCGGCTGGTACTCCGGTCAAAAGGGGGCATTCTGGAGCAAGATGTGATTGAATACCACATAGATCGCAAGTTGGAATCACTGCAGCTACGGTAGCTGCGGGAGTGACGGAAAGATTCTCTAATTTTTGGGTAAGAGCTTCCACTTTAGCATTAACTTGATCCAGGCTGTTCACTTCAACCTTGATACCTTTCGTTTGAGATTTCTCTACATTAGCTCTCTCGCTTCCCCATTGGTAGTGGTTCTGAGCCATACTTTCAATAAGTTGGTTCGCTTCGGCGTATGGTTTATCCATCAGTGCGCCACCAGCAGCAGCGTCTATGCTTAATCTTGTATTATACAAGAGACCGTTATAGAATGTGTGAATAATCAACCATTCTTCTAAACCATGATGAGGGCAGAGTCTTAGCATATCCTTGTATCGTTCCCATGCTTCGAATAAAGATTCATTGTCTTTCTGTTTGAAACCATTGATGTTGGCTCTGAGCATAACAGTTTTGCTTGGAGGAAAATATCTAGCTAAGAAGACTTTTTTCAACTCGGCCCAAGTGGTGATTGAGTTGGTAGGAAGAGATTGAAGCCAAGCACGAGCTCTGTCTCTTAAAGAAAAAGGAAATAGGCGCAATCGTATCGCCTCGGGGTTTACTCCATTCGCCACGATTTGCGTCGCACTAACACAAATAGATGTAGATTAGGGTCGTCGTAGGAGCTCAGAACCGGTTCTCACGAGCAGCGGAAAGAAGCGAAGGTTTCAGCTCGAAATCGTTTCGAGCAATAGCAGGAGCTGCAATGCTGTTATGAGGCTCCGCTTGAGAAGGAACTGCGTAATCCTTAAAAGGACGAGGAGGAGGAGGTGGATCGGCCATTCTTCGTAACTCGTCGAGATTTGGAAGAACAGACAGAGGAAGATTGTTGCGTTCACGGTACTCTTGAATTCGTCTTCTTAATCAAAGATAACGCTCGATATCGTATATGGGTATATGCAAAGTACCGCCTTGAGAGCGAGTATTTGGCATACACAAAAGGGAAAATAAATAGTTGCCTTAGCCTAGACAGTGCTAGTTTAAGAGTGCACTAGTGACTAGATCAAAGTCCCCGACAACGGCGCCAAAAACTTGATGTGCGATAAACCTAATGTGTCTAACGGTATCTTAACTGCAAGCGCACAGCCTATCGCGGTAGTAATAAAAGATTGTCGAATCCACAGGGACTTTGTAATCACTCTAGTGCGGGAAAGTAATGCTAGTTTAGCTAAGGCGGAAATTGTCACGTTTGGTTTTGGGAAGGTTAAGGAAGGTAAAATAATTGATTTTAAAGTAATTATAAAATGAAATGGTCGGTATGCAATAGAGTCGACCTAAAGGATCTAATCTGGCCTAGGCATATAAGGATTGTCAACTTGGTTTATCTGTAGAATTAATCAGTTTAAAAACCCTCAACTCACACTTTCATGGTCTTATCTCGGATTATACGTCTAAAGCCCTATACCTGCTTTCGCTAGCCTATAAGTGTTTAGAACATATTTTTTGGAAACTTAATTAATTCTAATTTGGTTTAAAGCGCTTTCACTGTATTTAAATCAAATGCCTAACTTTAGCTATCCGGTTAAAAACCTCACACTTTCGTGGTCTCGATCTAACCTATTTACTCTTCTTACTTTCGTAAGAAAGGTTTTATTTTTAAGCATAAAAAGTTATAACCAGAGTCAAGTTGATTAAAGTTTTAGCCTAAGTTTGATCAGATGCCTAATGTCTCTTACTATCCCATACCGACGCTAAAGGTTTAGCTAGCCATGGAAATTGAAATGAACTTACGGGAAATATAAACAAACAAATATAAATTGGACATTATAAATAATAAATTAAACTTGCATTAATTAATTAAAAGGTATGTAATACAATTGCAAAATAAAAACCTGAAATAAAGCAGTATCCTATATCCTTCTTCCATTCGGAAATTCGGACTTGGAAATTGGAATGTAAAAAGGAAAAGTCCGAAGCTTGAAATAAATAAATCCTAAACTATAATAATAATTTCCTGATGTTGGAAATTATTATTTGGGCAATGAAAATGAAAGAACGGGAATAATCGAATGTAGAGGAAATTAAAAACTGAAATAATACTGGGTTCGAAAATCGGCAGAGCTTCCGCACAAGTAAACTATAAAATGCTCTGTACCTCTAACACTGAAATGTTGAGGTATTTATAGAGGAATGAACGGCTTTGCTTTGAAAACTTGTCACGAAGCTTTCCTTCAAATTATCCACGAATGTAGGAACGTGGGTAGTTGAGGAAGAAGTGGTAAACGGTCGGTGAGAGAAATAAGGAGTTTCAAAAACTCCTTCTGTTTTGCTTTGCCACGATCTACACTTTCAAATAAGCGGTATTACGGTCGCCACCGTACGAGGGTTTGGTGTTTCTCCGTGTTACGGTCGTGGTGGATGTGTTACGGTCGTAACACGCTTCATGATGGCTTACGGTCGTGGCAGATGTGTTACGACCGTCACAGTTACAAAATCTGTAATTCTTGACAGATTTATCTTTTTCTTCTATTCTTTTGGTGCTTTCTTGCATTGTTTCATGTTTCCTTATGTTTTGAGCTGAGTTATGAATACCTGCAAAAAGTAATGACAAACTCGAAATATTCGGGAGTTAATCGGGTCAAAATAATACAAAACGGGTTAATTTCATGTAAAATAAACTATATGATTTCGTGTTATCAGAGTCCTAAAACTAAGGGTCACTAGCGAGATCGACCAGTTGATCTCAAGACGCGTGCTAAGATTTCTGGTAAATTACACTATTTTTGGAAGTGAAGTTATCTATCCTTGGCCCAAAAACGGTTTCCAGAGCCTAGGGAAATAATGCAATGACTTTCCACATAAAAGGATACTGACTATTGGTGACTCGTGACCAACAGTTTACGTTACGAATGTTTTGGTAACTAAGGCTAGTGGTGGCTCGTGACCAACAAGCAAATGAACAGAAGTAAAGTAAAAGCAAATAAAAGCAGAGTTAAATGTAAAAAGGTTGCATTGAAATAAAAGTTTGGTGATTCACGTACATCAAGGATTGCGTACTCTTTCTTCCTTTAGCGCGGAAAAATGAGTAGAGTTTTAGCAAGTGATTTGGTAGTACAAATGGACACCCCTAATTCTCAACATTCTAACTTATTTATAGTAATAGTAACCGCTAAAGCTATCAACGGCTGAGATTTAATCTTGGGAAATAACCTCTGCCCACGTTTCAGCCTTCATTTGGAATTCATATCCCACCATTTTCTGAAGTAACCACCCATGATCTTAATTTATTTGACTTTTTCCCGCTTCGTGTCTCCAAAAGAACTTCCTTCAGATTTTTTCTATTTCCTTAAAACACAACGAAATTTCCTAAGTCCACAACGAACTACTTCGACAACGGCACCATCTCGACTAGCTTCTTCTTTTGACCCAACTCTCTATCGACTCGACTGTTAGGTAACGCGTCGACCTGATCTTGCTTTCTTGATGCTGTTATGCCTCTGGTCTACGTAGTTTTGTCCCTCTAAGCCAAATTCCTAACTACCCAGTATTTCTTCTGGAACTTGTGACTTAGCTTCGTTGATTATATCCAGAAGCTACTTCTTCTAAGATTAGCTCCTAGACTGTAGGAACATTTGCTTCTACAACATGCCCTTAGTTCATTTTACCAAATTCTAGCTAACAGTGGGTTACCCCCATACAGTGTATGCCGAATAAGGGAGGCATGATTGTAATCAACAATGCAAAGGAAGTGCTTATCCCCTCAAAGACAGTAACTGGTTGGAGGATTTGCATGGATTACAGAAAGCTGAACAAGGCCACGAGAAAAAATCAGTCTTCTCTTCCCTTCATTGACTAGATGTTGGATAGACTGGCTGGAAAAGAATACTATTGTTTTTTGGATGGTTATTCGGGCAACAACCAGATAGCTATAGCTCTGGAGGACCAAGAAAAGATGAAATTCCCTTGTCCTTATGGTACCTTTGCTTTTAGAAGAATGCCATTTGGATTGTGAAATTCTCCAGCTACCTTTCAAAGATGTATGATGACAATTTTTTTGATATCATCGAGAGTTATATGGAGATGTTCATGGATGTCTTTTCTGTTTTTACAGAGTCATTTCAGAACTATTTGGATAACTTAGATTTAGTCCTAACAAGATGTGATGAAAGCAACTTGGTACTGAACTGGGAGAAATTATATTTCATGGTTAAATAAGATAGAAGTCATTGAGAAGTTTCCCCTGCCAGTAAATATCAAAGGAATTAGAAGCTTTTTTGGGCATGTTGGCTTCTATAGAAGATTAATCAAGGACTTTTCAAGGATTACCAAACCACTTTGTCAATTACTACAATATGATGTGTCTTTTGATTTCAATCAAGAGTGTCTACAATCCTTCAATCATCTGAAGAAGGCTCTTATTACTGCACCTATAGTGAAGGCTCCTAACTGGACAAAGCCTTTTGAGCTGATGTGTGACGCAATTGACTATGCTATAGGAGCTGTTATGGGTTAGAGGCATGACAAGGTATTTCATTCCATATACTATGCTAGTAGAATATTGATTGAAGCTCAAATCAACTACACATCTACAAAGAAGGAACTGCTAGTTATGGTGTTCTCCTTTGACAAGTTTAGGTCTTACTTGGTTGGGACCAAAGTGATAGTGTACACGGATCATGCTGCTATCAAGTATTTGATTGCTAAGAAAGATGTAAAACCGAGGTTCATTAGTTAAGTTCTCTTACTTCAAGAATTTGACCTAGAGATTAGAGACAAGAAGAGAGTTGAGAATTTGGTGGCTGACCATCTGTCAAGGTTACCCGAAGAAGTGCAAGACAAAACTGAAGGAGAAATCTAGGAGTCATTCCCTGATGAAAAATTATTGATGATAATTTCAAGTGTGACTCCTTGGTATGCTGACATATTAAACTACTTAGTTAGTGGATGTGTCCCTTATGAGTTCAACTCCCAACAAAGGAAGAGGTTTTTCCATATGTGCAAAACCTATTTCTAGGATGAACCTTTCCTTTACAAGAAATATGTTGATCAATTTCTGAGAAGATGTGTGGATATTCCAGAGGCACAATAGATCTTATCTTCCTGTCATGAAGCTCTATGTGGAGGATAGTTTGGAGGATCCATAACTTCCGCTAAGGTTCTTCAATCAGGTTATTTCTCGCCCTCTCTTTTTAAGGATGCTCATGACTTAGTGAAAAGTGTGATAGATTAGAAAGAGTTGGAAATATCTTCATGAAACAAGAAATGCCTCTCACAAACATCTTGGAAATTGAAATTTTTGATCTGTGGGGTATTGATTTCATGGGGCCATTTTCTCAATCCTTTGATAATCTATACATACTAGTGGTTGTGGATTATATGTCCAAATGGATAGATGCAGTAGTAACTCCCACTAACGATGCTAATGTGGTGACCAAATTTCTCATAAAAATACTTTGACAAGGCATGTTACCCCTAGAGTCATCATTAGTGATGGAGGAACCCATTTTTGTAACAATATTTTCAAAAATTTAATGGCAAGATATGGAGTCAAGCACAAATTTGCTACAACCTATCACCCACAATGTAGCGGGCAAGCTGAAATTTCAAACAGGAAAACAAAAAGGATTTTAGAAAAAGTGGTTAACTTTCTAGGAAGGATTGGTCTAGGCATTTAGATGATGCCTTGTGGGCTCACAAAACAGCCTATAAGAATCCTCTAGACATGTCTCATATATACTTGTCTATGGAAAGATGTGTCACTTGCCTATTGAGTTGGAACATAAAGCATACTGGGCAGTCAAGACCCTAAATTTTAATTTGTCTAAGGCTAGCAAAGTATGGATTCTCTAACTCAATGAGCTCAAAGAGCATAGATTGTTGTTCTCCTATGAGAATTCTGAATTATACAAAGAAAAAACCAAGAAGTGGCACGACAGGAAATCGTAATAGAATTACATCTCTTAATTTTACGGGATGGGAAAACACGAGTGTTTGGTGAGCCTTGAGGTCTAGTTTAATTTCAATGCACAAGAACGAAGATGAACGACATAAATAACTTGAATACAAAGATTTTGTTGTTTGATGGAAAAATTGGAATCGATGGATAATTCAAATGTGTGTGTTGTTCGGTGCTCAAGACGTTCTTAATGTAGTCACCGATAATACATTCTATTTGTTGTAGATGCGGTAGAGGAACAGTGAAACGTTTAAAGAAATACGATGAAGAAATATCAGAAAGCGTTGTTCTACATACATCAGTGTGTGAATGCGAATGTGTTTGAGAAAATCATTCATTCAACGATGACAAAGGCTGCATGGGATATACTGAGATGGTGCTACGACGATGAAGCATCAGGGAAGAAGGTGAATCTTCAGTCTCTATGTAAGCAGTATGAGAATCTTAACATGAAGAACAATGAGAAGGTGTCCGATTGCATCTCCAGAGTAATCTTGTGAGGAAACTCATTCTAAACAAGTAATCATTGAGAAGGTATTGAGATCTCTTACTCCTTAATTTAATTACATTGTTGTAGCAATTGAATATTTTAAGAACCTGAGCACCATGAGAGTTCAAGAGCTACAAAGTAGTTTAGAGGCATAAGAGTTGTGTTTGAATGAGCGGAACTTTGAAAAAGAGTTCGAGCAGACTCTAAAAGCTATTTTTTTTAAAAGGACTAAAATCAGTCTTGGTCAGAGATCAAGAATGAAATGGTGGTTCTCAGAAGTTAGAAGCCTCCAATTCTGATGAGAAGAAACATCAGAAAGAAAAGGAGAAGCGTGAAAAGTGGAAGGTTCAATGCTACTGTTGTAATATATTTGGTCACTTTGCTAAGGACTATTGGTCAAACAAGGAAAAGAAATCAGATGAAAAAAATATAGCCAGAGGAAACTCTGATGATGAACCTGTGTTATTGATGACTTCTGATTCTGATGGTTGATATTTAGTAGAATGATGATATATGGACATTGGATGTTCAAATCACTTAAATGGAAACAAACAATGAAATCTCAATACTAAATTTTTTAAAGTTTTAATATATAATATTATTATTTAACCTTATCTTTGTTCAAGATATATTATTTTTTATGATGTGTTTGATTCGAGGTAAATGAAGGAGAGGAGAGAAGAGGAGAAATCTCTAATTAAATATGTTTGGTTAAAATTTTAAGAAAAATAAGAGAATGGGAGCAAAACCATCAAAAATGTGTTTTGTGTATCCTCCAAATTTGAGGGATTTGGAGGGGAGAGGAGGGAAGATGAATATTTGTATTTAAAAAATATTATATTTATTGAAATATATTTAGTTTAATTTAAATATTTCAAAATTATTTTTATTTCTTTTGTGTTACTACTTTTTAATGTGATTTTTCAATTATTTCTATCAATTTATTATAATTGTTCTTCTTCATTGATTTTGAATTTATTTAATTAACATAAATTATAATCACCACACTAATTTTTCTTATTTTAATACTTTTTATTTACTTATTTTTTTTCTCAAATTTTGTTATGTATTTATTATATTTTCATTTATATAAAATAAGATATATTTTTTAAAATTATTTTCTTTTATATGATTTTGTTGTATATTCTATTATATTTCCTTTTATATAAAATTATTTTTTAATTTGTGTTTTGTTATAATTGTTTTTTTATTAATATTTAATAATAAGTTAATTTAATGTATATGTTTTATTATATGATTCATTACAATTTAAAAATAATTGTCGATACATACTTTAATTTGTGTGAGAGTTATAATTCAAATAATTTTATTTTATGTTATATGATAAAATTATAAAAATTTTAATTATTTATGTTGTGAATCGGATGCCTAGAAACAAATATATATAAGCTTGTAGGAAAAAAGAATGAAGAACACGATGAACACAAGAATTGGTTATTACCTGCTATTCTTTCCTTTATCTTAAAACAAGATTACAAGTATACAAGAATAACAAATAACCCTCTCACCCTAAATTAGGATTTGCAGTATGCAATGATGAGAGACTAGTATGCTATTTATAATAAACCTAATATACTAAACTAATGGACTTTTATCACAAATACCCATTACAAGCTAACTTAGGGTACAAGTTAACTTAACCAATTGGACATAACAAACATGCCCAATTCGATGCTAACAAACCTAACATCCTTCGACCCAATAGAGTTCGATCCAATATCTCACAATTTAATATTAAAAATTTACTATCTAAAAAATATATATAAACTTTTTTGTATATTTGAATATCATATCACTTATATAAGATCATAAAAATAAAAATAAAAATAATTACTTTATTTATCGAAAATGTTAATTAATACCTAAGAACACTCTTTATTTATCAGCTGTCTAGTGGAACTGTATTTGACCTTATTGAAATTATTACAAGTGACGTAAAACTCTTTCCAGTTTGATTTTTAAAAAACTTTCATTAAAATCAAATTAAAGCAATTAAATTTCCACACATGCAGATTCTATTCTCACAATAGCTATTTCAATATTATGACTAGTAGTTTGTTTATCACAACTACCATTTTTTATTGCCATTTATACATTCTCATAATAGATGTATAATTTTTACAATCTCATAATGAGTACAGGAAAATTAAGAAAATGATAAGAAAATAAAGAGAGATAGTGTATAGGAATGGGAAGCATTTCCATAGATTAAATTCATAAGTAGAGACAAGAATACAGAGATTGTATAAATGTTGTTGTCTTGTCTCTCAAGTTTGTAATTCCACCACTACAACCACAGTTTCGGTATATATTAATGGTATGAACGGCTTCCCGCTTTATGATAAAATAGAAAAATTTGAATCAAATATGTCCTTTTGCTTCTTTTTCTAGGCGATTTTTAGGTTAATCTTAATTTTTAGATTAATATTTTTTTTAGTTGTGTATCTTAATTTTGGGGTTTATCATGTCAGTTAGTTGTGTATCTTAATACGATAAATTAACACCATTCGCATTGGTTGTATTCAATGTAAACTTTCTACAATAAATTAGGATCTCGTAGTTCGTAATAAAAAATGAGTGTTGCTTGCTTGTTTTTAGAGAATAAAGTTTAAGTCATATTTGTCTGGTTAAATGTCTAATTATATGCTCGCACAATGAAGATTAAAGCGTTTGTTTGTATTGTTGGAGGTATTCACTAAGAAATATTGATATATAATCTATGAGTATAATTTTTTGTGAGAGACGCACCACTTGTATGTCTAACACTTTAAGATGATAAGTTAATAGATTCTTTCATTTATAAATGTTCAAGTCACCACATTCCTACCTAATCTGAGATTGTTTTTTCACTTATCCACACTTGTATTATTATTCTAACATGTATTTCGCGTTGAAATAAATAAAAAATTTTGATGAGTGAATATTAATTTTAATTATGAAAAAGTTTTGTTTTAGTTTTTTTAGTTTTTCTTAATTAAATGAATTAAACATTCTTTTTGTTTTCATATTTTTTGTTTTTTGCATTTTTAATACTTTTCTAATATTAATAATTAAAAATTAAGTATTAAAACAAAATGAATACAAAATTAAACTAATGAAGAACTAAATGAATTAAATTTGATAAATAAAATAAATAAAGAATTTAAATCTAAATCCTTATTTCTTAATTTAAATGAATTGTTAGTTAATATTACAAGCTACAAAGCTACTTGTTATGAAGCAATCTTAACAAAGTAGTAAGGTGTATGATTTGCAAAGCACACCGAGTACTTTGAATGGAAGGAAAATTAAAAAATGTCTTCATGTAAGGCACTAACATATTTGGTGTTTTGTATAAAAGGAAAAATACAAGTGTCTTTGTGTATGCAAGACACTAACACTTATATTATGAGAAATGATTAATGCGTCCACAAGTGTACGGAAATATTGAAATAATATAAAAGATTGTCGAATTCACAGAGATCAATATCAACCTATTGTAACCTATCGTATGTTTGTAAAATTAAGACTAATGAATATTTGATTAAAGAGAAATTAAGAATAGAACTAAAATCTAAAGATAAGTTTAAGAATACACACACACACACACACACACACATATATATATATATATATATATATATATATATATATATATATATATATATATATATATATATATATATATATATATATATATATATGAAAAGAGAGGTTGGAATGTGTATTCCACGTGCCTCGAGATACTCTAACTCGTTGGCTTATAATGAAGTTAAAAATATGTTTAATAAAAATAACAATTTAAAACAATAGCTCACACTCTCATGGTTTTGAATAAAGTCGTGTTCTTTAACCATGAGATTTTCTCTCGCTCACTCATCCTAATCAAGGAACGTTTTAAACGAAAAGATTCTAATCGACACCTAAAGTGCTCTCGCCCTCTTTAGGAGTCGATGCCTCGCTCTTACTATTTGGTCGACCCCACACTCGTAGTGCCATCTCGAACTTTATTTAATTTCTCACGCTTGTGACAAAATCGTGTTAAATAACCTCTCACTCACGTGACAAGGCTATTTAAATTAAGTCTAAAAATAAGAACCAAAACAGAATTTCAAATAAAGATTAAGCCAACATTGTTACTGAGTTCCGTCAGAAACGACAATCTTCATATACCGGACTCAAAACAATTTTGCCGGACATATTTAAAGAAACAAACATGCAATTAAAATTATTAACCATGAACAGAGGCATATTAGATTTGTAATGATAAAACAATATTATAAGAACATGAAACTAAAATAATTGTAAATAAATAAACCTGAAAATAAAATAGACGAAATAAATTGGAATAAAATTGCAAATAAAATAAAACTTGAAACTTGAATAAATCTTTTAAATAATGCCGACAATATTTTTTATCCAAGCGTACAAAAAAGAGTCCTAGTACTAATGGTGTGACAGTTCCCCGATGTGACAAATCTACCACTTTTACAAGAGTAATTTCTGCCTAAAACTACGAACAACACTTTCACACACAAACTTGGATGCCTAAACTAACTAGCTAAGGCCTATATATAGTATTACAAGTCAATAGTTGCTTCCAAAATCGTGTCCAACTACTAGAGAAAAAGAAGGGAAGTGGTGAAGAGTAAGTCCAAGGTTGTTACACGCATTTCTACCTTCCTGATGCCCGACGACCGCCATAGGGATCATGGCGACTGCCATGAGTCAAATCTTATTAAATGACGTGTTTGCACACCATTGTTTTTGCCATGGTGATGGTGGAGACTGCCACATCAGCAAACCTGATATTCTGTATTCTTTTTCTACTCTTTCTTCCTCTTCTCCAATTTCGATGCACATTTCTTCATGAATCAACAAAGTACCTGAAATACACAATTAAAGTGACATAAAACCATGATAAAAACAAGAAACGAATTAAATAGCATATGAATCGAGTCGGAAAATACGATTCATTTTCATTCTATCAAACTCCCCCATACATAAACCATTGTTTATCCTCAAGCAATCAACCAATGCAATAACTATTAAGACGCGAGGTTTGAAACATACACACAACAAAAACTCTAATTGTACGTGGTTGCTAGGCTATTTGTCAAGTAAATAGGTACAAAACTTCAATATCAAGGATACCATAACGACACAAGCCGGAAAATCCCATCCTATGCAAACCAATCTGAATCATGTTGTTATAACTAGGTCTATGTTTTTCATCTCTTTCACCTACTTTCATTCTAGCGCAATCACATTAAACTCATTATCTGCACACACTCATATTAAGGGGATCAATTAGTGACTATGATCTTTCTTAAGCTCGGGGTTCCGGTACTAAGTAGTGCGGCCCCATTTTTCCCAATTGTTAATTGGGGGGATAAAACTATAGTCTTTCCTACCAAGTCTAACACTAGTGACCTCTGGACCAACCAACAATGGGTGCTTATTATTATATCTATATAGGCATAACAATCATTAGGCTAAATGACCGGGTGAAAATCACCTAACTTAAAAGGCTATTATGTTTTAGTTAAATCACTTATTCATTAAAAATGAGATCATTCACTTATGTTTATCGACTCTCTTATGTAGAGTGCGCTTGGGATGGTGCTAACTACTATTATAAACTACATGTGGTTACTTTAAAACTAAACTCAACGTCTCAGTATAATAGGTACTCAAATTGAGTTTTGCATATTTTGGGGGGTTTAAGGTTTCAAGACGGTACCGATTTTATCCAATCTTTTCGAAGTCTATTTGACAAAGCCTAAAGGTCAAAACAACCTATATACTCTTAGAGTGTTATGGAATTTTTCAAACAAATTTTTTTGTTGGAGGTTAAAATTTAAAAAATTTGGAGAAATTCGACAACAATTGAAAAACAGGCATATTGACTCGACATCACATGCAATGACTCAACCAAATGCTGAAAACAATAAAACCATAAAAACATGAAACAAACTAGAAAACAATAAATCAAACCATAAAAGAAATAAATAGAAAGCGGTAAAGTTCCTCCCCACACTTAAACCAAACATTATCCTCAATGTTTTGATAAAAGGGAAAAAGAATAAGAACTCGATCGACGCCCCTCGATAGTTTCCTGCATGCAAGTGATAGGTGTCAAACGATCGATATCTTTATTTTGTGCAAACTCAAACAAAAGAAAAAAACATTAAATTTAAAAACTCGTGGGTTGCCTCCCATGCAAGCTTCTTTAACGTCGGCACTCGACGACTCAAGAGTGTTAGCACTCATGGTGGTTCTCTCAAGAATGAATCATTGATCGAACTTTTCATAATCTTCAATTTTCATGGCCACTTATAAAGACATATCACATATCCCTCATATTTTCTTTTCTTTTTTTGTGGGTGGTTCATCCTTTTGAACTTGTGGTGGTGGTTATGAATCTATCCCGAGTATCGGCTTTTAAGTTTGGACTTAGTTATTTTATATACCACCTTAAAGGCTAACCTTCCTCTTAACATCGTTGATTTCCTAGTTTCATGGTCCTCTAACTTTCTATTTTTATGCAAGACTTCAATAAAGGTGCAAGACATTTTCCAATACCTCCACACATGTTTTGGATTAAGAGTTTACCTTAGCTTTCACAAAACTTTGCGAGAAAGGAATCTGAGGTATAGGGAGGAGGATCAACAATAGGTGATTCATTCTCCACCTCTTTGAAAATCTCCTTTCGGATGGAGTCAGTGTATTTTTCTCAATATCTACTATTTTCGACCGAACTCTCCTCGTCCTCATTATCACTCTTCTTAGGATTTTCTATTTGTTTTTCAACGCTTATTGTTACAATATTTGCATGTCTCTCGTGAAGGGTCCTAGAGGTTTTTGTTCAAGAAAGTAGATTTGAGTATCCAAGTCCATGTTGCAAGTCACGAGGGACTCAATTGCGTTGTTTACTTGCCTAAGGGTTTCACTAATATGGATATTTTGCTTTCTAAAATCTTCACTAATCTTTCTAGATTGGAATTATGGAATTCTCGTGGCTCCTCAAGATATTAGGCATGATGATTGTATAGGAAATTTGGTTAAGAATAAGTTAGTGTCGCATTGTAATCCTCCATTAATGTTTTAAGGTCTAATTTATGGGATTCTTGTGACTCCTCAAAATGTTGGTATTGACAGTTGTAGAGGTAATTTGGGTGAGTGAGTTAGTGATGCGTTGAAATCCTCCATTGGTATTTCGAGGTTGGATTTATGGGAATCTTGTTATTCCTCAAAATACTGGCAGTGGTAATTGTAGAGAATATTTTGGTGATACATAGTAATAGAGACAAGAGTTCCTTAGTCTATACGGTGTACCAACGAAATAATAATATTGACTATTGGTCCTCGACAACGACACCAAAAAGTTGACGCATCCGCAAGTGCACAGAAGTATCGAAGTAATATAAAAAAACTTTCGAGCCTGTTGTACCCCAATTTGCCCCCCTAAGATTCTCTAATATCTCATGCCATTGCATTGCACAAATATCACAAATTAGGTCCCTCTCTATCACTTTCTCTCTCTCTATCTATCTCTCTCTCTCTATCTCTTATCTTTAGGTTTGCCCTTGAGAGATGACCAAGCAACTTGATTGTATATTCTTTTGTGTATAATAATTGATACTTGACTAATCATAATGTATTTATTATTTTCCCTCTATATTTTGTGATGTAGGTGGATGATGCAAAGGTTTCTTATTCAAGAGATCTATAGGTTCATGTGTTTAGTTCCATGCCTTCTCTTCAAAACTCTCAATGTCTTGAAGTGTTTGTTCTCATTAAGGACTCATATTATCATCTACTCAGGTCTCTCATCTTGAGTGTGTACTCTATATGTGAAGAAGATCATCAAAGTTGAAGAATTTTCCATGACATGGCCATCTATATCGGAATTAAGGTTTTGGGCTCTGAAGACCATATATTGGTAGTTTTGTGAAATTTGGGAATGATACTAATGCCATTTAACTCTTAAAAGGATTTCTAAAATGTATATTCTTTGTTCCAAGTATGTTAACTGATGAGAAGATTGTTTTGAAGGTCTATGATTGCAAGCTTTCTAGATTGATACTTCATCTATCTTTATGACTTCAAAGGATCATCACTTGGTCATTCCTTATCTCATTCAGCTCATTCTTCCTCCACAATGAACTTCAAAATTTCTAATACAACTTAGTTCAATTGGTAAGAAGAGAAAATGCTTGGAAATTTGCCTAAGAAGTCAAAAGATTACAAGTTATTGATGGATTTCTCAATTTTTTATCAATCAACTTCAAGATATCATATCTTGATCATCATTTATCATTTTGAGGCCATTATTTTTGCATAATAATATTGAAGATGTGAAAATTATCCCCATTTTTGTTTCAAGGCTTGAAGATGTTTGGAAATTTCTTGAAGAGACCAAAAGATAATAGGTCATTTCATGATTTTCCATCAACTTCACAAGTCCATAACTCTCTCAATTTTTGGAGTTTTTAGATGTTTATTTTTTTCAAAATTCTATTCAAAAGGTCTAATTCATATCATATTTGTTGGACAAGAACAAATTTTGAGTGGAAGACCATGATTTAAGGCAAAACATTATAGGTAACGTTTAGAAGGCATGGCATTCTTAACCAAAGCCTGGCCTGATTTTTCAGTGTTTTTCTTTGAATCTTAAAGGATATATCTCTCAGTTCAAGTATCCATTGGATATGATTCTCTTTGAATTGTGTTCTACTTTTTGAGAACTTCATTTGGCTCAAGGAAGATTGGAAAATGCACGAGGGAATTTGATTTGGCCTCAGTGCAAAGTTTAGCAAATCTGCTTCGAGCTCACCATCGCTTGTGCATTTGCGCTATAATTTGCATTTAAGCCAACTTAAGCCTTGCTTTGTGACTAATCATGTTTAGAAACTTCCGTGATTAATTAGCACATCAAAATGCAAGGAATGGTTGAGTTTTTAGCACTTGAAGTCGCGCTTTCTTCATGGACACAGTGTACGATTTTGCTCCAAATTGCATCATTTACCTCCCTTTTACCCCATTCACTTCTATAATAGAGAACCATTCCTCACTCATTTCCTCAAGCTTTGAGAGCCAGAAAATTTCGCCTAACTCACTCCATAACCACACGTCAAATTGCTCACTCTTAAAGCTCTTCCGGTTCAAAATTGATTGATCATTCTCCTCTTTGAACTTCAACAAGCTAATAAAACAAGAATTGTGTCTTGAGATGCCCTGAATCGTGCTATCCAAGTCAAGTTTTAGAGCTCAAATTGACCTTCATTCGTGTAAAATCCATGTCCATTTCACTTCACATAAATTGCTAGGATGTAGCCTCTTCTTCTCAAGCTCATGCTCGCCGGGTTTGCATTTTCATTGAGTATTGAGCTTGAATTTCGGAAACAAGTACTGTTATTTTTCTGCTTTTCTCAAACCATTCCTTGTACAAGTGAAATAAATTTTGAGGGCACCATTAAAATCGCTTGAAGAGACGAATCTAATGGTACATGTCCGAGGAATTTATTTCACAGTTTAGAAACTCTAATTTGAGTGGCGGAGGTTGAAGACGACCCACGTGTCTGCTCTTCAACCAATGATGAATTGCCACATATTTTTTTAATCTCAAATAAATGATCGCGGTGATATTTCCTTGAGTCCATGATATGCACAATGATCCGATCCATTAGATTGACTTACTAATGCGCTTTGACATTATTTGATGGTCCACATTATTATGCTTTATTTTAATTTTAAAATTTGATCCGTGTGAAAACCAAGGAGGTCCATATCTGCACGGTGCTGTGATTCCTTGGGTCCGATTACTAACGCTTTTAACTGTGATCTAATGGTCCATATTTTTGGCTTTTATTTTATTTTCGATTT
The DNA here is from genome assembly GCA_021764765.1 of Vicia sativa. Classification (NCBI taxonomy): domain Eukaryota; kingdom Viridiplantae; phylum Streptophyta; class Magnoliopsida; order Fabales; family Fabaceae; genus Vicia; species Vicia sativa. Next base: position 248,267,882 of record CM038793.1, read on the forward strand.
TATATTTGATTTGTTTTAAACTTCAAAAATCATAGAAAATTCATTTTTGACTCAAAAATCATGAAAAATTCATAAAATATTTTCAAATATTCTTTTTGATTTTTAGTTTTAGAATTTTATTTTCAGATTTGATATGTTTTATGATTTTTCTCATTTATTTGATGTATTTAAATATTTTAAAATACTTTTGACATTTAAAATTCAAAAATTATGGAAGGATCCAATAGTTATTTGACAAATATTGGTGACCTCATTTTATTTTTATTTATGATTTTTCTATTTTTGTCAATTTTTTGTTTGTTTTACCCTTTTCTTTACTTACAAAAATATAAAAATAATAGTTTCGACTTTTAAAATCCGAACTTTTTGTCAAGACTTGTTGACCTTTGTTTTACCTTGGATAATTTTCGAATTTTATTTTGGTGCATGGATACCATTATCTATTTCATCAACTAAAATTCAATTAAATAATTCATTTTCACACAATTTTTAATTTATTTTATTATTAAATACTCATTTCGATTTTGGATTTATTTGAGTCATAAATTTTCTCAATATCAATCGAAATTGGGTGTTGATAGGTCTCAAGACCAAATCCCCAAGATGGTTGATTGATTTTGATGAAGTTAGACCGATGAATTCATCCGACGATGAATGATTTTGTAACTTGGCCCTTCCTCTTCATCTTATCCCTTTTTTTCTTTTGTTCCAATCGTAAATTATTCAATTGGTGGCATAAACTTTATGTTTTGCAAAAGCCCCAAAAGATTGTTTGAGCTTTGATTTTGGTCCAATACTTGTGATACTTGTCGTAGTCGCTATAATTTTTAATCAAGCTTCTAGCAAGTTTTCACTAACTTTGTCCAATTGAAATTCTCAAGCATCTTTGATCAAGTGTTGAGATCTTTGATTATTCCAAAATAGATGATATACTTGACAAAAGCAATTAAAACTTGTCGGTGATCGCTATGATTCTATCAAGCTCGCAAGTCTTCATACGCAGCTTCAAGATGATCATCCCCGACAATTAACAACTAACAATTAACTTTATTTTTACGCTTTTACTTTCCGCCTTTATTTTTCCGCACTTTTATTTTATACACTTTACTTTGATGCACTTTACTTTGCTGCCTGATTTTCGAAAGACATGATTTCACCTGAGGCATTGATTCATTTGAAGCTTGTTTTTGTTGGATTAATCGCTGGTTAGTAATCCATAGGATGGGATATGATATTGCCTTTTAATGTCAAGTACTAAGTTTCCTACCCGGTTAGACCTTTCTTTACCCTTACCTTTTACTTTATGCACATAGGTTAGCCTCTTCATCTCCTCCTAGATTCTTAAATTTTCGAAATCTTCTCCCCTTTTTTCAAAGGATTCTTGTTTTTCAAACTCGAACCGTTTCACAAAAACTTGGACTTAGGTCCATGCATTTTCAAACTCTTTTTAATAAACTTTCAATCCATTTAACAATAACTTGACTATTTTTCATAGGAATAAAAAACACATAACCTCAATCGAACTTTTTGAGCCATTTGTGGCTTTCTTCTTAAAAACCATTTCCTTAAAATCAACAAACACACAAAATTTTAGTCTTTTTACCCGAACTACATGGTTTTGATTTCAACATTGCACATTATTGGTATGTAGGCCTGGAACTCATTGGAAGATCCATCAAATAAAAAATTGTAAAAAAAACACTTATTTTCTCACCCCACCATCCATTTTGTACATATACCCTTTTATAGCACACATATACAAATTTTCAAAAAGGTTCCTACGGAGTACCGTAGATGCTTTGGGTGCATAACACCTTCCCTTTGCATAACTAACCCCCGGATTCAGATCTCCATTTTTTTAAGGATTTTATTATCTCTTTTTCCTAGTTCTTTGGATAAAATAAAAGCGCGGTGACTGTTACTGCGGTAAAGCGACAAGCAAAGAGTTGGTATTTATTTTTACCGGGTGATATATACCGGTTAGGTTATATCGTATCGTGTCCACAGAGATTGGTTATTGATTCGTCGTTCGACAATTCTACCGTTAATGAGTTTGAGATTAAAATAGATGAAAATAAAAGACAAAAAGTAAATGAACAAAAAATTATAAAGGATAGATACTGTCCGAACGAAACTACCCGTCACGTACTTAAATCTACCACCCATGTCATACTGGCTCGATATCGTCGTGTCATCACATACCTCACACAACCTAAGCTATTTCTAATCCCAAATTGAGAATCCTCCCGAATCATCTCAATATCCATTTCTGGCCTATCTCAACAACACAGAAGTAAACTGCATCACCTCCATACCCATCTATGACATACTTCACCAATGTAGAGGCATTAAGTTCGATACTCTATAGTGAATGTCACCTAAACCATTTCTAGAATTCAAAACTAACAGATAATCATCCTAGGTAAGAATCTAAGCAATCTATGTCTAGTAAAGCTCAAATCCCTAACGAGTAAAACCCAAGACAATCACCAACATGATTCAGAAAGCAAGCTTTATACAACGCCAAAGGCGCATAAATACATGAGTTATGAGTATATACATAAACCCAACAAAAGATATTACAAAGAGAAGAAGAAGAGGAACCAAACATTTATTGGTTTGTCAACACCAATCGATTAGGATTCGATTCAAACATCCAAATGCAAGCTCCAATGTTGTTTTCCAAGCAAATCTATCAAAAAATGATGTTGTTGGTGTGGACTCAAAATTACCCAACCCATAACCTAAAATGTGTTTTAGCCCTTTAAAGAATTCGAATCGCAGGCGCGCTAGGCGGATATTCATGCTAAGCGCGGTATTCTGCTAAACGCGTCTGTGATGTTCAAAAATCAAGATCTTATTTTGCCATATCTTGAGAACCGTGAATTTAATCATGCCCGGTTCGTTGGAAAGCTTATTAAATTTCCTATCTAACCATGAAAAATATCAATCAAACTGATGATTTTATTCTTTTATTTTGAGCTTTATTCGTTGATGAGTTGCTCAAATGACGCTTAAATCCATGTCTTCACACTTTATTACTCAATGCTCCAATTATGAATGAATACCTATAAAAGAGATGAAAACTATCAAATGATAGAATATTTACACAAAATTAATTATTCTATTATGTACACATTTATACAAAAAGCGGGGATTTATTCAAGAATATCGAAAAGAACCGATAAGTTCCACTAAACATATATACAAAATAACTTAATTTTGGCACTTATCAACCTCCCAACTTGACACATTATTTGTCCTCAAACAAAGTCAAGTAAACCTAAAGAAACAAAAGATGATAATCAAAGAATCACAAATCAACAAGTTTTGAAACAGAAAACAAATGTATGGTTCAAACGAAAATGTATACCGACAAATACAAACTTACCACTATACTAAAACAATAACATATAAACGAAACAAATCCTAAGTAAAAATCATGCAAAACATTCTAAAACAAAACAAGCTCAATCATGAATCACACCTAGCAAAATTCATCGCTAGATGAAGAACACACAAAGGTGAGGGATAAAAACACCTCCACAATCTTGCAAACAATAGACTAAATTATGCATTCATCCAAAACGTATTGAAAATACAAATGCAAGAACCACAAGGGCTTTTCAAGGTTGTAATATGGCTTGGTTAACAAACAAGTGATAAGTCCTAAAGCTAATCAAACAAAAATTTGCCTAAACCTAAGGGAGTGATCAACTCACAAAGTTCCAAACAATATAATTTCAATCAAACTTATTCTTCATCACAAATTTTACACCAAACACACCTCACTTATTAACATAACATTATTCCTACTCTTTTGTTTTTCTTTTCAAAGCTTTTCTTTTTTTCTTTCTTTTTAATCTTTCTTTTTCTTTTTCACATTTTTTTTCTCTTAACCTCATACCAACCACAATATAAGTATATAAACATTTCTCTCCCCAACTTGAATTCAACCAACATTAATGTGTGAATACTCCTACTTTCTAAGGCAAGGTAAAATTCACAACATATAGTTGAGGGTTCAAGAAACAAAGAAATCAACATCCATACAAAAAGGTGAATTGACACTCAGACAAGCATCAAGTTCAAATAAAAATGGATATTGATAAAAGCTCAAAGGGGCAAACAAAGGTTCACACACTCACAAGGTGAATTGAATATTTGGCCAAGGTAGTTATGCTCAAAATCAAACAAAATGCCTTGATCATTTTCTTGCAATCATACAATCAACACAAAATAAAAGATTAAGCATAATAAAATCTATTTAAAACAAGAATGTGGATTCTCATATGTAAACAATGGAAAGCTTCCTCATTTATGGGTAAAAAGGAACTAAAGTGATTCAATTTATGAGCAAGTAATGCAAAAAGAATGAATAGCATGGTAATTATACAAATGATAAATTTCCTAAACATGTTATGCTATAGAAAGCGATAAACGAAAATTGACGTGTACCAACTTTGAAAACTATCATTACCATACATCCATGAAGAAATGATCAAACTCGAAAATCACCTCAAAAGTCTTAAACTTACCTAACCAAAATTTGAGTCCAAACAACAACAAAAGAATTAGAAAACAATACTAATTTTATTCAATACAAAAAGCCTTGTGAAAGTGGAAAAAGGAAACTATGAAATTTTAAAGAAT